>JAJLRJ010000009.1:12833790-13013790 GCA_024195265.1 Dendrophyllia cribrosa | reverse complement strand
TTAAACCTTAATTTGCTTTCGAATTGCCATTATGAGACCGATACAGTTAAAGTTTGTAAATGTAAGGGAATGACTTTCTGTCCGATGAAATAAATAAATAAATGATTAAAAAATGAAATTATGAAAAGATCGATGTCACACCATGCAGTGCGAGTTTGTTCTCCGCAAAACCTCAAGTACATTCTAAAGGAATTAGGTAACGCTGTTTTTTAGCGTTTCTTTAGCGACTCCGAAAAAAAATCAAATTAAAATCGCATAATAATGGTAAGTACAGTAGTACTAAAAAAGGGTACCGTGTGTATATTTATGTAGCTGATATTTCTTCACTGGACTTTCACGTCACTTACAAGTACATCGTTAATATGAATATCGTTTTGTTACCAGACATATACTTGTTGATCGGCCAACCAGCCTTCGGTTCGGCAAGTCACGAAGCTCGCCGCGAGAATATCTCTGGTACCCAGGGTATAGTAAATCTCGACAAAGATTAAAACTCACTCGAAAGCCGTCCGGTGGAAAACCATGAGACGATCTGTAATAATGCGCTTTTCCTGTGGATGTTAGCCGAAGATCGTTACTAACTTCAGATGACATTGCAAAAGAAAGTCACTCTTACGTAGAAATCGATCAAAAACTGATTTTGATGAACGGAATTTCTTGTAATCTGTGTAATCGGCAGACATATTTCGTACCTTTTGTGGTGGAACGCTTTCCCTTGTAATCTGCTTGTTGCTAATGAAAGAGTTTGTTGTTGTCAAGGAAAAGCGCGCGTCTTCTCATTGTTACTCCGCTGACAAGAATTATGTGGGCACCCAAGCGCGGAACAATTCCCAGAGGAGGTTTATTGACAGTACAAAACAAAGAAAACAAAATTATATTCAAACCCTAGCGCGTCTTGCCCTTTATTCATTCAACAGTTTATTACACGGAGCTCTCTTCTGAGCAGGCATAACGAAGAATTTGAAAAATCGAAGCAGGTAGGTGATATTTTAGTATATTTTAGGTGATATTTTAGCTAGCGCTCGAAACGTCAGCTATTTGAATCTTTTTACGGTGGTCAATTTACCTTATCGACTCAGTCGATAAAACTAAATTCTCGTGTTTCATTCCCCCACCGACGCAGCACCACAGTTTCTCTAGAAACTAACCCCATTCATTTTTAGTATTTAGACCTGCTTTCGTATTGACTTGAAACGAATCATACATTGTTAAGCAAAGAGAATCTGTTTTACGCATGGATAGCTTGTGTGAGAATATTCATATTTGGCTGAATTGATATTGATATCACCGAGTCATCACCAGCTATCAGTTTTAAACGTCAGCTCGACTACACCTGCGTCAGCAAATTTAATTAAACTTTATTTAGACACGGTATACACGGCTTGGTCCGAAAAGTTGGTTGGTAAAATCTTCCAGAAGTATGGTGATCTGTGCTTATATAGTTAATTAAGATGCACATGTTCTGCGCGCCTATTAAACAAACAATTTCTAAACCCGCATGTTGAGCAACTCTCGTTACCAGGTTCTGTACGGGAAGAAGAGATACCCTAGAAACTAGGATCTTTTGAATGAGTTCACGGTTGCATCACAGGCAGCCCAAGCGTAGTGTGTTAGCTACATCAAATTACAAATTCGAAGCCGGTACACAGTAATAAAATATAGGTAATAATACGATTTGTAACGGAACGAGAAGCGTTAGAAAAATCGAAAATATTACATAAAGTCTTTTTACCTTTACTTTATTGTCCCTTGGTGTTTCCTGACCGGTTTAAATGCATTTTTACCACTTTTGTCACTTTTGTGGTTGTATAAAACACCCATAAGATAAACGTAACTATCAACAAGGCTTGCCTAAGGTAACAGAGGTTTTTCTTGCGCGCTTTCGGGGCGCTCTTGGCCCGAGAAAAATAATCTCTAGGCTATGTTCACACTTGGTACCCGAGCACGGTGCCCAAGTACGATTATCGCTGGGCACTAATGTGAACACATCTGTTTTATCAAGTACCCACGCCAGAATTCGGCACGGTGCCCGTACCCGAGTTAAACTGGGGCACTAAAGCGGGCACCGGTTCCCAGTGTGCACGCGTTTTGCGTTAGTTCCGAGGCCTTTTACCCACAAACCACTGCTTTGCGTACCCACAATTTCCTGGTACAGTGTACACTCAGAATGTGAACATGTTGATACCTTGTGTACCCAGTGTCTGAACACAGCACCATTTTGTGACGGTAGACAGGCACTAGTGCTAGGGCAGCAAATGTGAACATAGCCTAACGCACAAGGAGGAATCGAAGCTGGCTTAAAACTTCCACTTACTGCCTTATTTTTTATGCAGCCGAGCCCAGGTTGAAGGATCGCCACCAGAAATTCATTTAAAAGCTCATAAAGGCATCGTGCTCGATCTAATCGCGAAATCGCAAAAATACAAGTTTTTAATGGCAATTTAACCTAGAAACGCGAATGCGAATGTGTTAAAATTTGTTCCCTCGTTCCCTTTATTAATAGCTAGTTCTATGTCGGTAGATAAATAATCGTCAAAAAGAAAATGGTCTAAAACTGCAGTAGGTCTAAAGGAAGGGGTGGGTCAGTCAATCGGTCGTCGCCGGGTTTTCATTAAAACGGTCTTTAATTCAAAATATACTGCTGAGTGTTCTCGAAGAAGAAGATTCCTAAAGTCAAATCCTCAATAGCAAAAAGTATCATCCAACAGTTCTATATAAATCCTCATCCTAGTCAACCCTGCCGTAAATCTTACATACAAGTGTAAATCTTTTTTTCTTTCTCTCCTGTTTTTCTTATTTCTAATTTTATTTTTATTACTACAATGTATATTCAAAATAAAGAATTTGTGTAATTAAACTTAAATAGACAGGCCCGCCAAGACTAACACTAGCTACCTGTGGGCCATTCTAACTATGACAAGGTAAAAATTAAGAAAATAAAAATTGTTGTTGAAAGATTGTTGTAAGTCATCGTTTTGTTATTTCTTATTTTTTATCGCGTTTGCTGACTCCGACGTTATTGCATTGTCCGTTGGTCCTTGAGGATATTTACAAAGTGTTTATTTTTAGTGATAAATAGATGACATTCCCCCTTTAATTTTAAAAACGTCCTTGTTTCACTTATACGTTCTTGTTATTCTTCAAATTAAAGTTGTCCTTCACAAGTTCGCCTCGCGAGTCATCCGTGTTGTCATTGCTCAAACGTCTTCGCTCGCAAAGAAAAGCTGGAGAGTCACGTGATTTGCTGCCAGGATAATCAGAAATGCCAATATTGGTTCGTAATCATTTTTCCAATTATCCCTGTCATATAAATTTTTAACCTACAACTAGTCTTAATTGAACCTGATTATTTCTGTCACGCATTTTCTGTCATTAATCCATTTTTTCATTTCAGAAAAAAAATGATATATACTTTCTATCGATATGATATGTACTTTTTCCTTTCTAAAACTTAAAAGTATTATTATAATAAGAAATAATGTGAAAAGGTAATATTTCCAATTAATTCCAGTCATTTAAAAACTTATGAGCTCGCTTCGCTCGCGGAATAATTGGAAAAATGATAAGAAAATATTTTTTTTTCTACAGAACAGACATTTATATAACTACTAGAAAGTAAATCTTTATATTCTTGCCGATTCTTGAATCTATTTGCTTACACCTGTCAGTTTGTTTGATTTACAGAATATAGAGTATAATGAATATAAAAACCAAGAAGAAAAACAAAAACTGATTGATGAAATTATGGGAATAGAAAAGCAAAGAAAAAAGATTTTAAAAGCGAAACCAAAAGAGAAACCAAAACCGAAGAAAATAAAAACATTTGATGATTATTTTCTTGAATGTATTAAAAACAAAAAAGTACCAAAAGATACACCAGAATATCTTAAAAAAAGCTCTTGAAAGAGCAATGAGAGAATACCAAGTTGGAATCAAACATGAAAACTCAGCTCTTGATAATTTTGCTGAAAAGTATGTTATTAAAGGAAAACCAAATATTTTTCCTATTGATTATTTCAAGGAAAAAGCGCCACAAATAAAAGATTTTCTTAGAAATCACAGAAATATTAAAATTATAATGATAATGTACCAGTCAGTTTGTTTTGACTATGGTGAATATGTAATGATTTACATTTACAGGGGGGGTTTCCATTTTTTAACCAATCAGATTATTACACAAAAGTTTTCACATTCAGTGAAAATTTCAGTGAAACGCTAACAGTTTGTGAAAATTTCAGTGAGAAATTCAGTGAAGCGTTTTGTTTGGTGAAGTCTTAGGTTTTATGATGTCTGAAAACTTGTCGCAGCTTCAAGACCGGCTGGGTAACTGTGTAGAGGAGAAATACAAGACGTTTCAAGTTAGTATAATTTTAATATCAATTTTGAAAATTCATTTAATCTAGCTGAAATCATACGGGAGTTGACAAAAATGTCAGATGAAAGAGTGACAGAACTGAAAGATTTTTCAGCTTTTGCGATGAAGATTTTTCCCTTATTGTCACAAGCAGCAGACCAAGAAATGAAAAGGAGAAATTTACAACAAAAAATTGACGATATGGAGAAGGAAATTGCGGCTAAATTGAAAAGGAAGATTCAGCAGTAAAAATGGAAATTAACCAACCTCAAGTGTAATGATTTGCATTTTAATTGAAAAACTTTTCACTTCATAAACAATATTATAACCTGCTATTATCAGTTGCATTTGTTAAATTCTGATTTGTTGAGTAATGAAAATTAAAAGCAGATGTTAAAAGCAATGTTTTTAGTTGATTCAGAAATAAAAATAATAAAATTGAAATTTAAAGAAATAATCTTTATAATAAAAGAAAGCAATAGATTCAAATCTTCAACCGAAAAGCAATCGCAAAGTAAATCAATTAAGGTTACCGTGTAAGCGTCTTAATATACCTAAACCCAGATATCGAATTAAAGCTTATAGAGCTGGCTATCTAAGTATGGAAACCATTTGGTAATAAAATGAATTGTCGAATTTTTTACAACGTCTAAATTCGAACGTCCGAATCAGCTTTAAAACGCTATAACTCAAAGCGATTTTCGTATTTTGCTAATTTGATTTGCCTCGGGTTTCCGGACACGAAGCGCTAAAAAAAATGTGTCGGCGATTTCCCGATTTCCCAATTCAATTGCAGTGAAAAGCTACAGAATATTTTCGAAAAAAGGAGAAAAAAAAATGGAGTGATCGCACGGAAATGGCTCTTGACGAAAAAGTTTTGGAAATAAGAAATTCGCCTACACGTTTTTGTTGAATTATGTTAGCCTAGCTTCTGTCCAAATTTGAGGAAAATCGAGCAAATTCCCCTTGAGTTGTAGCTCTTTAAAGTGTTCCCTACAAGCGAACCGAAAAATTAACTTTGAGAAAACCGCAGCGCTTAGAAAAATATATCGCTTCATAAACAAACTCCGTTCAAAACGTTATTTCTCCGTCAATTTTCACTATATTTTTCGATAATTTTTTTTGGATGAAAGTTCATTCTGTAAACTTTATTTTGACGACGCCCAAAAAAAAACATTTCAATAAAATGGTCGATCTGAAGGTACTCTGTAACTTTAAAGTTCATAATATTATTTTTCGTGATAAGAAATTATATTACCTAATGAAAAGAATAGATTATCATTTTCATGATATTTTTCATATCATTGAAAAATGTTTAGAAATTAGAAAAAATGAAGATTCCAGAAAACAAGTAATCAAAAATACAAATAAAGAAAACTGTTATTTAGAATTCAAAGAAATTGAAAATGAAAATGACTATGGAAATGAAAAAATAAAAACAAATAATCAAAAAATTATATAAAAAATAACGTTATTTGAGATTTTTTCGTTTGGATAATATAGATAAGGATCTTGTATATGATGGTAATATTTATGAATATGATGATATTTTTCCTAATGTTTTCAATGTTGAAAAAATCTTATTTGAATATAATTTTAATGAAAATGAAATAATATTTGAAGTTGATAAAATATTTAGAATGATTATTAATTTAGCGGAGGAATTTAGAGATAAATTAAATAGTGATGATAGTAATGGTAATCATACGGTTTGAGTTCAATTTGTGATTAATTTGCACAAGTGAGTTTTTTAAAAAGCTCAAATTGCACGAGCCGTTTCAGCTGGCTGTTAATTTTCGATTCTGTCCGCAATTTCCTTCTCTAGGCACCACTTTTTCCACGCAGTCATCAAATATTTTTGCAATATCTTCATCTTCTGATTGTTCAGTGCGAATAATTGGGTTGAAACAAATATTTATTCCATCTAATCCTTTGAGATATAAACAAAATCCTAATGGTTCATGTTTTTGATAGTCCATTATAAAAGAATAGTTTGAATTTGGTTCACAATTATTAATTGGTTCAAAAAACTTTCAAAATCAGCATACACTACAAATGGAAGAGGTAGTTTCTTGAAATAATTTCTGAAAAAAATAGATGAGTTTTTTGGGGGCATTTTTACTGTAAGTGTTTCAAAAGAACAACAATATGTAATATGTTTATCAAGCAATTCTTTCTTTGTATAATGTGATAAACATTTTTTACAGTAATATTTTTTCACTGATGTATTTTTACTTACTTGTGAACTCACTAATCTACTAAAATCTTTGATAAGTGAGTAATGTGATTTTCCATCTTCTTCATAAAGAAATAAATCGATTGAATTCTGACAATCTTTTTTCGTTTAGTCTTAATGGATACATTATTTTCTTCATTAACTGAAAATCATTAATACCTAAAAGTTGACGATTATTTTTCTCAATCTTTTTTATTTCTTTGACTTATACTGGAAAAACTAATATCTTTAAAATTGAGATCATTTTCATATTGTTTAAGATTAGTTAATCTATCTGGATTTTCTTTCACCGGATGTAAATGTCTCAATGTTGACCACATAAAACATTTTTGATCTTTATTTCTCAGATTAATTATTGCTCTCTTTTTTTATATAAAATCAGGATTTGGAATGTATGATGATCCTTTCATTGGTTTGTAATCGACAGAATGTATTTCTAATGATAAAACCTCTTTAAAATACCAACCTGAACCTTTTTTTTTTTTGAAAAATTAAAATTTCATTAAGAATTTCATAAATCATCAAAAAATAGAATTTCTTTAACATTTGTACCTTTAAGATTAATATATGTTTGAGATTGAAAATAAGCATTATCTAGTATTGTGATTATAATCTTTCCATCTTTAGAATCTTGTCCCATTAAACAAACCGCATTATCATTCTAATTTTAATATTTCTGTGATTTCTAAGAAAATCTTTTATTTGTGGCTCTTTTTCCTTGAAAATAATCAATAGAAAAAATATTTGGTTTTCCTTCAATAACATACTTTTCAGCAAAATTATCAAGAGCTGATTTTTCATGTTTGATTCCAACTTGGTATTCTCTCATTGCTCTTTCAAGAGCTTTTTTGAGATATTCTGGTGCATCTTTTGGTACCTTTTTGTTTTTAATACATTCAAGAAAATAATCATCAAATGTTTTATTTTCTTTGGTTTTGGTTTCTCTTTTGGTTTCGCTTTTAAAATCTTTTTTCTTTGCTTTTCTATTTCCATAATTTCATCAATCATTTTTTTTTCTTCTTGGTTTTTATATTCATTATACTTTTTTTTCAATTTAGTTTTTTTTATCTTTTTTTATTTTCTTCAAATCTTCAATTGATAAGTTGTTTAAATCAACAGAGCTCATACTTTTATTATATATTTAGATTATTTCTTTAAATATCAATTTTATGTTTTTCTTTATCAAAAATAATTTCACTTATTTATATTGTTTCACTGAAATTTTTACTGAATGTGAAAACTTTTCTATAATAATCTAATTGGTTAAAAATGGAAAAAAAACCTTCTAGAATATTCTGTAAATTATTAAATATTCATCATAGTCAAAACAAACTGAAAGGTGAAAGCAAATAGATTCAAGAATATAAAGATTTACTTTATAGTAGTTATATATTAAATGTCTGTTCTATAGAAAAAAAAATATTTTCTTATCATTTTCCCAATTATCCTGCGAGCGAAGCGAGCTCATAAGTTTTTAATGACTAGAATTAATTAGAAATATTTTTTTATTTTTCACATTATTTCTTATTGTAATAATACTTTTAAGTTTTGGAAAGGAAAAAGTACATATAATATCGATAGAAAGTATATATAATTTTTTTTTTCTAAAATGAAGAAATGGATTAATGACAGAAAATGTGTGACAGAAATAATCAGGTTCCATTAAGACTAGGTTAAAAATTTATATGACAGGGATAATTGGAAAAATGATAAGAAAATATATATATATATATATATATATATATATGTTTTGATGCAGAACAGACATTTATATAACTACTTACGATGCCACAATACGTGCAACATTTCGCGTATCAAAAAAATTGCTGACGCGAAGGACACGATATCAGAATGAACGTTAAACAATATACAGTGGAACCTCGATTTAACGAAGTGCCAAGGGACTGAAGAAATTGGTTCGTTATATTGAGGATTCTTTAAATAGAAAACCTCTGTAACGAATTTACGGGAAAATAGCCAAAATGTTCGTTATATCGAGGTATAGTTAATAATTGTTTTCTAAATGCGTGCGAAGTAATACGTCGCACTACTCAGCATTTCCAGATCTGAACAAATAACATTTGCGCTTTAATGCCTGAAAAAGCTACAGTACACTGTACATATAATTACTGCACTAGAAAACTGTCCAGGTTATACCTTTCCCCTATAGCATACACTATACACATCTATCGATGATAATCAATGGTTTCTCAGGATGCGAGTGCCAGTCTCTGCATAACATTAACAACAGACTACTATGGACTAGATGCTAGAACATTGAACATTGCTACAGTTCTGTAGATACTTAATCAAAGAATCTTCCAATGTACTGTGCCTCTTGTTTTGGCTTCGTTATATCGGGGTAGATTTTACCTTTGGGCTGCCGGATAGTGTTCGTTATAACGAGGATTTCGTAGTTATATCGAGGTTCTGACATATCCTTACACTTGTAATTTTGCCGGGCTGAAAGATAGCGCGTTCGTTATACCGAGGACTCTGAGGACTTCGTTAAATCGAGGTTCCAGTGTAGTCGATGGTGGGTACACAGTTGCAGGAGTAGAACCCGATTCTAATTCGCAGTTTATTGCGCACAGGTGTCGGTTGCACGCAACAAATTTAGGCCGTGGACACACGGTTCCTTTTTTAAGTTACTTGCTGTTGCGGCCGATGATGAATCGTGTGACCGGGCCTTTACCGATGCAAAATCTTAGCAGCGATTTTGGTTCACATAAACGTTTGAATTCTCCCAAACCCATCTCGTCTACATATTTACCTCCGTGGGTAGGCAAGCCTTAAGAGTAAAGAAGAGTTTGGACTGCTCAGAAAACCAAACAGCACTCAAAAGTGTTGCGTCTGATTGATTAATATGAAGTGTTCTATTTCCATATTTTAAGGTCTAAATCAGGAAAATTTCGTTGCTGTTATTGTCCTGAGGAACTTGACACTGTCAAAAGCTTAGTGTAGCACAGGATCTTAACACACACGCTTAAAATGAAAGAAAAACGAAAAGGCCGTCAGAAGAACTTGTCATGCTGGGTTTGCGAAAAGAAGTTCTACTCTCAAATGAGCTTGGAGAGGCATATCCGAAGTCACACCGGTGAAAAGCCATTTCCGTGTGACCACTGTGACAAGTTCTTTGCATCTGAAGCTAATCGAAAACATCATTTGAAATACCTTAATTTGGAAAGAAGCTTCAAGTGCGAGCAATGCGGAAAGGGTTTCAAGAAACAAAGCTTTTTAAACATACACTTGATTCGTCATGCAAACGAAAAGCCGTTTCAGTGTCCACACTGCTCTAAATCATTTAAATTTAATATAAAACTGAAAGAGCACCTGCGGATTCATACTGGAGAAAAACCGTACGAATGCCGGTACTGCGATGAGGCGTTTGCTCTTTCACGACACCGTCTTCAACACGAAATGGTACAACACAACGTTGGCGAAAAAAAGGAGTACACGTGCAGTCATTGCTCAAAAACCTGCAAAACATACGGTCAATTTTGGAGTCATACCCAATTACACGAGGGGAAATTTTTGCAATGTGAAAAGTGCCCTTATGTTACAGTGTATAAATTTCGCATGGATGAACACAGTCTCAGGCATACTGGTGAAAGACCACACAAATGTGACTACTGTTCCAAGACGTATACCCATCAAGCTCGGCTAGATATTCACAAGCGTTCCCACACAGGGGAGAAGCCGTACTCATGTGATCAGTGCGACAAGGCATTTGTTGACAGCTACAGTTTGAAACGGCATAAAAGGACACATACCGGAGAGAAGCCCTACAAGTGCAGCCACTGCAGCAAGAGCTTTGCTCAGGGATGTCAGCAGAAATTACACGAAAGAACACACACTGGTGAAAGACCATACGAGTGTTCGCAGTGTGACAAGACATTCAGCCGCAGGCAAGAACTGAACAAACACTTGATGACTCACAAGAGAGGTCAAAAGCCACCCAAAACGAAAAGGAAAATGGCCTCTAAAGACTCTTAAACTCTTAACTTTTCTTATCGGGGATATATATGCACGTACGGTACGTTTATTAAATGGTTTTAGTAAACCCAAACGATTCATAGTAAGTGCCATATCGTGGATCTGAGCCATTGGACCCCAACGCACACTTGCAGATGTATATTGTAACCGTCCTTCGGCAAACCAAGCTTGCTAACTTAGCTCAATGTGGGCTCATATAGCTAGCGAAAAAAAAATGCAATTTTGCAATTTCCTTGTCGGTTGCCAGTGCAAAATGTATTGGTAAGAAGAAAAAAAAACAACAACAAAGAAAACAATTTCATAAGTAAACTTTTCAAGGGCGATCACAAGCCAACGTCACAAAAGGCTTTAGAAAGTCGTTTATGTTTCTTTTCGTAATATGATGCCATTCAAAGGGATATTTGTATGACTTGTATCAGCCATACCAATTTTCGATCTGTTCGGATGCTTAAGCTGAAAATTCAACGGGACGAAAGAATTAGGAACAAACTCCTGTCTTCGAAAAAGTTAGCTCAAGTATGACTTTCAAGATTTTTTAAGGGGGTAATTTGCCTCCCGAAATTTTTAGCTGCACTTTCTGAGAAGCAAAGATAGCAATTTTTATCCCTTTGAAAAAATCAACCGTAATTTCTATTGGTTACGAAAACGTCACTTCACGCGTGGCAGGCGTAAACTGGGAAGGGGCAGGGAGCGCTAAAAAGGAGCGTGGGAAAAGGAAAGGAACGCCTGCTATAGACACTTTTAATAAATACCACGATGCATCATTTTCCGCTAATGACGTCAAACATATTCTTTTGAATTCTCTTGCAATTCAAAAGAATATGTTTGACGTCATTAGCGGAAAATGATGCATCGTGGTAATTATTAAAAGGGTCTATAAGAACCGGGCTATTCGCATTTATACGCCCACCGATTTCCTTGTAATCGAATTACGTTAACTGTCAATACAGTAAACACCCGCGTATAAGAACCTAGTGATTTAAGAACCTACAGGCTGAAATTGGGCATTTTAATACCCAAATATATAAGAACCTATTTAGGCTGGCAAAGAACAATAGGTTCTTATACAAAAAAACACTCTTATTTTGTAGCCAAAATACTGGATTTTAATCGATAGAAATTGTGAAATTTCTGAGAAACACCATGAAAATTATTTGTTTAACTGAAAATCTTATAAATACAGAGTATAGAATACTGTATAAAATTATACTGGTGTAGCCTTGGGACTTGAATCTGTAGAGTGCCCTGACTTTTGCTCATGTGAAATACACATTACTGGACTCTGGGAATACCTTTTGAGACTTTACATTCATACAAAAGCTAATGTACAGTACAATGCATCTTTATTTCAATACGCAAGAAAATTAATATTTTGTTTCAAATTGTATTTGATTATTTTCAAATTGGTTCAATTTTAATTCCCTAAATTGGGTTGTTATTTATTTTTGCTGTTTTTATTTATATATTTATATTGCTGTTAACAATTTACATTATTATCAAATACAACTGTAAATATGGTAGCCTATGATACTGAATTTATTATTGTTTAAAAAATAAGGCTTGGCATTTTTGCTGTTTAAAATACAAATGTTCAACCATTATGACATACTAGTACTACAGTAGTTCTCTGAATGGTATCACTATGACAACTCCTTCAAATAAGAACCTACTAAGAACCTAATCAGCCTGAGTTCAGAAAAACTACCCCAAAATATAAGAACCCATTCAGCCTGAACCCAAAAATTCTAGGTTCTTATACGCGGGTGTTTACTGTACGTTCACCAATCAGAAACTGGCACGCGCTTTTACGCATGGACTACTTCACGTGGGAATTTATTATGTTTACCGCGCAGCGCGAATTAGTCAATCAAAATTTTGCGCCCGCCAACGTCCGCAGAAATGAACAAATTGAGTTTTTATTGCAGGGGTCCTTTCCTTCTCTCCCCAGTTCCCTTCTCCCTGACGCCTGTTAAGCAGCCTACTTTTCATCTAATTGTAATTCGAAAATCTGCATGAGGGCAGTTTAAGCATCCCGAACAGCTCTTTTGCGAAACAATTCGTTGGATGTCCCTGACTTTTAAACCGCTCGTTTGAGTAATGTCCAGGATTGCAGGCAAAAGGGGGCCACGCTACTCCATGACTGGCATCACAAAGTGTCCTCATCTATAGAAGTTCACCAAAACACACGAAATTCTGTCGCATATGAAGTAATATGAAAATGACAAACATCTTTGTCAAATATGAAGTATTCGTTAAACAATACTTGTCTATATTCCTGGTCATAAGAGGCTCTTGGATAAGAGCTTGATAAATTCTCTGTTACTAGAAGTATCAATAGCTTGTTGTAATAAATTCTCGGCCATTTCATAAGATTTTCCTTCTCTTGGGACGGAACCTTTAAAGTGCCACTATGATCAAAAATATACATTTTCTGTTCTCTTCATATTTTAAAAATATAAGTACTCGTTACTTACCTTGCGAAGTTTCAAGTTAAAACTCGTTCGTGAAGTGCCATTATTTTAACTCTACATTTCGAATTCGGCTTGCCGCCATTACTCAATTCAAAAATGACCGGGACCGAATCCTGATAGTTGGATCGAGTTAACCTAAAGATTTTGTGACGTCAATGACTCAACACGTGCCTTTTGGCTTTGTTGTCTGTGTCCCGGAGGGAACCGCGTTGAGTCATTGACGTCACAAATCAAGTCACATGTACCAGATCGCAAACCAGTAGAACGTGGGCTCAGATTTATGAACGGAGTAATCGCGGACGGATTTTACGTGATTTTCGTGGGTTTTCGGCCAGCTATTTCTGGGCTGTGTAAGAATATATCGACCTAATTTATAACAATTCGCATTTGTCTAAACCTATTAGATACATTTGCGTTTAAAAAAGCGGAAAAGAAATACAAAAATTTTCGTCATAGTGGCACTTTAATGGCTATATATTTTAAATAGAAATACATCGGTGCCATTTTACATATTAACAGGCATAAAGCCTACATACAAAGCTAAAGCTTACGTTATCTAAATCTAAATCGCAGTCAGGTAGAAAATCGAAATTAATCTTTAATCCTGCCTTGTTGGTTAACAGGCATTTTCCCGAGCTTGGCATCAGCTCCACACTTAAACTCTGGTCGGTTCATTTAAATATTGGCTTTTGTGATTGGCCAGATCGGATAACTTTTGTCTAGGTTTTACCATTTGATAATAAAAAACACTAGCTAGTATCTTTCCTTGTTGTGATTGTAGAAATAGGATAATCAGTCTTTGTTTACGTTTCGGTTTTTCCACATTAGCACACATAAGCATAAATATAATGACACAACCAGCTACAAATAAATAAATTCCATAAATCAGAAGAGCTTGGTAAACTTAGTTTCCCTTGAAAATTTGAGTGTGACATGGCAAATAATTTTTGAGAAATTAACCTTTGAATTATCAAATGGCTGGGGGGGGGGCACCCAGCCATACATACATTCTTTGTAAATGTTACAGTTTTGAAAAGCAAATTTCTCCGATAACATTCAACATATCAAACTAATATTTGCACTGATTGCCAAGTGTGACATGCTCCTTTAGTTAATGCAGTCCATTTGTTGGTAATAGTAATGGCGTCAGAAAAGATTCCCCTATTATCTAGCCATATGCATTTGAGAACGCAATCGTTATAATAGATTTATGCTTCATATTGTAGTGGTATTTTGCACGAATTTTATTGATTTATTAATATAATCATCTCACTTGATTTCTCAGTATACGTACATAAGCTAAAAGAAAAATAAATGCACTTTAAAAACAAAGCCTTGTTATAGATCATGCACCCGAATGACTCTTTTTTCCCAGATTTTTTATGAGCTTATACATCTACATCCCAGGGGAAAGGATATTTTGAAAGGCCCTTTTTAACCCGTGAATAAGCGCATGCGTAATGAAAGGGTTATCGGTATCGGAGACAGATATGCAAATGAGCACTCGCTCACTCACTCGCTCACTCACTCCTTCCATCAGCTGTAAACTCAGTGACGTAATGCTTGTTACGAATGCGTTTCGTAACAAGAACAGCATGAATCCAGTGATAACAATAACTAATTTGTTGTAAACGAATATAAACAACAATAAGCTTAAAGATGTTTCGCATTTGGAGCCTTTAATGTGACATAAAATCGATCTAAACGGATTTTCTAATCGAGACACGCGTTTTGATGCGTATCTACCATTAAAAAACAAAATTTAGTCTCAAGTGATCGTGGACTAAGGCGCCGGACTTGCACTTGGAGGCCCGGGTTCAATTCTCGGCCGTGACTCTTCTATTTTTTTTCTCCTCGAACTGGACATTATGAAAGTGGTTTCCTTTTTTTGCGTTCGTCAAAAATCCTTACGGTTAATTTAAAAAATATATATCGAACCGTGTCACTGTGAAAAAATAAGCTTACCGAAATATTGCGTTGCGTGTTAGCATTTCTTATTCACGGGTTGGCCCTTAGGAGCCTTTGATTATATACCTAAATGGCAGTTTTCCCTACCCTTTTCTATACTTCAACTCGTAAAATCCCTACCCTTTTATAAACGTATAGCCTCTGGGCGGAGTATCCCCAGTGTGACAACAATGAAGAAAATCGCTGCTGACTTATTGGGTACAGAATCTAACGACTTTGGTAGCCTGGGGATAGTGGTTGGCTCTCTGAACCAAGTGTGGTCCCTCAAAGGTCCTTTTTCTCGAGGAACGGAACTTGGGGGTAGTGGATTATCCTTAGAGCCATGATTCCAGGCTTTTGGGTACTCTTCGCATTCCCAGTAGGTGGCATAGTCCTTCGTTGGATAACGCCCCAACTCGTGCCTATGAAAGGAAACAAAGGCTTGAGAGTTGAAGCAACTTTCATATTTTAACAATGTCGTATAAATGTGCATTGTATAAATTATGCAAAGAGATATACTGTTAATCTAAAATTCTAGATGCTACTAAGTGGAATGTCTAATAGCGCTATTTTGATTTACGGAATGTCAAACTCCCAGGTGGGAGGAGGGGGGAGGGGGACTCCTTTCAGAAGTAAAAATTCCTGGATTGGTACCACTTTATAAAGTCTAATATGAGCACCATTAGAATTATTGCAGTACCATTTAGGGTATTGAGCCAACAAATATAACAGAATATCACAGGTATTGTTTTAGAATTGGTACATGTACATGTACCTCTTACATGTAGGGGTAAAAAACATTTGAGCCATGCCCATGAAACGAAATTCTGGTAACTTTAAGGATGTTTTTCGAAAATTCCCGATGAGCACCCCACTCATTTTTATATGGGAGTCCCCCCGGGGTCAAACTTACTTGGTGAAAGCTCGGTGGTCCTTCTGTGCTGTGGTTAGATATGAGTCCATGTGGTATGTCAGTACACCTCTATCCCTAGAGTAAAACTTCTGACCTGCAATACCTCTATTAATTGTGTGCTGGTACTGATGCAAATTTCCTGTGAAGTCCAAGCGACTAAATAACCAAAAATCAACTTCAGTACCTGCACAGTAGCATTTGAAGAATTCTTCTTTTGAGTTTTGTAAATGCAGAACTTCTTTATGTCAAAAAAATACTCAGTGATGAATTTTTGTTGAGCGAACAGAAATAGGTCAGATGTGTCAAGCCGCTATTTGTCGCATACTTTGCACGTGAACATTCGCTTAATGTCAATAACAAACCAATCAGCATTCACACGATTTCGACTCAGGGGGGCCAGTGTGGCGACAAAATTTGTCTTTTGCCTCCCTTGACAGTTTACGTATTGCGCGTGGTTGCATTTGTTATTTTGAATTTGCCAATGAGAGTGCAGAATGTCATATGATCGTGGCCACGCTCCAGAGGCCGTATCCGCACTAACAGCCGAGCACACGGGAAGACTGCAGAAAACCGAATATTATTTGAAATTTCTCCCCCTGAAGTCGCAGGGCGATCGCCGAGACGAGTCGATGTGATAGAAAATGTATGTGGCCTTATGGCTTTGGTGTTTTTATGGCGATTCGGTCCGTCCCTTTGTGATGCGAGAGCGATTTGTGAGACGAGGTAACTTCGTTTATGACACAAAACCGTCTAAATGTATATCATTTGCGCCCAAATTGCATAAAAGACACAATGAAAACACAATGTTGAGGTAAGTGAAGTTTATTTCTACATTAACGCTTTATTTTAGTATATTTTAGACTAAAATAAATTTCCCATACAAAGTCTATAAATCGTTCGTTGCGTGATAACAAAGAGCCATCACATACTAAGCTTGGGCTGCGTCGGGGGCTGCGTGTGCTCAGATCAGATATTCCGAGTCTTAATAAAATTTCAACAAGAAAAAGAGAGGGGGTTTTGTGTAACGTTAAATCTGATAACAATGTTTACGCTTAAAACAGTAATAAATCTACCCTGGGTGCCAGAGGTTTTGCCGAGCCATAAATCGATCTCGTCCAGAATTTGGACGAGACAGCCGATTAGCTCCTAATGACCTCCCATAAACTTTCTAACGTATCCGACTCTGTGATTGGTTTACAAGAACAGAATACACTGCGGGAACGAAGCCTGTGAAATGTGAAATTATTTCTGTGTGATGAGGTGTTGAAATGTCGGATTTTGAGGTTGATGGTTGTTCTTCAGATACTGAAAGATTTGAGAAGGCTCTGGAGGAAGCCATAACAAAGGTTCTTGAAACCTTCGACGGTGTTGATACGTTAAGCTGGTTAAGCGCTAAGCAAACGGATGGGATTTGCAATTTTATACGCCACAAGGATCGATGTCGCCACAAGGATCGATGTTTTGGCGGTTTTGCCAACTAGATTCGGCAAATCCTTGTTGTTTCAACGGGTATCGCCAGCCGACGAACAACGAGACTTATTTTATATTCCTTCACCACTGAGGCGAGCTGGAAGATCGCTTTGATCGCGTGCTATCCACTTTAGTTTTCCTGCGGGCCACATTTCCCTTGTAATGTTCAAAGTGGTTAGTTCTTTGATAGTCGCTTCGTATTTTTCAATTCGGCGGTAGCACTTTTTGCATAACACATGCGGTCCGACTGAGAGATTGTCTTCTTGGGCGTCGAAAATCACCGAAATACTCCGAAAATGTTAAGTTTTTTTTTTTGGCGTTTTCGTTAATTAGGCTGTAGTAGCCACCACTGGAAATGACATTCACTTCGCATAAACGGCACGACAGCGAAGACTTTGAGTTTGGAACCGTTTTCTCTAGCCTGCGAATACAGCCGCCTCTCATCGCTCCCGGCCGCTAGCGGCGTTCGCGTAACGCCCCTTGCGGCCGGGAGCGATGAGAGGCGGCTGTATTCGCAGGCTACGTTTTCACGGGTTTGGTGGAAAACACGGAGCCGGGGTCCCGGGGTCTGTTGAAAACACGGGGTCTCGGGGTTTTTCGTTTTCGTTTTTCGTTTTGTTTTGTTGTTTTGCTGTTTTTGTTGCTATTGTTGTTGTTATTGTTGTTGTTTCTGTCGTGATGGTGTCTCGTAGTCAGATCAGCCCTGCAGTTTATTGTATGTCTGTGGAAAACACGGGATCCCGCGGAGTATGTGGAAAACACGGGGTTCCGGGATCTGTGGAAAACACGGGGCCCCGCACGTTTCTTTTAATTATATAGAAGTAAACAAGCAATAGGTCTTTATCACGCGGCGGCCATGTTGACTCACCGGATAATAAAATACTTTTTTTTGCCCGCCCAAACTCGTTTTCAACTTTTTCACTGCGAGGCTGGGTGGCGTAAATCTTTTGTTTTTAGCGGAGCACTCGCAGGCCGAAGGCCCGCTGCGAGGCCCCATAAGGTGGATTTCCACTGTCGCGTTTTTGCCTACGCACGTTAACGTACGTAAAAATTTTTAACGTACGTAAGAATGAAATTTTACGCGCGTAACTACGTGCGTTGACTTTACGTTGTCCAATTTCCAGTGCCGCGTTTTTTTCTAGGTTTTTACGTACGTAATACGCACGTAAAGGCACGTAGCCCTCGCGAGCGTTTTCGGAAAAGTTGAACTGGGCTCAACTTTTTCGCGGATGTCTGCGTTTACGCGGCGATTTAACCAATGGCAATTTCGGATTTTGTCACATGACACCAACTCCATGTAGACGCCATTTTGTTTTATCTGCTTTACATATTCCTGTAGTGCAATCCACAATGCATCGCACACCTCAGGAATTATTCTACTCACGGTTGTATGGCCAAGGCGGTAGCTAAATGATATCGTCTGTAAGGAATCACCAGTAGCTAGAAATCGAAGAGTAACAGCGAGACGTTCACCGGGACTGATTGGCTCACGATACAGGGATTTCTTAGACAGCATCGGTCCCACAAGAGAAAGAAGGTGGTCAAATCTTTCAGGTGTCATCCGGAAGTATTTATAAAATGACTCGTGGTCATTTTCGCGCATTTCTTGCACTAGTGTGTGGTATTCCCCCACTTGAAACCGATTTTGAAATAGCTCTCTGATCCGAAATCTTTTCCGATATTTTTGTCGTCTTTTTCGTCTCTGTCTAAGGTACAACAGGAGAAAGAACCGCTTGTTTATAACGGCGGCCATTACTTTAGCGGCAAATAACCTTTTCGCGCCAAAATTTCAGGATGGCAGGTATTTACGTACGTTTAACGTACGTAAAACGGAAACGTTTTTTATTATTTTTTACGCAACAGTGGAAATTGGTAACGTAAGTTTTTTCAACGCACGTTTTACGTACGTAAATTTTTACGCGACAGTGGAAATCCACCTATACTCATAGAACCTATGTGGAAAAGACTATAGCGCGGGCGTAGAGGGAGGGTCGGACACCTTATTGAGACTTATATAACGGAGTAACCGGTTAGCTTTCAGTTGATGTTAGGGGTAGCAGTTTATTGCGTCGACGAAGGAGACGCTTCCTAATCTTGTCGGCTAGGCGGAACGAATCGAGAAAAGTGTCGGTACCAAATCTGCGCCATCTTGAAACGTCTTGATACTAGCACTATCTGATAATTGAGCGTTATGAATAAAATTTGTTTGTCTCCGCAGACAAACCCAATATTGTATAGTTTTTTTTATTCGCTTGAGAGAGAGCAATGAAAATTTCTGGACTTCATTCCAAACAGATCAAAATAACTACTGCAGCTAATATTGTTTGCGTACGTGACCTACACGTAGCTTTTGGCCTAGCTTGAGATCGCTTGCGCGTGTTATTATAAATTACGTTACAGCATTGAAGGCACACTACTTTCGTAGAAGAGAGGAAAATATGACAACTTTTGGGTTGATTTTACAGCAATCAGCCCCGGAGAAGAACCTCCGTCCATGCTTAACACAACTTCTAGACTTCTATGCTGAATACAACTTCTAGACGTTGAGATACTGACATGTACTGAGGCGTATCATTTCAGAATCGGAGAAATATAAACCGAAATGAAATCAAGACAAATATACTATTTATAAGTCGGAAAAATCTGAGACCTTTCGGAGTACACAGCACAGCAGAATTGAGGGATTTTGCCCGATTTCACGGCGATAGCGTGAATTTGTTTGACGTCGGCCCGACGTTTTTGCCTGCGTGACATATCTCGTGACATAGCCCCTTTAAACAGTGGCAGCTGAAACTGAGGTACTACGTAGGTCAAGACGAGGTGCCACGGGATAAGAAGACGCACTATAATCTATGATTACTGCTAGTATAGTTAAATTTAGGACTAAGCAACCCGAGAAGCTAGGTGGTACAGTGGTACGGTAGGCTATGTAAGCCTAAGCCTAGCTGAGGTCACAGGTTCAATCCTCAGTGGGGATTTTAGATTTTCGACATTACGTTATATAAGTCTCGAAAAGGTGCCGACCCTCACTCTACGCCTGTGTTATAGCCGAACCCAACCTATGTCCGTCATTTTTCATGGTCATGGCTAGCGGAATGTTTCGCGGGCGTGCCTCCGTGACATGTGTCGGTGCGTCTGTCTCACAAGGCAAACCCGCCGGCGCGTATGACGCCACACGCGCAGCTATATTAGTGGAGCAGTAAAGTCTTTATTTCCCTGCATTTTTTTGCGGTTTGCTACTCAAGAGTCAAGACAGGGATACTAATTAAGGGATACTCAGAAGCCGCTTTAGTGGAAAAAGAAGAGCTTTCAGGGATAAAATCTTGCGTCGAGGAACTTCATGCTTTTTTATCAATGCAGGAGCAATGCGGGGAAGTGCCTTGTTTTTAATACGGATTTAAGAACCGAAGAAGCGGAGTTTTAACGAATTTCCAAGCAGTCCAGTGACTTAAAGGTAAAATAAATCACATTTTTCGATGGGAATTTATGTTGATATCAATTTTTGATTGACTTTTCCTTTGTGTTCTCTTTAGTTTTGGAGACATGTTTATAAAACGTGCTCAAATTAAGTCGTGTTGTTATCTTGAATTTCATCGAGGACAGCTCTGCCTTGATGCGCTATAAATGGTACGTGTTTTGCTTTTAAACATAAACGAATGGAGATTTGAATAAAATTTTTCGAAAGAAGATTGTGTTGTCCATTTTTATGTGTTTGCTCATTCTTTACCTAGATTGAAAAGCGATTTTATGTAAACAAAACAAGACTTAGATTTTCTGTCTTCACTCGCGTCGCCTTATGCAAAAATGTTTGTGTATTTTTGCAATTTTGATTTGATATTGTTTTTTTTTTTATCCACGCCTTTTTATTCAAATGACATCAAATATACTTTAAAAAAAATAATTTAAACCTTAATTTGCTTTCGAATTGCCATTATGAGACCGATACAGTTAAAGTTTGTAAATGTAAGGGAATGACTTTCTGTCCGATGAAATAAATAAATAAATGATTAAAAAATGAAATTATGAAAAGATCGATGTCACACCATGCAGTGCGAGTTTGTTCTCCGCAAAACCTCAAGTACATTCTAAAGGAATTAGGTAACGCTGTTTTTTAGCGTTTCTTTAGCGACTCCGAAAAAAAATCAAATTAAAATCGCATAATAATGGTAAGTACAGTAGTACTAAAAAAGGGTACCGTGTGTATATTTATGTAGCTGATATTTCTTCACTGGACTTTCACGTCACTTACAAGTACATCGTTAATATGAATATCGTTTTGTTACCAGACATATACTTGTTGATCGGCCAACCAGCCTTCGGTTCGGCAAGTCACGAAGCTCGCCGCGAGAATATCTCTGGTACCCAGGGTATAGTAAATCTCGACAAAGATTAAAACTCACTCGAAAGCCGTCCGGTGGAAAACCATGAGACGATCTGTAATAATGCGCTTTTCCTGTGGATGTTAGCCGAAGATCGTTACTAACTTCAGATGACATTGCAAAAGAAAGTCACTCTTACGTAGAAATCGATCAAAAACTGATTTTGATGAACGGAATTTCTTGTAATCTGTGTAATCGGCAGACATATTTCGTACCTTTTGTGGTGGAACGCTTTCCCTTGTAATCTGCTTGTTGCTAATGAAAGAGTTTGTTGTTGTCAAGGAAAAGCGCGCGTCTTCTCATTGTTACTCCGCTGACAAGAATTATGTGGGCACCCAAGCGCGGAACAATTCCCAGAGGAGGTTTATTGACAGTACAAAACAAAGAAAACAAAATTATATTCAAACCCTAGCGCGTCTTGCCCTTTATTCATTCAACAGTTTATTACACGGAGCTCTCTTCTGAGCAGGCATAACGAAGAATTTGAAAAATCGAAGCAGGTAGGTGATATTTTAGTATTTAGACCTGCTTTCGTATTGACTTGAAACGAATCATACATTGTTAAGCAAAGAGAATCTGTTTTACGCATGGATAACTTGTGTGAGAATATTCATATTTGGCTGAATTGATATTGATATCACCGAGTTATCACCAGCTATCAGTTTTAAACGTCAGCTCGACTACACCTGCGTCAGCAAATTCAATTAAACTTTATTTAGACACGGTATACACGGCTTGGTCCGAAAAGTTGGTTGGTAAAATCTTCCAGAAGTATGGTGATCTGTGCTTATATAGTTAATTAAGATGCACATGTTCTGCGCGCCTATTAAACAAACAATTTCTAAACCCGCATGTTGAGCAACTCTCGTTACCAGGTTCTGTACGGGAAGAAGAGATACCCTAGAAACTAGGATCTTTTGAATGAGTTCACGGTTGCATCACAGGCAGCCCAAGCGTAGTGTGTTAGCTACATCAAATTACAAATTCGAAGCCGGTACACAGTAATAAAATATAGGTAATAATACGATTTGTAACGGAACGAGAAGCGTTAGAAAAATCGAAAATATTACATAAAGTCTTTTTACCTTTACTTTATTGTCCCTTGGTGTTTCCTGACCGGTTTAAATGCATTTTTACCACTTTTGTCACTTTTGTGGTTGTATAAAACACCCATAAGATAAACGTAACTATCAACAAGGCTTGCCTAAGGTAACAGAGGTTTTTCTTGCGCGCTTTCGGGGCGCTCTTGGCCCGAGAAAAATAATCTCTAGGCTATGTTCACACTTGGTACCCGAGCACGGTGCCCAAGTACGATTATCGCTGGGCACTAATGTGAACACGTCTGTTTTATCAAGTACCCACGCCAGAATTCGGCACGGTGCCCGTACCCGAGTTAAACTGGGGCACTAAAGTGGGCACCGGTTCCCAGTGTGCACGCGTTTTGCGTTAGTTCCGAGGCCTTTTACCCACAAACCACTGCTTTGCGTACCCACAATTTCCTGGTACAGTGTACACTCAGAATGTGAACATGTTGATACCTTGTGTACCCAGTGTCTGAACACAGCACCATTTTGTGACGGTGCTCGGGCAGCAAATGTGAACATAGCCTAACGCACAAGGAGGAATCGAAGCTGGCTTAAAACTTCCACTTACTGCCTTATTTTATATGCAGCCGAGCCCAGGTTGAAGGATCGCCACCAGAAATTCATTTAAAAGCTCATAAAGGCATCGTGCTCGATCTAATCGCGAAATCGCAAAAATGCAAGTTTTTAATGGCAATTTAACCTAGAAACGCGAATGCGAATGTGTTAAAATTTGTTCCCTCGTTCCCTGAGAACGAGGTGCATTGTTTAGCACTGGCATCTACGCTGAATTAGCAAAGGCAGTTCAACGCAGCGGGCTAAAATGCTCTTATAATTTGCTTAGGTGATCAGCATAATTCGGGAGGTAATGGCTACTGAGAACGAAAACGAAATCCCTTCAACTCATATTTCTTCGTCAAATTTAACCGCAACCAGCCACGAATTCAATGAGATGCACACCCCGAGATGCTCTACAGCTCAGCAAAGAACTGAACCAGTGTCATATCAAGTCACATCTGGAGGTAGCAGTCGACCTGAATCGCGTTTTGAGTGTCTTCCTTGCGGGAAAGTCTCTTTTCTTTCAAATATTCCTTGAAGCGTCATCTCAGTGAGAGGTATTTTCATTAATTGTTTAATTAATGTTTCTCCTTTATTAATAGCTAGTTCTATGTGGGTAGATAAATAATCGTTCAAAAGAAAATGGTCTAAAACTGCAGTAGGTCTAAAGGAAGGGGTGGGTCAGTCAAGCGGTCGTCGGTGTTCATTAAAACGGTCTTTAATTCAAAATATACTGAGTGTTTTCGAAGAAGAAGATTCCTAAAGTCAAATTCTTAATAGCAAAAAGCATCATTCAACAGTTCTATATAAATCCTCATCCTAATCAACCCTGCCGTAAATCTTACATACAAGTGTAAATCATTTTTTCTTTCTCTCCTGTTTTTCTATTTTCTACTGATTTTTGTTTTTATTACTACAATGTATATTCAAAATAAAGAATTTGTGTAATTAAACTTAAATAGACTGGCCCGCCAAGACTAGCACTAGATACCTGCGGGCCAGTCCAACTATGACAAGGTAAAAATTAAGAAAATAAAGATTGTTGTTGAAAGATTGTTGTAAATCATCGTTTTGTTATTTATCGCGTTTGCTGACTCCGACGTTATTGCAATGTCCGTTGGTCCTTGAGGATATTTACAAAGTGTTTATTTTTAGTGATAAATAGATGACATTCCCCTTTTAATTTTAAAATGTCCTTGTTTCACTTATACGTTCTTGTTATTCTTCAAATTAAAGTTGTCCTTCACAAGCTCGCCTTGCGAGTTATCCGTGTCGTCACTGCTCAAAAGTCTTCGCTCGCAAAGAAAAGCTGGAGAGTCACGTGCTTTGCTGCCAGGATAATCAGAAATGTCCATATTGTAGCGAGGAATTAAGGACGAGAAACGACCTTCTGGAACATGTGGTTCGTAATCACGAAGATGAGGATCCAAGTGGATTGGTGCCTGAGTTTATTGTGAGAAAGTCAACTGACGGTATTTTAAGTGTAGACTTGTACTTTTTGGTTAATGTTTAGTTAACATAGAAAAAACTGTTTAAGAACAAGTGCAACGTCACACCCAACACCGAACGCAACGCATCCGAACGCAGCCGAACGATGCCACAATACGTGCAATATTTCGCGTATCAACAACATTGCTTCCCATCACACCAACATCTTTACCTCCATAGGTAGGCGAGCCTTAAGAGTATAGAAGAGTTTGGACTACTCAGAAAACCAAACAGCACTCAAAAGTGTTGCGTCTGATTGATTAATATGAGGTGTTCTATTTCCATATTTCAGGGTCTAAATCAGGAAAATTTCGTTGCTGTTATTGTCCTGAGGAACTTGACATTGTCAAAAGCTTAGTGCGGCACAGCATCTTAACACACACGCTTAAAATGAAAGGAAAAGGCCGTCAGAAGAACTTGTCATGCTGGGTTTGCGAAAAGACGTTCTACTCTCAAAAGAGCTTGGAGAGGCATATCCGAAGTCACACTGGTGAAAAGCCATTTCCGTGTGACCACTGTGACAAGTTCTTTGCATCTGAAGCTGATCAAAAACATCATTTGAAATACCTTAATTTGGAAAGAAGCTTCAAGTGCGAGCAATGTGGAAAGAGTTTCAAGAAACAAAACTTATTAAACATACACTTGATTCGTCATGCAAACGAAAAGCCGTTTCAGTGTCCACACTGCTCTAAATCATTTAAATTTAATATAAAACTGAAGGAGCACCTGCGGATTCATACTGGAGAAAAACCGTACGAATGCCGGTACTGCGATGAGGCGTTTGCTCTTTTACGACACCGTGTTCAGCACGAAATGGTACAACACAACGTTGGCGAAAAAAAGGAGTACATGTGCAGTCATTGTTCAAAAACCTTCAAAACATATGATCAGTTTTGGAAGCATACCCAATTACACGAGGGGAAAGTTTTGCAATGTGAAAAGTGCCCTTATGTTACAGTGTATAAATTTCGCATGGATAAACACAGTCTCAAGCATACTGGTGAAAGGCCATACAAATGTGACCACTGTTCCAAGACGTATACCCAGCAAGGTCGCCTAGATATTCACAAGCGTTCCCACACAGGGGAGAAGCCGTACTCATGTGATCAGTGTAACAAGGCATTTGTTGACAGCTACAGTTTGAAACGGCATAAAAGGACACATACCGGAGAGAAGCCCTACAAGTGCAGCCACTGCAGCAAGAGCTTTGCTCAGGGATGTCAGCAGAAGTTACACGAAAGAACACACACTGGTGAAAGACCATACGAGTGTTCGCAGTGTGACAAGAAATTCAGCCGAAGGCAAGAACTGAACAAACACTTGATGACTCACAAGAGAGGTAAAAGGCCACCCAAACAGAAAAGGAAAACGGCCTCTAGAGCCTTAAACTCTTAGCTTTTCTTATCAGGGGATATATATGCACGTACGGTACGTTTTCAAAATGGATTCAGTAAACCCAAACGCTTGATAGTAAGTGCCACTTCGTTGGATCTGAGCCATTGGACCCCAACGCACACTTGCAGATGTATATTGCAACCGTTCTTCGTCAATTTATAGCTCAATGTGGGCTCATATAGCTAGTGAAAAAAATGCAATTTTGCAATTTCCTTGTCGGTTGCCAGTGCAAAATTTATTAGTAAGAAGATAAATTGAACGATAAGAAAAAAAAAACAATTTTTTAAAGTAAAATTTTCCAGGGCTTTCAACGAGCCAACGTCACCAAAGGCTTTAGAAGTCGTTTATGCCATTCAAAGGTATATTTGGATGATTTGTATCAGCCATACCAATTTTCGATCTGTTCGGATGCCTTAGCTGAAAATTCAACTGGCCGAAAGAATTAGGAACAAATTCCTGTCTCCGAAAAAGTTAGCTCAAGTTTGATTTTCAAGATTTTTTAAGGGAGTAATTTGCCTCCCGAAATTTTTAGCTGGACTTTCTGAGAAGCAAAGCTAGCAATTTTTATCCTTTCAAAAATACCAACCGTAGTTTCTATTGGTAACGAAAACGTCACTTCACATTTCCTGTTTGAGAACCGTGCTTTTCATGTAGCCTCCGTGGCAGGCGTAAACGGGGAGGGGGCAGGAGGCGCTAAAAAGGGGCGGGGGAAAAGGAAAGGAACGCCTGCTATAAGAACCGGGCTATTCGCATTACGCCCACCGATTTCCTTGTAATCGAATTACGTCAACTGTCAATACGTTCACCAATCAGAAACTGGCACGCGCTTTTACGCATGGATGACTTCACGCGGGAATTTACTATGGTTACCGCCCAGCGCGAATTAGCCAATCAGAATTTTGCGGCCCGCGCCAACGTCCGCAGAAATGAACAAATGGGGGTCTTCATTGCAAGCATCCTTTCCCTCTCTCCCCAGTTCCCTCCTCCCCGACGCCTGCTAGGCAGGCTACTTTTCATCTAATTGTAACCCGAAAATCTGCATGAGGGCAGTTTGAACATCCGAACAGCTCTTTTGCGAAACAATTCTTTGGGGGAAGTACGCAGCTCTTACAAGGTCTTCTCTGGTTTGCTGAGAAAACAATAGAACAAACAAGACAACAATGGACCCTAGCCCTGAAAACAATAGAGCTGCGGATCGATACCCATGTCCTATGTAATTAGAGGTAATGTTGAGAGCTGCGTGGTATCTAATTCGTTGGATTCCCCTGACTTTTTAACCGCTCGTGGGAATAATGTAAATGATTGCAGGTGGAGGGGGTGGGGGGGGCATGCTACCCCATGACTGGCATCACAAAGTGTCCTCATCTCTAAAAGTTCAGCAAAACACACGAAACACATGAAGTAATATGAAAATGACCAACAACTTTGTCAAATATGAAGTGTTCTTTAAACAATACTTGCCTACAATCCTGGGCACACTTGACTCGTGGATAAGAGTTTTTCATATCCTCTGTGAGTGGAAGTACCAATAGTTTGTTGCAATAAATTCTCAGCCATATCATAACATTTTCCACGTCTTGGGACGGAACCTTTAATTGCTAGATATTTTACATGGAAATACATCGGTGCCACTTTACATATTAACAGACATAAATCCTACATACAAAGCTATAGCTTACGTTATTTTCATCTACATTTACAGTATATTTATTATATCTTTTGATGAAATTAGTTTTAACTGTTGTGTTATAACATATTGTAACAAACCAGTCAAAGGTAACATGCTTTTTTTTTCTTTTTTGGTAACCACGCAGTCGGGTAGAAAATCGGAATTAATCTTGCCTTGTTGGTTAACAGGCATTTTCCCGAGTTTGGCATCAGCTTCACGCTCATACTCTGATTGGTTCATTGAAATATTTGCGTTTTTTTGTGATTGGCCAGATCGGATAAGATTGGTCTATCAGTATCCTTGCTTGTTGTGATTGTAGAAATAGGATAATCAGTCTTTGTTTACGTTTCGTTTTTTGCCTCATTAGCACAAATAAGCATAAATGACACAACAAGCTACAAATGAATGAGATCCATAAATCAGAAGAGCTTGGCAAACTTAGTTCCCCTTGAACGTTTTTGCGTCATATGGCAAATAATTTTCGAGAAATTAACCTTTAAATAACCAAAATTTTACAAAAAATGTATGGCTAGGTGGGAGGGGGGGCGGGGAGGGGGGGGAGGGGGGAGGGGTGGTGTTCACCTAGTCCTACATTCTTTGTAAATTTTACAGTTTTTGAAAGCAAATTTCTTCGATAAAATTGAACATATCAAACTAATATTTACACTGATTGCCTAGTATGACATGCTCTTTTAGTTAAGGCAGTCCATTTGTTGGTAGCTTATCATTTGATTTATAGTAATGGCGCCAGAATGTAAACGACGACTTCAGAAAAGATTCCCCTATTACCCAGCCATATGAGAACGCAATCGTTATAATAGATTTATACTTGATATTGTTGTGGTATTTTGCACGAATTTTATTTATTTGTTAGTATAATGATCTTACTTTATTTCTCAGTATACATCAGCTAAAAGAAAAATAAATGCGCTTTATATGTAAGTCAGCCTGGTTCTGCACTTTTTCCGCACAAGTTCAGTTGTCATCTCAGTGTATATAAATATTAAACTTGGTTTCTTCCCGTGTTACGCCTGGTTACTAATTAATAAACTACATATACGTCCACACATTAACTGCCCCTACGTTTCCTCGATATTACTATGTATCAATGAAATCATATCTTAAACATTGCCGGCCGATATTTGTTGAATGTGCGAATACATAAAAACCCTACGGATATCAGTTTATGACACGCAACTTCAAATTACTTTGTCAGGCAAGATTTTGCTGCGCACAGAAAGGCAACCTCGTTCCCAGGCCTTTTCCCTTTTCAAATTCCATGGGAACGAGGTTATTAGCTGGACAGATATTCAAGACACCACTGGATAAGTTGTGGTCGCGACTAACTATTGACTTTTGCAATGAGACCCTTAATGTGAATATTCAAACGAAAACTATCGAAATATACTTCCCATTGGTGCTGTTGATTTTTTTCTTTCGAATTTATGTGTCTGAGTACTTGGGATTAAAGGCCGTTAAAATACCTAAAAGACCTGTACTCTGTGGTTATGCCTATCGGCAACTATTACTCGACCATCCTTTGTAAGAGCCACGCCGCCCGGAAACTTGAATTCTCCCTCTGCGTCACCTTCGCTGCCAAACGCGGCGTAAAATTTTCCATTAGGCTGAAATATCTGAATCCGGTGGTTCTGGAAATCACCCACAATGATGAATCCCTCGGGATCTACTGCGATTCCCCCGGGACGGTCGAGCTGCCCATTGCTGCTACCTTTCCCACCAAAACTGAAGTCGAACTTACCGTTGCAGTCAAACTTAACGACGCGGTTGTTTTCAGTGTCAGTTACCAGGCAACCGTTGTCCTCTGTCACTGCCACGTTGTTCGGACTGCTGAGTTGGCCGTCTTCGCTTCCATGGGAACCAAACGTCATGATATGCGTGCCATCCATCTTGAAGAGTTGTATTCTGTGGTTGTCTTTATCGGCTACCAGCAAGTTTCCATTTTTGGTCACGGCTAAGCCAGCGGGGTGATTTAGCTTCCCGTCCTCAGATCCTAAAACGTCAGGTAGATTTAATGCAGGGTTTAAATATATGCTTGTGATTTGATTTGGTTCTTTTTAGTTTAATTATCATTAGTGTTCTGTTCACGGGAACGAGGCAATCGACCATGCATTATTATTATATTTTTCAGAAAAAGAGAAACCAGAAGCAACTGGGGTTAGAGTTCATTTATCTATACCCTTCCTCGTATCAGCCCAGCCTATGAGCACTGCTTCAGAGACTGTTTCTAGAGATCGATAAAGCAGTCAAGTTAATTAGACCAGTTTTCACGATTTTAAGTACGAGAAGCTAGTTCCATTTTTTGTTTCGAGAAAACAAAGATCTAGATGGAATGGGAAAAACTCTGCTAAACTAAATAAAAAATTGACGTAGTTATCATCCACGAGATAGCCAAAGAGAACTTTTCATCCTAAATTTGTAACTCCCACCGAGGGTTTGGATGGAGTTTACTGATATCAGCTGAGAAACGATCGTATCGAGACGCCCTGGAGCTTATGGTTTTGTTTTGATTTTAACTGATACCAGAAAAATCTACATCATCTGAATGACTATCAGCTAGAATGGTGGAATTTCAGCTAAAAGTCTTTATGGATAGATGAGAAATGACCAACCGGTCATTGACTTCCGGCTGCGCTCTATTCATACCTTCTGTTGTACGAACCCACCTTTGGCTCCAAACTTTCCGATAAATTTTCCCTCGGGACTAAACAGCTGCACGCGATGATTGTCCCAGTCTGATACGATAATTATCCCATTGGCGTCCACCAAGATACCGCACGGGTTCTGAAACTGACCATCCTTGCTTCCGCGGCATCCAAATTCTTGGAGGTGTTTCCCAAGCGCGTCAAACTTTTGAACTCGGCAGTTCACAAAGTCTGTAACGTAGATATTTCCCTCCTTGTCGGTTATCACGGAACACGGCTGCTTGAACTCTCCGCTCTTTGTTCCTTGGGATCCAATCTTCATAAATGTGGGCCCGACCTTTTGGTAATCGATTCCTTCGACCACATTGACACTGAACGGGCTTCCATCAATCTTGCGCCCGCGGACAGCCACGTGCAGAAGGTGTTTGCCGTGCGTGACAGGAGTGTAACGGACTCTCATGCTACCATCTAAGTTATTCGTGACTTTGTTGCCAAGGAAAAACCCCTCTGGAGCTTGTACTTTCACTTGTACCGGGCAAGTGTGATTGCCTTCAACCGATGTATTTCCGAAGCGATCTTTTAATTCAACGACGAAAGAGGACTCCACTCCCACTTTTCCCGATTTAACTCCCAGGCCCCGGGCGTTGCACAACGCGCTGAAAGTCACACTCGATGTCACGCGGCCCATCGTGGTCGCAACATTTTCAACAGATTCCATGTTGAGGATATAATCGATGACATCGTTTTCTTCTGGTTCTTTGTAATCTAGCTTAATAGCGTTGAGCTCATCCAAGCGTTCAAGCATCAACTGGCGAAGCTGGATAATCTCTACCTCGTTTCCATGCAGAACCACGTTCTCGACAAAGTCACGTGAGCTTGTGTACTTGAAGAGTTCAGTCTCGAGTTGGCTTTGTTGGTAGCGAAGTACAGCCTCTTTTTCTTGCTCTAGGGCATCAACCTATCAACGAAACAATGCAAGAAATAAAGTTGAAAGTTCGACTTATCTACAAAATAAACACCAAGAGAAAAGAATCAACCGAATTCTGGAAAGAGGATAAAATCATGGTCTGTTCTAAAGTAAAGATAAAATTACAGTACAAAGCAAGGCTGATACTACGATGATACTATACTTTCGAGACCCAACCAGGTCGAAACAACTGTCCACGGTTGCATTTTGGCTTTCCTTGGGCTCTATCATGTCGTTGTCGCGTTATAAATGTTCTACGAAGTATCAGCCTTACTTTGTACTGTAATTTTATCTTTACTTTTGGCTGACTAAATCTTCTCCAGATCCGTACGTACACCAGCAGCATTTTCGTTCGGGTTCCTTTGCTTCTTATTTATCTGTTCTTACCCATTATGGAAACGAAAATGTGGCAACTTAAAAAAAAAAGTTTTATTCAGACCGAGTCCGTCTATGAGTAGATACACTCATCGACAGTTTTTGTATACTGGTGTAATTATTTATCAAAAAGTTGGACCATATTTTTCCGTATCTGTTAAGGTTACAGTGTACCTTCGGGGGTGTCTCCAGTATAACAGCTCTAGCGTCTTAAGATTACACTTAATATACCTAAACCCAGATATCAAATTAAAGCTTATAGAGCTGGCTATCTAAATATGGAAACTATTTGATAATAAAATGAATTGTCGAATTTTTTACGACGTCTAAATTCGAACGTCCGAATTAGCTTTAAAACGCTATAACTCAAAGCGATTATTGTATTTTGCTAATTTGATTTGTTCTCGGGTTTCCGGACACGAAGCGCTAAAAAAACGTTTCGGCGATTTCCCATATTCAATTGCAGTGACAAGTTACAGAATATTTTCGAAAAAGGGAGAAAAAAAATTGAAGTGATCGCACAGAAATGGCTCTTGACGAAAAAGTTTTCGGAAATAAGAAATTCGCCGACAGATTTTTGTTGATTATTTGTTAGCCTAGCTTCTGTCCAAATTTGAGGAAAATCGAACAAATTTCCTTTGAGTTGTAGCTTTTTAAAGTGTCCCCTACAAGCGAAAAATTAACTTTGAGAAACCAGCGCTTAAAAAAACATATCGCTTCATAAACAAACTCCGCCCACAAAAGTTATACCGTCATTTCTCCGTCAATTTTCACTATCTTTCGATAATTTTTTTTGAACGAAAGTTCATTCTGTAAACTTTATTGTGACGCCAAAAAAAATTTCCATAAATTTTCGATCTGAAGGTACACTGTAACCTTAATACAAAAACATTTTTTGGTTTTTGAAATTATAACAAAACAGTCCCGTGACACTGCTTCCTTGAAAAAATAATATTTGTGAATACATGGGGTGTTGAGATGTTGACGAAGATCATAGAACCACGTATTTCGAATTAGTTTTCAACTGTAATTGAGTTTGTCGACGAAATCATATATGATGTGACCATTCAAATGAAACCTCTTCGGCGGTACGTTTGCATGGTACCCAATTTATTTTTTCAATGTTTTACAAAATGAAATTTGGGATTTTTTCTTGTATTTTAATCTTTGGCGGGTTTTTAAAACGCCCGTTCACCGTACTGTCAATGTTGAGTGAGAGCTAGCGAATGACATTGGTTAAAAAATTGCACTGCTTTCTGAACCAGTCAGAAGTTATCATAAACAATCGTGACCTCCTCTGTGCAAGCGTTTTCCCGCGCTTGGCAGTACACACGTGTATTTGCTTCGAGTTGTGATTGGTTCATGGATTGGCTGTGGTCATTGTGATTTCTTGGGTTGTAAGTTTATGACGCTCAATTGAAGACCGATCCTAACTGATTTTAGTATATGACATACAAAAAAAGGGAAAAGTAGTTGAGTTATTTACCCTAGCCAGTATTTCCTGCTTTCGGCTCACAATTCGCTTCACGCATTCTTCCGCCGTGGCACTTATCTCACTTTTAATAGCTTCTGCACGTGCGCGCAGCTTAGCAGCCATGGCCTTGACTTCGTGTACAGCATCCTGGACCGGAGGAATCTTCTTTTCAATGCAGAAAGTCAAGCGCTCATCGATCAGTTGTTTCCGCTCTTCAAGGGCTTCTTTTAGACCTGTGGAAGGGTTTCCAGATAACCAGAAAGTGTATTTGAAATAAGCTGTCTTTATTCAATATTCTATTTTCAGAGCCCGGAATTGAGGCATGGCTACGCGGTTCGTTAAGGGTTTTTTTTTTAAACTGTTTCCTACGAGTATCCCCATACTCCCCCCCCCCCCCCCTTCCGTCCCCCTCCCCCATGAGGATTTGCATCCATATTATCCATATTATCCATATGCGTTTAGGAAATTTTTGTGCTCGTGGATATAACCTTAAAAAGTGACCATCCAAACGAAGGCAACCGAACAGTCAACAGTGCTTTCATTTCGTGCTATTCGTTAACAACAAAAATTGTGTTTTTCCCCCAGGAATTAAAACTAAGCTATCAGCTTTTAAGGTTTCTTCTTTAAGAGTGAGCGAAGGTAAAACTGTATTTTATATATTTTCATGTCCTTATTAGATATTAAAACTTCGTTTTAGCTTCGTTATTGAACTCGCACCAAGGATCTGCAGAGTCACTAAAAACAACGAACCGAATTGTCAAACTTGATATCTTGCACCTGTTTTCATCGGTTTTCTTATATTCTCCGAGCCACTTGCTAAACCTACTGGTGCTCTTGTCATAAAACGCTTGCTTCGTTTTCGCTACCTGTTAACGATCTGTTTACGAATATTCTATATGTTGATGAGAAACACTTTTTGAACGACGCACGGTTTTTAAATTCCGAGGGTGGCTGCATAAAAGATTCAATTGTATTTGGACCTAAAAGTTTCGGCTTCGTTATTGAACGGCGCTTCAAATCATTTAAACACAACCCCGGAACCTTAATTATGTCATAAAATCGAATAAAGTACTGAAATCCAGGTCATCAATATCAGCAACCCACCATTTCTTATTTAGTGTAGCAGTTTTGGTAACACGAACAATTTTATATATCAGGGTCCGAATGTTAAACGTTTTCCATCGCCGATAAATAAACCACTATTCAGTGGATAAGCTTTTATTTAAAGTATGTTATCCACTAGATGGCGGGATGATGTAACTATACCCGGGTCAGGCTCAGATAAATATGAAAAATTAACAATTGGCCCATGTCTACAGACAATGTATTCTCATAAAACGAGCCAACGAAATACTGAGTTCTAAAAGCCAAGCAGAGGGCGTTAGCTGTAGTTGAAAGACGATAGTTCAAAATCTTGATCATTGGCCAATATAGACAACGCAAATTTGTCCAATAATTCCCATGTCATGAGCAACCAGAACGATTATAACAAATAAGACTTCTTTTCAGTCCTTTTTAAAACCAGTTCGTGCATTTTGTGCAATAATTAGATTAATATGTTTATCGTCAAAATGACAGCCATTGTATTGATAACTTCTAAGAGTAAGTCCTTGTCAGCGAAAACTAGAGTAAGCCAGTGGTTGCGAGTAGAAAGGAAATAACCGGCTTCTCGCTATCGTCGATTGATATAGCATTTAGTTATCATTAGCATGCTTTCATTTGTCCCTAGTATGCTCTCAAAACAGTACTCCACTTTTCATTAGAATTAACTAGAGTTCAATTATTGCTGCTATCTTTTAACTATTAAATCTTATCCGCTTTCATTGAAGCACCCCTAAAGAGTTTGAACTGTTGTCGATTCTCATCCTGGTTTGATAAGCAGCTGTAGTGCGCTTTCATTGCATTTTATTTTCGTACGCTCTTATAACTACCATTAGAATCGATGACAGTTCAAACTTTTACTCTCATTTGGACGCTTACTTACTCTCATCCCTTCTTATTAACTCTATGTGTTCATCAACAGTTTAAACTCTCATTTGACCGGGACATACTAAACAAGTCTCTATTTTTTTTACCTGCGTACTTGTGTCCGCGATGGTCAAGAATCGTGCATTCACGGCAGATCAAGCAATCACAGGGCACACAGTAAAACATGAACATTTCGTCTGCATGTTGGGCACAGAATGACGGACGATGCAGGGTCTGTTTATCAGCCTGTAACGTGTCAAGCGATAGGATACGATGGTCCTTGGTGACTCGTATTCGTCGGTGAGCCAAAACGCAGTTCGAGCACAGAAACTCTGCGCACTCCAGACATCGAGACGTCGCTGGTGCCTCGTCCTCGCAGTTTGTGCAGTGTAGAGTATACTCCTTGCTTGATTTTACGGACAAGTGATCCAGCGCGTTTGTCAGTAGGAAGTTGCTCGGAAGAATCTGGGCTCCCTCCACTGGAATCGGAGTTAGTTTTCGACAGAGGGGACAAACGATCGAGTTGGTGCCCGCGCCGATCACATCGTAGCTCTCCAGACACTTGCGGCAAAACGAGTGAAGACATGATAAGATTTTTGGGTCGCTGAAGATGTTCTTGCAGATCGGGCACTCTAACGATTGAGGTGAATATTTCTCGTCTTTCACTGTGGCCATTGTTTGTTGGAGTGAGTTGCGCGTCGCAACCCTTACTCCCTGAGTGAAAGGAATAATTTTTTAATCATTTTTTTTTCGCTTCATGCTTTGCGCTCTCAACTTTTTGCGCGGTGAGGTAATCTTATAAAACATTAATTGTCGTGTTTGTCAATAGTTGGATATATTTGATTTTTGTCGAATTAAATCTACTTGAAGATTTAAAAATTTTATGCTCCCGCGGCGTTCAACTATAGCTGTAGATTTATACGCGAAAAGCCCACGTTAAACAAGCCGAACCTATTTTTTTTTGGTGATTTTGTCGTGTGAACTCTTTATGCATGACCGGTTCAACTGAAATAGACCCAACCCTTGCGATGCTTTATGTCGGAACTGTTTTAAATTTAACCTATAGCCGCAAAACAAAAAGACCGATATGATTTTAACTCAGCTGTGACGCTTATTTATACACATAAAGACGATTTCTTGCTTTACTGAGTCATTAGAGCGTGTTGAAATCTGCAAGGAGGAAGTTGTTTACAGACTAAAGAACAAAAGAGTTTGCCGGTACCGGCCGTTATTTTGATTAAGCCTTTTTGAAGAAAATTCCATTATCTCGCAAGTGGCAGCGCGAAACGTGTGCCGCGTACGTGAACTCGCGCATGCATAACGCGCGTGTTCTTGAGCATGAAACCTACCAATCAAAACGTATTTGTTGACTAAGACCACTGTTAATAGATTTTCCAATGGTTAAGTATTCATTTGGCGCAAATTTCATTTTAATGTTAAAATGCGCTTTACGATTCAACAGAGAGATGAGATATCGAATAAGTATCAGCACATTGAGGCGACCATAGCAACCACTATTAGTCCTTTCAGTGATCTCGCCCATCTAGACAACACTTAAACAAATGTGAACAGTTATTAAATGAACAGTTAGTTGCCAAGCCTGGCGAAGTAATTAGAACAATAAGCTGCACACTGCTATTTTTTTAGCGGAAAAGCAGATCCCTGCCATGTGATTCGTGATTCTCGAAGATTCTTTTTAACACTAGCTTTTAAAAACGAAATTTTGTTGCGACATAGGGCTGGCCAGACACTCTTAATTTTCCTGAGGACATCGTGGTTGCCCCTTCTTGTCAGTTTTGGCGGGAAAGTAATTCACGCATGAAGTTGCCGGTTTTGGCGGGAGAACAAACCAGTCAGCTCAATACGTCACGTGGGGAATTTCAACTTTCGGTCTCGCGTTGGCCTAAGTACCTGTAGACTTCGCTGTGATCGCTTCCTAACAGTTTTGGCGGGAAAACAATCCACTAACGATGTTGTCAGTTTTGGCGGGAATGCGATCTGCGTATTCCGCCCACGCGCTTTAGTCACGTGTGAGCCTGTTATCACGCTGTGATTGGTCAGCTGCTGTGTATGTACCCGATTGTTCGTGGGAGGGTGTTTATGGTTCATTGAGCATGGTGTTGACTAAACCTTATAGCGAGGTTATAAAACATTTATTGCCTTGTCAAAATTCTCGGAGAATTCGTAACTTGTTTTACAAACGAGGCAGTGACCATGCAAAAAGTTAAGGGCATATTTCAACTGAAAGATGACAAAAACTGAGAAATAGGACTTACATATTCACTATAAAACGCCGAACTACTTTTTTATGGGTTTCTTTCAATTGGGGAGGGAAAGAGGGGAGGTGTAAACTTTATGCATCCAAAAATGAACATCAAAATTAATTAAGCTTCAAGATCAAGAACGCTTTGAACGCCGTTTGAAGAATAAATGTACTAATTCATTTGCTCTATTTGATCTTCAAAAGCTTTTGTATTTCCTTACCAACTCAAAAGATGGAATTAAAAAGTGTTTTTTTTTTTTCATTTTTTCATATATATATATATAAATGTTAAACTAAACAACCCGAATCATCACAAGCCATTACATCACATACCAACTTTCAACCAATCAGAAGCCATGACACAACACGAAATCAACCTGTTAAGTCGTTGAAGACTCTACGTGCTTTACGGTAAACGAAATAGCGGGAAGGAGTTGGTTGTTTCGACAAGCGGATTGCTTTTCCATGTAATTCTCAGACGTATATTCGCGCTATGGGCTCTGTGCCGGTGAATAAAATCACCGATCATTACGAACTAACTTGTGGGATTTGCAACGAGACCTACAAAAATCCCAAAGTTTTACCTTGTCTTCACTCATTTTGTCAAAACTGCCTCGATTCTGAAATAAGGTGAGAAAGAAGTATTATAACGCGTCTAGTTTTGTCTCCCTTTTCCGTGTTTAATTGTAAAATAATAAGTCTAAACACATTTAAAACGATTTTTAGTGTCCTTATCAGACGTGTGTTATATATTTTATGACAGCAACTTTCTATTTGAAAGTGGATTGACAATTTAAACTTTCACATAATTTCAACTAAATGTAAGTTACAGTCCGACTAGCTGTACATCTGGACTTTTAAATGTTTGCTTCGCTAAGACGGTAACAAGGGACTAAAAATAGAAAATTCAGATTCATGAGTGTTAAGTTTTATCGAAAGTAAGGCAAAAGATCAAAAGTTGTTTTGAATGTTTAAAGATTTAAACATCTCAGTGAATTTACGGGTACCAGAGAGATCAAGGCTTATGCCCCTCAGAGAAAGCTTTGAATAGACACTATAATAGTGGAATTCAATTCTTTTAGAAAACAGCGCGCTATAAAAACAAAATCGTTAAAGTAAATTCTATAATAACATTTTTATTTTTATTTCACGTGGTTAAAGATGAAACATTCTAATAGAATTTGTAGTTGTTCCGTTGCAAAGAGATTTAAATCAGACCTATGATTTTTCTCGCCAATTTCAGCTGGGTACTTTTAATTACCTTCAAATCCCATATTTTATTTCAAAACAACATTACCACTGCAAAATGCTGTTCATTACTGTTCATTTCAGTGGAAGTTCTTTTCATTGCCACCTGAGGAGATAGAAGCACAGTTAAGTGCATTTTATGACTCAGGTTAAAATCGAAGGGGAAACCCTTATTGTTGAAACGGAGATAAAACAACGATCACTAAGTAAACCGCTTTGGCGTACTGCACCGTACCAACGAAAACGGTAAATATATTTTATCAGATCGTGAATGTGTACAGAAACATCACCTTCGAGGGGCAATGCCACCGTAGTGTAACTTTGAAAAGCCAATAATCACATTTGTATCAGTGCAAAACGGTAATTGTACAGTTAATGAAAATTAATTTACTAGACAGTGCAACAAAACTGTTATTTATTATCTTCGGCTGCGGATGGTCAGGAAGGAAACGGACTGCAACTTGGTAAAATGGGTGAATTGTTTCACGTTCCGCTTCTCTTCTGTCTTGGAAAAAAGTGCTTAAACTAATTGTGGTTTGTTCTTCCTTCGAGAACTAGATGTTTTCCTCTCAGTTTTCTTAAAAAAATGTCATGTATGAGCAAAGTTACTCAGTTGAATACTTCGTACAATTTTGACCAAGAATCGCGAAAATCCCCATGACAACGTTGCCCCTTTACCTCGTTCATGCTGAAAGGGATTTAACGTATGATGCAATGCTGTAAAAGTTTATCATTTTAAAGATTTGTTTTGTTTCTCACTCATTCTCCTCGGACAAGTAGTCTCCTTGTTTAGTGGACAACTAAGTGGTTGCAATTGGAAAACGACGACATTTTGGTCGCATTAATTTAGTAGATAATATATCATTTGATTCGCTTGGAGTACATGGCGCGCAATTGGTTTCTGCAAGGCGGCAAATAGATAGACAATGTTGATTGAGTCAATCAGATTTGTGTATTCGAAGTAGTTGCTAAATGTCAGCTAAATGTAATTAGTATAGATGATATCTTCTTAGATCGAACTTTTTTTCTTTGCTTAATCCTACAAAGGTCTCAAGACCGAACTCTGGTGTGCTCAATATGTCAGCTTCTCGTCCCAGTTCCCGCCAAAGGTATCGAAGCGTTCCCGCTCAACTTCTTCATCAACAACATGCTGACAGTGCTAGCGGTCCAGAACCCAACCAAATGCACTAACTGCGAGGATAGTTCCCAGGCCACGGCACGTTGCCTGGACTGCGTGGAAAACCTCTGTACAAACTGCGTGTTTGCTCACAAGAGAATTCGACAGACAGTTGACCACAGGGTTCTATCGTTCGACGAGATTCAGGCCAATGAAGTTAAGGATATCATTCGGTGCCCGTCATTTTGTTCGGTGCATCCGCGAGAGGTTTGTCTGCTTGCTTTTCATTTATTTTAATAAACTTCAGGTTCATTTAAGTAACCATAATTGAAACACGACTCCGTCCTCGACGTTGAGAGAGGTTTAAGGGGAAATCTGGTTAATTGTTTTTGCGATAAAGTAAGAGAAAATTATTTTTCGAACTCTATAAACAGTTTATACCTACGCCAGAGCACCCACGGTTGATAGCGGACTATTGTGGTATCCATCTGTTAATTATTAACTTCAAATTCTAATTTTAAAACTTCATCAAATCTGATTTTACTATAAAAGTTAACGCTAAAAAACAACGACGTTTCGACCGTTCAACGGTCATTTTCAAGTTGAGGAATAAAATTGTTCACATGCGTTTATGTAATCAATTGTAAAAATGCTAATGAGACTCTGACTAAAACTCTAAAATATTTACATAAAAAACAATATGAGAAAATTGCGGCAAGGATAATAAAAGAAACGCTAATGCGAAATGGACAATATAAATCAGATAAACACTTTTGCACGGATCGAATCACTCTGTTTGTTCAGTTTCGGTTTAAGTTCACGGATAAAAAGAATTTCAAAAATCAATCAAATCTTCCGGCAATATCTCTAATTTTACGAAATTCCACATTCTTCCTCGCCCTTTTTCTTTCCTGTATATCATTCTCCAAAATAAAAGTTCATAAAACGTCTTCAGTCTTCAAATCAATTCCGGTGATATCTTAAAACGTTAAGTACATAGAACCGTCCTAAAGTGGCGCAAACACTCACACTCGGCCCCACCCCACCCCCTAAATGGTCCATACATTCATATATATGATACTTGGTTAATTTTCCAGGTTCTAAAATACTTCTGTGAAACATGCGACGAAGCCATTTGTCGCGACTGCGCCATTTACGAACACAGAGAGCATATTTACGTAGACCTAAAGGAAGCAGTGAAGAAATATCGCTCCTCAATCACAGCCCTTCAAGACAAGACCAAGCGCAAGATCCCAGTACTGCGTGCAGCGGTCGAGGAAGTGCGTGACGTGACACGTGACTTGAGGGAGAGAGTGGAGGTGGTGAGGCACACCATACGTAACACGATACAGAATCACATCCGGGCACTTGAAGAGCAGGAAAGAGAGCTGATTGACCAGCTGGAGAGTATATCTAGCTCTAAGGAAAAGGTGGAGTTATTAGAGATGATAGTAAGCGCGCGATGAAAGAAATGAAAAGAGAGGTGCGCAAATGATTGCGCTATTGTACAGTGGCTTTCAAGAATGGTGTTCTTTGTTATGTCTCTATTCAAATGATAACCTAATTGTTCAAAGTGCCAATTACAGAAAAACGCAATTAGCAAATTGAAATGTGTATCCCTGGTCACATTTCAGTGATAAAGAGTGGCTTTTGGTTCTATATAAAAGAATCTGCTAAAGTCTATTAGAGAATCTCGATGCTGTTTCAATTGGCTCGTCTTACTCAGGTTTGATAGAAATTGCTTTGATCAGGACAAAATGATAATAAATAAAAACTTTACTTCTGTGTCACCAATTATAGCAGTCACTCACTAATTAAGGACACAACTAAAACAAATAAAAATAGTAATAATAAAAAAGAAACTAATACTAAAAATGTCAATTCTATTCCACTCCCTAATTCCCTAATTATTTTGAAATTTAGGGCGCGTTCGATTGAAAGTATTCCGGAATAAGACTATACAGCCGATGGTCACAAAAAATCGCGTTTTTCGGGATTTGGAAACTTACTGAAAAACTAAACATCTCCTATTGCTGTATTTTAAGCATGTTATGGCAGATTTATACTGCAAGTGTGCCTGAACAAACAATTTTTAGAGATTACTCCATTTATTTTTATTCCGAAAAAGGGTCAATCGAACGCGCCCTTATATTCCCTTCCCTAATTGTTATAAAAATTTATGGAAGATGATATATGCAATTGATATTGATATACAGCTATTTCAATAGACCATTTTCGTATTCTCGGTATTGAACTGGTACTAGCTTGCAGTCGAGGCTCATGCGGGGGAATATTTTCACATGCAAATATTTTTAATGATATTCCCCCGCATTAGCCTCCATTGCAAGCTAGTACCAGTTCAATACCGAGAATACGAAAATGGTCTATTAACGTTGTCCGATGAAAGCTCAAAGCCTACAAGCCAAGACCGCAAGGTAGTATGGATAGTTGTTAATAGCCATTGTGGTGAATTTATGCATATAAATACCATACTACCTTGCGGTCTTGGCTTTGAGCTTTTTTCATCCGACAACGTTAATAGGCCACTTCCGAGTTGCCTTTAGCCTCTCTATCAAAGCGAGGCTAGGTGCGAAACCTTTCATATGAAAATGAGTTTTCATTCACATGCAAATAAAACTTATTTGCATGTGAATGAAAACTCATTTTCATATGAAAGGTTTCGCACCTAGCCTCGCTTTGATAGAGAGGCTAAAGGCAACTCAGAATAGCTGCATGTATACAATTTCAAATGCTTAGAGCTAAGCAAGTGAAGCGAGCGTATTTCGTAATGACGTGCGTATAGAATAAAGATAAAGTAGCGCGAAATTCGAGCGACGAAATTCTACACAAGCGAAGCAAGCGAAATTCATATGTACATGTATGAAGAAAAATTTCAAGCATTTTTCGAAAGAACGTTTTCGTGCTAATGACCAAAACGAGCACATGACTTGATGCAAGTAACGGTTTTCATAACCCACAGCTTTTATTTGTAGGTTTTAACAACCCAACAGGAAATACTGGAACTGGACCTGTTAAACCTGCTTAGCAGCTGTGAGTTCACTGAGAATGTGCTCAGGTACGGAAACGAGGCGGAGATTATGTTGGTGAAGCCGCAGATGGTCAGCAGGCTTCAGAATCTGAATAATCACGAGTCACAGTGCGAGCCTGAGGATAATGAGGTAATAATAATAATAATAATAATAATTTGAATGTCTTATATCTACAGAAGAATTAGTCTGTAAAGAAAATAAGAAGCCGATATTCTGATTAAAACTTTTTTTGATCTTCAGGTTGTCGAGTTTTCGTCCAATGATGAGGAGCTTTCCAAAGTCATAGCTAAACTTGGTACAGTGTCCACCAGTTACCTGTTTCCCATGCTAACATGCGCAGAGGGTCCTGGCCTAAGCCGAGGAAAGGTTGGACACAAGTCCACTTTCACAGTCATTGCAAAAGATAGGAACGGAGAACCGTGTGTTACAGGTACGACTACGGGCCGAAGAAACTTGCAGTAATACTCTTATTGGTTAAAATAGAGACATTTTGGGAGTTTCATAGTGACACCTTAGTATTAACGGGACACCCACTGACCCTTAACCCAGTACAGATCGAGTTGGTCTTTTAGGAATGGGGGGGGGGGACTGATTTAGGTTTCCATGGTCTGTCGCTTCTAACTTCAGTAAAATCATTTCGGATAAACACCCGTTGACAGTTTGAATATATAAAAAATAATCAGAGCAGTTGCATCGTCTCACTATGCAACCAAACTACAAGTAGATAATAAATAAGTTATATTTCGGCACAAAGTTATACCATCATAAGATTTAACTCCCTTGTATATATATGTAATCTTCTAATTCTGATGATGGTATATAGTTTGTACGGGAATATACCTTTTTTATCTACTGTGTATCTGTTGTTTGTATATTGAGAGACGATGTTATTACTCGAAATATCCTTTATCAGTATATACTAAAACAGTGGATAGCGTTGTTGGCGCGCTCTGATTGGCTACTGAAACTCGTGATAACAATTGCTATTCACCTCCAAGTAAATTGCACGCGTAAATTGTTGACAGGAATAAATGAATTAAGAACCATCATTGTCATGCGATGTTACCTCACTGTTTTAGTATGTGCTAAAAAAAACTATTCAACTCAGTATCGGTGGCCAGTGGTGGATATTTACCGAGCCACGAAGCGGCGAGGTAAATAATCACCACTAGCCACCTCCACTCCCGCGCGCGTGTTCTCAGTCAACAAGTGCCCGTATGAGGGCATAAGCGCGAGCGGGGCCCGAAAAAATGTACAGTCCTGCTGCAAAAGCGTACGGCCTCGCGTGTTGAATGTTAAAATTTGAAAAACAATTGTCTCCAAATTGGTCATACGATAAAATACTTGTTGACTAAGTTAGGTCGGGCCGGATAAGACTCGAACCGAGTATTTTCCCATCCGGCCCTCCTACTCAGTCAATAAGTACATATTATTTATGGACAAATTTCCTAGTGAACCAATGATAGGGCGCGTTACACCTGCCTTCTCTCTTTATAGGAGGAGATTTGGTGTCAGTCAAACTTCACTGTCCAAACGGTTCACCAATCACAGCTGAGGTTGAAGATAACGATGATGGCACTTACACGGCTTCCTTTACCCCAGTCTCCAAAGGAGATCATCAGATCACGGTACACGCACGTGGGAAACCCATTCAAGGCAGTTCATTTGACCTTCAGGTTTGGTGGAGCTTTGTTTTGCAATCTTTGTTCTGTTTTGTTTTGTTGCCTAACTAGCTTGTTGTATTTTTCAGTTGCTTAAATACTTCAGTTGAGTTTAAAATGACTTTATATTGGCATTACGTACATGATGAAGGCTCAAAATTGATGCCGGTTTTTAGTAGACGTAACGTTTCTCGACCTTTCTGCATGTTTCGTAGACGCTCTTTGGGTTATGAGTTCTTAGTACCTTTTAATATATTTACAGGTGACTGCAGGCATAGACTGTGCCAATATTGGACCAATGCTGTTGAAGTTTACGCCCAACAGCGATAACAGCAATGACGATTCTTACGAGCCCTGGGGAGTTGCCGCTGACCCTGATGGGCTGTACTTGGTATCAGACCATCATAACCATCGCATTCAGGTTTGTTTTATCACAAAATGTAAACAAGCTTAAAGAAAACTATAGGCTAGGATGAAATCTACTTTCAAAATTTGCCTGAAATAAGATAACAACAGAAAAATTCACAAACGGCATTTTTACCTCCCAGGTTTTTGACACCAACGGTCGCCTTCTGAACCAGTTCGGCACGCGGGGTAAAGCGGACGGGGAGATCTGGTATCCAGCTGGAGTCTGTGTGGATAAAAGTGGACAAATCTATGTAGCTGATCACGGCAACCATAGAATTCAAGTGAGATTAACTGCTTATCGACTAAGTAGCACAAAGTCTTGCAAGAAATCGTGAGGGTCATGGTCACTTCATGATTTCTTGAGTACGTGAGTCGAGCAAGTAGGCTCAGACCGTAGCCAACGTACGTAATTTCTATTGGTAATCGTCTAGGCACAGCTTCCAGGTTTTCTATGACTGTTGTCTCGCGTGAGAAATTGCACCCAGTTGTTTGGTAAAGAGCGGATAGTTTTATTCCGTAGATAAATACCTATACGACGGATAACATTTATTTTAACGAATGAGCTCACCTGCTTGATAAGAATTTTCCACTGTACAAAGTTATCCATCTTTTAAACAACTTGAAACAACTTTGATAAGATCAATAATTAGACCATCAACAATTATTAATACATCCTTCGACATGATGACATCGCTCAGTTTGTCGAATGGATAAATACACATACTTGGCAAACTACTCGTTTTGAGTAAATCAATTTGTTTTAATCTTCTTTGATTTAATTATGTATTTCTTCTTTTATTCAGGTCTTTACACAAGAGGGACAGTTTGTTCGAAAGTTTGGCTCCAAAGGTACCGGCCGCGGACAATTAAAAGGTCCATGTGGTCTCGCCTTAGACTCGGAAGGTCGGGTCATGGTCGTCGAGCGCGACAACCACCGAGTCCACATTTTCGACTCCGAGGGCCAAGCGATTATGCACTTCGGCGTGTACGGAGATGGCGAAGGCAAATTCAATTGTCCACGACACATCGCTGTTGATGATAAAGACGACATTTTTGTGTCAGATTCTGGAAATTTCCGAGTGCAGATGTTCAACAGCGAAGGGGAATTTTTGGCCAAGTTTGGTGAGAAAGGGAGCAACAACGGCCAGCTCAGTTGCCCAGCTGGGATTGCGGTGGATTCCGAGGGACACATTGCGGTGGCGGACTTGAAGAACGTTAACGTTCAGATCTTTAATTCGGATGGGGTGTTCATAAAGAAACTGGGTGACGCGGAAACCAAAAATGGTGGCGTTTTTGGCAAGCCGACTGGTGTTGCTATTTCAAGGCACGGGAATGTTGTTGTAGCAGACAGAGGGCATCATAGAGTACAAGTGTTCTAATAGGACATGCCTCTAAGCCAACGCGGCGGCAGAATTTAAACAGGTGGCTGCTTAGTCCTTGAAGAGCGAAAGAACTTGAAAAATTTCCCAAATTTCACTCTCACGTGGAAAAAAATAAATGAAATGCTAGCAGCAGCAATGAAAATACTGTTAAATATCTTTCATTTGGGCATGAATGGTGTTGAACTTCAGGCCTGTTTCGTATAATCTTAACAGTTAGAACCACCTTATGACAGTTCAGCGTAGTACCTCCAGGAACCCTGGTAGGACCTAGTACAACAGGAATATACTGCTCAATAGTATCGCATATAAATAAATGGTCACACTTTAGGATTTCCCGGCCGGCTATACAGATTCAAGCTAATCTGAGAAAGGAAGGGATCTCCATATCTTAGCTTTGCAATTCTTGGCTGATAGTCTACTTTCAATTTATTCAAACTCCCTACTGCTAGTAATGTAAAACTATTAATAAAATACTAATTCTATAAAAAATATGCAGCTTCGAGTCCAAGTAGGACTCGGGAGAATTTTTATCCTTAATAAACTTGCCGCTTAGGCCATGCCAGCCCGGCAGAATTGACCATTTATTTACTTTATTCCATTTTGACCATCAGTAGCTCTTCATTATTGTTTTACAACTGACGCAGTATACCATTTTACGCAGGTTCTTGTTGTGGCAGAAAGGCGTGAATAATGTAGGTTATTATTGGAGAAGGAAAAGTACATACCCCGCATCCCCCATACCCATACATCATAACAAGGGCGGGGTGTAATGTATTGAGACAATAGCTGTGTTTCTTAGTAGGAAAAAAATGGTAACTTTAGTTATGGTAAAAAGACGTTTTCCCAGACAGTTGTAAATGAATCAATAAAAGTGTATTACCGCGTATAGAGACTAGTTCCTGAAAGTCGTTCTGTAGCAAAATGAATATAACAACGTGAAACAATTGGAACTGAATCGGTATATAAGAAAATCCGCTTGAGCATTTTGGAATAATTGCGGTAATTTGATGCGGTTTGAGAAAACAGATTCTTGTTCTCACACGCGGGAGGACGTATGTAGCGTGAGTCGCGCAAGGGCGGGCAGAAAGAAAAGTAAGTTTACTTGGTTAGTGATGAAAACTAAAATAACCACAAACCTTTCATCAAAGAAAAGAAGTTATAACTACAGTAGACTCTCGCTCATCTCGAACTCTCATGGGGAACGGAAAATTGTTCGAGATAGCGGAGCGGAGGTTCGAGATAGTCAGTAGTAAATGACTGAAAACAGTAAGCACAACCAAGGGGAACGGGTTTTAGTTCGAGATAGCGGGAGATTCGAGATAGCCGGTGTTCGAGATAGCGGAGTCTACTGTAGTGCATGAGGTAAGAGAAGGTTTATAAATTTCAACTGCCAAAACCAATACACTGTTCAAAATTCAAGCCATCGATGTTGAAAAGGCCACTGAAAAAAACCTGAGATTTGAAATAAGCGACGGGGTCGCTTTTGGGCCGAACCTCCCCGTATAGTCTATGATAGGGAGTACCCAGGGGGAGCATACTTCCGTTCCTATCTGTGGCAGTTGATCCGGCGGCTGTGAAAGATATTCTTGAATCAGTATGTTGATCGTCATTATTGAAACGGGTATTCAGTGGGTACTATTTGTTATGTTTAAATGTTGTTTAGTTTAAAACAGGTTAAGAAAAATACCTCCTAACCTCCCGAAATATTTGGAGTGTAGTAGTACTAAAAGAGACTTTAATGGCTTTTATTATCATTCCAGGTAGTTTGGGTCAAGAGGCTTAAAACATAAAAACAACATTTATACATGTTTCACCGTTTGTGTCAATGGGGCTATAGAACCTCCATACCAGACCACCTTCGCCTATTCGTCAGTATGCAGTTGAATTTGACAAAACTTTCACGTATTATACGGATTCATTCCGGGGATTCATTGCATCCGTGCATTAAAGGCCCGGAGAGGACTCTCCGACATAACAATAACGGGATACTTGTCAGAAAGTTTGAAACGACTCCTGCAAGGTACCAGAGCCTTGTTTTTTGGGAGTGCTTTCAATTTATTATTCATGCCCTGAGAGGTACCAAAGTAAAATCTCATTTACTCATCCTGTCATATTAACATCTGTCAGCAGATTGCGTGTATCAAACACGTTCTCTTTTGAAAGTTTTATAATTAATAAAACTTATGATAATAGACTGCAAAACAGTCGTTTATTTTCCCGCTGTCTCGCTCGCAAAGGCGCGAAGCGCCAAAAGCGGGGATACTCGCGCGCGGCGCGCACTAGCCTCACACGCACGCAGGGTGTGTGAGGCGAGTCCCCAGTCCCACTCTTCATATTCACCGTCGCTCCAGACCTTTCGTTCAAAGACCGCGCACATTCGTATGACGCACAAAATACGACTGTTTTGCAGTCTATTATGATAACTGCAAAAGCTACAAAGTGGAGTTTAAACTGCACACCCTTAGCGGTACCAGAACCAAAGCTAAGATAGTCTGCGTGGCAGTCGTTTTCTTTCCGAGAGCGTGGAAGGCGCGTAAAGTTATGGGGCGCGAAAAGAAGCTCCTTTTCGAGCCCCATAACTTTGCGCGCCTCCCGCGCTTTCGGGAAGGAAACGACTGTAGGATAACTGCTACAAAGGATAAAGCTAAGACGAGCAACAATGCCGAGGCAACACTCATTCCCCTGTCTCTTGAAAAGAGGATGATCAAGTTTATTATCTGTTGCAGTTGGTCAATTTATATATTCTACTCCGCATTCCTGACCTGCGAGTCCACATTGCCAATCCAAACATTTCTTTAGTTTGGAAAAACTGTTACCAGCATTGCATCATGGTACTTGTCGCAATGCGCATGGTCACACGTGGATTTTCAACATGGCGTCTTGTGATTGCAGGAAAAAATTATTGTTGTTTTGACTCGTTATTGGCTTGTCTATTTTAAGTTTTAGTGCAACCCATCGTAGCTGTCGCGGTAAAACATTTATATAATAGTCTAAATCTAGCTGTCGAGTTCAAAATGCGTCGTCTAGGAGCTGTAAGAAACCGGAAACAAACGCTGAAAGTTTTGAAAGAACTCGATGCTTTTCCTAAAGTTCCGGAAAATTATCAGCAGACTTCGGCTAGCGGTGGATCTGGTGAGTATCATAAATAAATGTGTCCGTATCTTGCTTTCAGGTGTGTTAAATAGATCTATACAAATTAAATACCGGTAAGTATATATTTTTCCACCATTGTTTTTAAATTCCTCGACCGGCCGTTACGAGTCATACAAAATGGCGAGATGAAATCTAGAAAATTTGAACTTATTGTATGTTGAAAGTATAGCCTTTTCGTAACAAATTTCATAGTTTCTTTGTTGTGGTGCATTCCTGTGGTGTTTATATTGCTCTTGCTTGCTTCTTGTCGTACATGATTATAGGTAAGCCTTTTTAGGGCACATTGTCCGTTAATTAATTTGTAATCATCAACAAGAAGTATTGATCTGATGCAGGCATTGTGACACCTGTTTGAGCTGATGAATACCCACCTCCCACGCATGCATATTTTATGTTGCTTTGTAGGTTCATTTAAATGCATGGAGATAGGATTACCCTCCTCCATGGTCAGGCTAGGGTGTGAAGAGTAGAGAGAGTACTAGAGTACATGTAATTAAAGGGACACTGTCACCTATTTTTAGTATCACTTTGAAAAGCCAAAAAACATATTTGTTTCAATGGAAACCTTAAAATAATGGTCCAGTTTTGTTAATAAATACTCTATCAGTGCACAGAAACTAGTATTCGTTATCTTTGGCTGCGGATGGCCAGGATGGAAATGGATTGCAACTTGAAAAAAATTGGCCAATTTTTTCAAGTTCCTCCCAAGAGTTGTGGAAAAATAGCAGAAAAACGTATTGTGGTTTGTTCTTCCTTGAAGAAATCACTTGATATTATCTTCTTGATGTTCTAAAAGCAATTTTATGTTTGAGCAAAGATACTTTGTCATATATTTAGTGTATTTTGACCAAAACACAGCAAAATCTGCGTGACAATGCACCTTTTAAGGGTGTGATTTTGAAGATGCATGTGTACAGGGTTCTTAATAGAAGGCGGCACCTGGCAACTGATTACCGCTTACCGTACTTTGGGATAAATGTTACTTGCTTTTCTTCTGGAAATTGCAATTCTGAGCTTTCAGATTTTAAAATTTTCTGGGAGAGTATGCCCCCATACCTAGGAGATTAAGAGACCTTACAGCTCCTTTTTTTATCACAGCCATCTATTCTCGCTTGAACACATTTCCCTACTTCAAATCTTATTGAGAACCTGTGTGTAGGGGACATAAAAAAAATGGAGATGGGCACCTTACAGGTTAAAAATACCATTTTGGAACATTGGTTTAAAACATTTACTTGTAACTTTCCCATGAAGAAGTATTTTTACTCAATCACATAAAATAATTATGATAGGTGATTATTGGTACATGTAATTACCAACCAATCAGTGAGATTATGTAGGCATAACTGAATATGCAGATGGTAGCTGTTAAACATACATGTCTATATAAGCTAAACATGAAAACTGCACTCTATAAATGCATTGCCATTATTAATTACATGTACATGTATTATCTGTTGCTTTATCCATAGTGTCCATCCTTATCTTTTTATTTATTGGCATTCTGGTTGTGTCTGAGTTCTGGTACTACAGAGCAGTGGAAACTAAGTATGATTATGAAGTAGACACAGATGCAAATAGGTGGGTAATACTTCTCTACCATTTAATTCTTACCTTACAGTGTACTGTAATAACCTGATGGAAAGAGCAGTCTTTTCTTTGTTGCAAAGCTATTACCCAAAATAAGGATCTTGTAGCCCAGGGAAATCCACAAACTGATGTCACTGGATAACTTGCATTTTAATTTTTGCTGGGCCACCTCACATTTCACAGCTTTGGTTTCAAACCTTCTGGGCTCTGTGCTCCTTGGAGTTTTTCTTACATGTACATCTAAATCAAGGGCCAGACATACATTGTAACATATTGCCTGCAACATTGCACACAACTTTTGCAATGAACCTAGCCACATGATGCAGCATTTTGTGCAATGACATTGTTAATGGAATTGTTAACAGTCTAGCATTAAGCAATATTTGAGTATGGACATGTAACATCATTACAGATAGTGGATATGCAATGAGATGTTCAGTGCCTGCAATGACAGGATTTTGTAGCAGGAGAACCCGATTATACCTCTGAGTTTGTTGTGAGTGATGTTGCATGCAACACACTTAGGCATGGATACATGTACAGTGCAATTTGAGGTTGTGAGCAATGTTGCACACAGTGCTGCCTTTTATGTCTGGGCCTTAAGACACGAGGCTTGCGCCATTGTTGTAATGATTTGAACAATATTTTTAAGTACTGATTTTAAAGCAAAAATTCATCTTAAATGTAAAAACAATGCATCCAACTGAGGTTCATGACAAGTGTTTTTAGCAGTTTTATGCTGAGGCAAAATATGTTTTTTATAAGAATGATTACCTACATTTATTTTTTATTAACAGTAAACTACAAATAAATGTTGATCTAACAGTAGCAATGAGGTGCGAAGGTGAGTGACTTCTTTGTAATTGTACTTTACTATTTATTAACTTAAATTATTATTGTACGAATAATGTGCAAAAACAAGTACAAATTTATATTATTGTTATATTCCACATTTTGACATACAATGTACATGTAGCATGTTGGAGTGCAAATATGCATCAAAACGAGTGCAAATAATATGACACATTATTACACTCTTCTGACCGCGTGCTAGGAAAAACACTTTTAAAAAACATATACATTTATTTACGAGAAGATGACTGTCCTATAATAAACAATTTATTCTGTGAAAAGTTGTGTGATAGGGCTGGGCATTTTTACTCATTAGTTTTTCTCATAAAAATGCTCAGCCATATTTTACACAACTTTCACTGAATAACCTCCATATATTTGTACAAATATAATATTTTTTAGTTGGTTGTGCAGTTCTCCATACAGTATTACTGTATTTACATGTACCATAAAAGTTTATATTGGATAATAATTAATCACCTTAATTTGGTGTGTACATGTAGCATCGCTTTATAAATTTTTCATTGTAACCAAAACATCTAACAAGATGCACAATATATATTTTGTGATTTAAATTTTTCTTTGGTTTGAAAACTTTTGAAATCATTTTAATTTCTATTATTCTACAGTACATGTAAGTTTGTCCCAGATTCATTAACATAATCTGAGAGGAAGGAAAAGAAACATAATGAATAATATTATTTTCAAACAAAGAAAAAGTTTGAACCACAACATAATACCGAAATACCAGGAATGAAATACCAGGTGAGCTTTTGCGCGTAAACATCATATCTTCACACGTGAAAAGATCACCGTTGCTACTTTAGGACTACAAAAAAATATTAAAGTGAAATGCTTTGATTTCATTGGTGTTTATATAATAAACAGAACATTACATGGCTGCTTGAAGATACGAAATTTCTCTTCTCGTGTTGAAAAATATTTCACTTGTTCGCTGCGCTCACTCGTGAAATATTTTTTAACACTCAAAGAGAAATTTCGTATCTTCGCGCGGCCATGTAATATCCTCCATATATGCATTTGATTTGTATTGCACTGTACACTGTATATAGTTGCATTGCACTTTGTGTACAGGTAATGCACTTTATTGTGTTATTATTACACATGTATCATTAATTTGCTTGACTTCTCGTGATTATATTGCAGAAATCTTGAGGATTACTTTTTATCACCGAATCAGTTAACTTTCAGGAGTTGTATTTGTGACATTAGTTTTTTTTTCAGATATTGGAGCTGATGTTTTAGATTTATCTGGTACCACATTAGAATTAGGAGACAAATTAAAATTAGAACCAGTAAGTGTTTACTTCCTTCATGTCCTGATGCCTAAAGTGTTTTATTTGCATTATAATTAATAAAATTATTAATCATTAAACTCATCCTCAATGGATGAGTTTGGGAGCTAGTGTGTAGAGAGTTGCATTTTTGGTGGGGACCTTATGTCAATTCAAGGTAAGGGAGGTATCCATGGCAACCCTGCTAGCAGGAACCACCCCTACACGCAGCCCACCAAGGCACCATCACACTGATAAATCAGTGAAAAACTATTTAGTCCTAAGTCCACAAAGGCTGACAATGGGTGGGAGGGGTGGGGAAAGACTCTGCGATGATTCACTTAATAGCAAGGCGACTGATCTGCAACAAGCAGCTTGAAGGTGATGCAATGCGAAATGTAATGCACGACACAAATAAGACCAGCAAAAAAACCCATGGGACGTCCTTCAAGTCACATACTGTGACAAAGCAGATGGCTAAATGCATTGACTTGAGTAACCTAACTTTGCCAAAATTGCATTTAGCCACATATAAATTATAATTGAAGGGCTTAGAATAACAGGGGGCTAAGTGACTTTTTGGGTGATTTTTTCATTTTGCTTGAAAATTGTTAATTTCTCGTGTACAGGCTTGTTTTGGTGTCGTAAACATTGCCGAAGTGTCGAATTGGCACTCACGTTAAGGAATTTGACAAATTTTACCTGCAAAAAAAGAAGAGTTCTGGACCCCTAGTGCTTTGACTGTACAATCCGACCGTACTTCCTTCCAAAACTGCAGCTAGAAGTTTCTAAACGACGCCATTTCTAAAAGCAGATTGATCGTGAGAATATGCGACCGCAATACTCCTGACCCGCGCCAACGACCTGAATGAACATAACGTTATTTAAGGAGGGCTTATCGATGGCGTTCGCCACTTGCGACAACATGGCTGAACAGCGAACAACTCAGTGGCTGAGCGCTGGTTTAAGCCATGTTTAAGGCCCGCTCGGCGATGGAAGGACATCATGAAGTCCAGAAATCCTTAAGTCTCTAGCACCTCTCAAAGAAACGAGTCGTGTTTCTTGTCGAACCTTGTGTCTAAAGCGCCATTTTAGCGCTCGAGGTGAAAAATGGACCTTGGTGGACAAGTACGAGCCGGCGGGAAAGTCTGCAATCATTTCGGATCAAAAAGGGACAGCGTTGTGAGTTGTGGCCCATTTGCCATCCCGTGCCGTGGTCGAAATGCCCGATATCCGAAGTGCTTCCAGACTTATAATATTTTGCCATAATTTTTGGGGCGGGAACTCCATTTCGAATTTGCCATAGAATTTCCCGACATGCTTTGCGACAGTGGCAGATACATGTAGGTCCATTATCTGAGCGAGAATAAATTAAAATGCCTGACATTCGACATGAAACGGTTATGCACCCAGCCCTTCAAATGTCTAACTTGATCAGTATTCATAACAGTAATCCCAAGGGGGCATATAACACACAAAGACAACACGCTGCAGTGCTTTGATTTTTTAGTTTTATTGATGAAGGGAACAACTGAATGAGTGGTTGATTACTGAAACAAACACCTTGTGCCTTTTTTTAAGTGAAACGGACAACTGTAGTATTTTTCTATTAAGTGAAACGAACAACTTAATAAGCGGTTTAACAGCAGCGAGACCAACAAGTTATGAGTGCCTTAAAAGCAGTGAAGCGAACAACTTCAGTTTCCGTGTTTTTCCTAACCCTAACGGTAACCGTAACCCTGACCAACTTGCGCATTTTTCAATTGAAACGAACAACTTAAGCAGTTTAACAGCAGTTAAACGAACAGCTTGCGGTTTTATCAAGTGAAACGAACAACTTGGGCGGTTAAAAAGCAGTGAAAACAGCAATCCCAAGGGGAATGAAGTACACAAAGACAAAGTGCTGCAGTGTTTGTTTGAGATTTTTTAGCCGACCACATTTTTGGACGGTTTTTCCTAGAAAATGAAGCACAAAACCAGTGAAAGACACACAGGGCAATGTTTACAACATAAAAACAAGTCCGTATAATACCAAAAAACAGCTAATTTGGAGAAATTTTTATTTTTTTCCAAAAAGTCACTTAGCTCCGTGTTATTCTGACCCCTTCAATTATTAAAAACCTTTATTGTAATAACTTTCTAGAGTACAGATGTATGTATGCAGCTTCAGAATTTCTTGAAATACATGTAACTGCAGTACAGGGCCTAGTTAAATTTAGAAATTTTAAGTGTTTTACGTAGATCATATTAGAGGCAAATTACATGTAACTTTATGTTTTTCCTAAACACATTGTGGTTTTGTTTTGTTGACAGAGTCATTTTGAACTAACAACTGAACAAAGATCTTGGCTACAGTGAGTACTTTCCTTTCTTCGTAAAAAGCTGCACATAATCAATTTTAGTAAATTTGTACCAGCCCTGTTGTTCAAAAGCCGATTAACACTAATACCAGATTATTAAAAGTTAACTGAGGATTTCGCTTCTCTGTTTAAAAATGTTTTCAAAAGGTCATTTATAGCTAGTAGTGAAGACAAGTTGAAGTCGAAACTGAAGGGGAGAACAATTTTCAATTGTTGAGTTGTATTAAACTGGATTCAAAATTGACGCTAATCCTGGGTTAGCTTGATCGTGCTTTGAGCAACCTGGCCTAGGATAATAATTTTCTAGATTTCTAATTGGTTCCCTCCGCTATGGATCTGAGCCATTATCCTTAAGACCAAATATGGTAAAATAATGACAAATGGTTTAAACAGTTTGTTTACATCGAGCTGTGCTTTGCGCACGCTAATCATGCCATCATAATTTTGGAAAACGTTTTGGGCTAAAGACTTGAAAAGTTTGCATTATTTGCTCATTTTCTAGACGTTTGTTACTTTGAAAAACTTCAAAAAGATGTTCTTCAGTGTTTGAAAATTTACTAAAACAGTTAAATTCTTCTTGGACTTGCCGGATATGAGCTGATTATAACCAACTTATCGCTAGGCACCTCAGTGGTTATATATATATATCTGCTCATATTCAGCGTGTCCTTGAAGAATACTATTAACTGTTAAGTATGAATACGCACTTGTGTATTAATAAATTTTGAATGTGTTATTCACCAAAATATCCATACGCCTCCCACAGAAGAATATTGTACATTAAAATGATTTCAAACTAGTTTAGTTTTTTTTTTATTTTGTTCCAGATTTATATTACCATTAATCCTAAGACAAACAAAAGTAAAAATCAAACTAGTTTAAAATCATTTTAATCCCCCCTACCCCCCTGTGACGTAACATTGATTTGCTGATGAAATAATTTGACTTTTTCAACATTCACATTGTTTTGTCTGTACAATCCTGCTTTGTTATTCATTCCAGTATGTTTAGACAGATGCATGCTTTTATGGAGGGATACAGGGCTGTGAAGATCCTTGAACAGTTCAAGGCTGATTTACCCACCTACATGCCCAAAAGGTCAGTAAAACCGGTCAAGATGTACAAAGTACAAACTCAAAGGGACACTGTCCCACCGAAATAACACACCAAATGCAGCAAATATACAACTACATTGAGTAAAACTATCATACAGAGCAAAACAGAAGAGTACCTGTAGTTTGGAGAAAAAGTGCAGGATTACAAGCCAGGATGGAAGGAAACCAGGATTACAGTTCATCCAGTGGCATAGCCAGCCTATAGGCCCGTAGGCCCGGGCCTACAAATTTTTCAGCCCGGCTTGTGTTACAATGTACATTTTTAAGAATTGGAAATGAAAAATTCAAATCCATTCTCTTTTATCAAATATTAGGATTTCGGTGCTGTCAAGATACACATAAAATCACCAGAAAGTGAAGGATAAAGCATTTTCAAGGGCCAATATCGAAAAATTTGACCCCCCTAGAAGCGGCCCTTGTGGGCCGGATGGCCAAGCCTACAACTCTTCTAAAAGCTGGCTATGCCCCTGCCATCAATTTTGACTTCAGGACAGGCGGTCAAGAAATCAAAGTTTCCATCTGGTGGAATTTTGACCCCTTTAGCCATCATTTTGTCTGTTTAGTTCATATTTCTTTGGCGATGGTTTCTTCCAATTTTAAGATACACTGTAATAAAGTACGCTTAAAGCAAGCTCCTGGCCATAATCATGAAAATCAAGAGTTAATCTAGAGATCTAGAGTTACATTGTACAGCGTAATGTAGAGATCTAGAGTTGGTTAATATCAATTAACAGTCAGTCATAAGAGACTTTCCCAGAACTAATTGTGCGCCTGGAATGTGATGTCTTTGGAAATGTCTTGTTGACCTATGAGGAGTTGTTTCTAACATAATTTAAAGTAAGAAGTCGTGATTGGCAATTGTTTAGTTACATTTCTGTGATTTACATGTATGTACAGTGTAGGTTTGAATCCTGTTACAGACTCAGACTTTTTTTCTTTGTCTCACGTTCATGACATAATGAACATTGCATCTTTCTCATTTCTGTTATTTAATATTATTATACATTGGTGTCACTAGCTCGATTTTGATTGGCTATAAGCACGCAGCTAATTATTGCTTGCTGTTTCTGTTACGTCATACCTACAGACAATGAATTTTATATATGTAGAAGTGACGTCATACCTACAGACAATAGTTTTATGCATGCAGAAGTGACGTAAGTTGTTTACTTACAAGTTGACTGCTGTGCATTGATCACTTTTTTGTGCACGCTCTTGTCTTTACAAGACAGTGCAGCTCAGGAATATGCATAATAAAACAATTATTGGATTCGGTTTTCGCATGATAGCGATAATTATCAAGGCCTCAGTTTGTGTTATCCGCCTCAGCCTTCGGCTTCGGCAGATAACACAAACTTTGGCCTTGATAATTATCGCTATCATGCTCAACCTCATCCAATAATTGTTAATTGTTGTGAAGGGTAGATATAAAATTACACGTAACAGTTCACAACAAATTAAGGATGAGTCCTTATTTGTTGGATAATTGCATAAATCATTATAATGGAATATTCTTCCATGGTTCATGGCTCTGCCATGGCCCGCTGCATACAGTGTACATGTACATCTAATTTGTGAGAAAAAAATTCAGTCAATAAACTTATCACCACATTGTAATTAACAGCTTAATGAAAATATCCTTTATTACCTTCTGCTGCTTACATAGTAAAGTCTGTATATGTCATGAATTGATTTTCCTTTTTTGCTTCTTGCAGGAATGGTGAGGATGAAGAGAAACCATTTGATGCTTGTCGAGTGCATGGCTCCTTTGATGTCAACAAAGTAGCTGGCAATTTCCACATCACAGCTGGGAAGTAAGAAAAATGGAGTGTAGTTAGTCAATGTACTTTTAAAAAAAAGAAAGAAGAGAAATGAAGAAAATAATACAGACTTGGCAAACCAGTTTGTTGAAACTACTTACGAGCCTAGTTTAAATTCCTACCTTTCCCCACACCCCTCCTGACGGTCGGAGCAGAGGTAGCTTGCACTCACCTTCTCCTGTCCCCGTCTGATGACCATTGTTTGAGGGCTTGTTCTTGACATCACTGATCTGACCATTGAATATTTCCACCAATCAGAGAGGCTGTTAGATGTAAACTTTCTACATCAGGAATTTTAAGGATGTGACTGAGGATATTCTAATTGGTGGAAATATTCAACAGTCAGATCAGGTCGAGAACAAGCCCTCAAACAAAGGCCATCAGATGCCGCAGTGCTCACCCCAGCCCTTTATAACCCTGACTTGAGTTTGGAAAAATTGAAAGCCACCTGGCTTGAAAAGGATGGTGCTTGCAAGCTGGAAGATAGTTTAGACTTATTGAATTTTCAATGTTTTGTTTGTTTTACATGTATTCATGCATATGGCTTGTTGTGTGCTAAAACAACAATGCACGCTTTATTCCTGACTTGCTAGTTGTACTCTATGATCTGAACAATGTACAATAATGGCAAATATTGTAATAACACACTCATTCATAAAGAAAACACAAAAGGAATGAATGATACAGATTTTGTCCTGATTTAGTGCAGTGGCAAAAAGCCATGCCAACATGACCATTTGATGCAAGTCAGAATAATCCCTGGCCTTCCTGAAATCCTGGGGAAAGCCCAGTGGAAGTGAGTGCAAGCGATCTTGGACCATCTGAGAATGAGGCTACTCAATGAGATGCTAGTCCATCATTTGGTTTTACCCCTATAGCATCATCTTTGCCAATACTCATTTCTACACATGGGTAGTAGAGAGACCTTTAGTTCCTGCTATCAACTAAGGCATACATGTATTCTTATTGCTGCGGAACGAGCGCAACCAGTGAGCAGCAACATAATCAGGATTTAAGAGAAATATATGAGAAAAAATATAAGCTAGGAAAAATCTCGAATTGATAGCTTTTTACCAGAATTCACTGCGCCACGAACACATTTTGGGCCAGAATGCACTGCGCCACGAACAATAGCCTCGCTTGCTGCTTCAAGCTGTTGGCTGCGAGATTTGTAATATTTTGGTCCAACATGTCCCAGTCAAAATCGGAACTGAAGTGTTGAAGACTACCGCGAGTTGAGCGAGGACTGTGAGGCATGGTGATAGGGCCATTGGATAGCAAAGATTTTCGAAGATTGTACGGAATAAAATACAAATTTATTTTGAAATCACTTTGACAGCGGTCGATGAGACTGAGCTGAGCGCATGGGGACGCGAAACCTGTGCTGAGCGCGTGGAGATGCGAACACGATACGGCTAGCTAGTAACGCAACATATTCATTATCAATAATTAAGTTAAACCTAAATTTTCACACCTTCCTCGTGGTGAACGTGTCCTTTGCTCAACAATATTCTACAGACATTGCAAGAACTTGATGCGTGAATTACAAAACAAAATTAGTCTTATCAGCTGGAGTTTTCGTCGATTCATCCTGTTTACATTTGCTTTGCTTCCCCTCAAAAAACGAAAGAGAAAATTCTGTAATTATACCAGCGAGGCAATAAAACAGCATTATTATTAACAACAAATTTACCGCAGCAATTACTATCTTTTGGATACACTAGTTATTATGTATAAGTTAATATTCCCAACTGATTGTTTTTTGTTTCTTTTCTTGCTCAGATCCATTTATCACCCCAGAGGACATGCTCATTTGAGTGCCCTTGTACCTTCAGAAGGTGAGTGTTTACTTATTTTTACTATTGTAGATGTTAACAGCAGTGACTACAACAACTGTACTTACAATGTAACTTTTTACTGCATGTACTCGTGATAAATAAAAATGATTGGTGTATATTGGTATCAGCTGAATAAAGTTTAATCTGTTCAACTACCGAGTCTTGTGTCGTAAATCTGAATATCTTGGAAATAAAACTATTCCTCGTACCTGCAGCGATAATGGCGCTCTGATTTTCCAATCATTTTTCCCTTACGCAAGGAAAAAAACTCCAAAAGATGAATGCAAAACTGCAAAGATTGTTCTGAAATCCATCGAGTGGGAAACTTCCCCTCCATTTTGTTTCCCATACATGATGTACCTACCGTTTCTGAGCAGTTTAGGGGTACTTCTTTTGGGGTATGCCAGTGATCGATGATCGGACGGCCTATATACTGATGTGATAAAGACTTGCGTATGCACATTGTTGGCGGAAATTTTCAATAGGATTTGCATGTCGATAATCAATCAGCGTGTCCGATAATCTATCAAGCGCTTTGATAAAAGCGATGAGGTAAATGTGTCCGATAATACATGCGAATACCTTAAATTATACTTTATTTCTTTGAGCCGGTATTAACTTTTTCACTCCCTCGCTGAAAGTCCAAGAAATAAAGGAATTAAAAGAGTCAAATACACGACATCACTATGGAAAAACTATATGAAACCTGTGCTTTTGTAACTTTTCTGTAATTGTAATGATTAAATCAAAGCTTGTTTCCTATCCATGAAGTAAAGTTTTACATTGTAACTTTACTGGAAGGAGGTGAAAGAAAGGGGAAGAGGATTGTGGGGGGAGGGGGGGGAATTAATCCAAGGAGATGATTATTTCAAATATTTCCACCAAAGGGGGGCAATTATTCAAGGGACAGCTATTAACTGAGGAAATATGGTATACAGAACTTTATGATGAATAACCTCTCTGTATTCAAAGATCTGTTACTCACACATAAGCTGCATTGCTCACCTCTCTGACACATTGCTTTCCTGTCTATCTACAGCATTTAACTATTCTCACAGAATTGATGTGTTGTCCTTTGGTCCTTGGGCACCTGGCTATGTTAACCCTCTTGATGGAGACATTGTGACAACTGACAAGAGTAAGTTAATGCAATAATTTGTAAACAAATCACAGTGGCTCACAGAAGAGTAAAACAGATTTAAAACATCCAAAACATCTTAACGTGACATAAATATGCATTGCATGAAACGAGATTGTCTAGACAACTGGATGACATAATCACACTGGGGAATTCTAAAAAACGTTTACTACAGCAATCATCTTTTAACATGTAATACACTGGGGAATTAAAAACGTTTACAGATGATGGAGCGAGTGAAAATTTGCATATCTGTCCCCGTATACTATATCCTGTTCAATGCTTCGCGCGTTCATGAGATAAAAACAGGGATGGAATGTAGCACTGCGTCAGTGGACACTCACTCACTCACCCAGATGAGTGTCAAATCTTCTACTTTTACATTTATTTTTTTTTTGGTGCAGCCAGCAACCTTAAAGCTTAATGACTGCCCTGAAATAAGCTGCAAATTCATGTATATGTCTTTTATAGTACTTTTAAGTTTACGGTCAACAAAGTTAATATTTTCGTGTACTTCCTTATATTTCAGACTTACAGATGTATCAGTACTACATTCAGGTGGGTTAGCATTACTTTATTTCACTTCATAATATTGTGAACTTTAATAGATGTCTGGCAAAACTGGTCGGAGTCTTTCTCGCATAAACCTGCGATGATGTCTGCCGTTTTAAAACAAAGGGAAAAGAATGTGGTCCAAGTTTGAGCAGCTGTTAGTGGGGAGGAGCATTGCATGATGACACAAATAACAGCTGTATAGGAAACAAGCTAGGAGCCCACTCGCCTCAGCGATTTTCATTAGGGCCCTGCAAATAATAATTATCAAATTGATCTAAAATACATACAAAGCATGAACATATTTCTGATATATACAAAGGCTTATTATAAGTGATTCTGTTAAAAATAATGTTATTTTCTATTAATTCGTCAGATTGTACCAACAACCATCAAGTCACTCAGTGGCCGAGAAACCAAGACCAACCAGTATTCAGTAACACAAAGGGTAAGAAAGGAATATGCACATGTTATAAAAAATATTGAACAAACACTAGGAGATTGATGCAAAAATATTGTAATAATATTGAAGGGTTTCCTGCAAAATGGGCATATGTAGATTTTTGAACCAATTTTTTTTCTACACACTAATTTTTTGCATACAGACTTGATTTGACATGGGCAATGTCATCCCAACATTTTTTTCATTGGTTTTTACTTCGTTTTCGAGCAAAAACGTAATGCAAAAAACTCAGTTTTGCCAAGTGAAACACAAACAATAGAAAACGATAAATTTCTTTGTGAAGAGTGGGAAAAGGTAATAAAGTATGTATGCAATAAGTTATGTAATTGTGAGAATGAGATCAGACATCAGCTTATAATGAAGTTTCTTAAAATGATATATATGAAATAAATCATATATGAACTGCGGAAATGAAATCAAATGAAGAATGATACTCGCAGTTGTGAACGCAATTTAAGCAATTGCGAAAAGAAGCCTGAAAAAAATTGAGGACTTCAACGGGGTTCGAACCCGTGACCTTGCGATACCGGTGCAATGCTCTACCAACTGAGCTATGAAGCCACTGACGTTGGGAGCAGGTCAATTGTAGGTTCGTATGTTCCCGTGAAAGGAGTGAGTGTGAAATGATTTCCCCAAACTCACTGTTTCCCCTAGGACCAGTCATTAAGTGCTTATAATTTGTTTCCCCAAGGGCCAGTCATTAAGTGCTTATTATTATTATCATTAAGTATTGATTTCTTAATAATTTTGTCAATTTCTCTACCAGACCCGAGAAATAAATCATGATTCTGGAAGCCATGGCATTTCTGGTAAGATAAAGACAAACAAATTTGTGAATCTGTTATTCATTGATGCACCCAAAGGCCAACTAAAGCTAATGTCTGCTATTGTGGCAGCAATTTGATTAATTTCACTTTGATAGAACGTTATTATATTATAGTACATTGAACAAAAATGGTTCATTCTAACTTTCTTTTCTTTCTTTTTTTATAGGAATTTTCTTCAAGTATGACATGTCGTCCATCATGGTGCGAGTTGAAAGTCATCGCCGATCATTCATGGGTTTCTTGGTGCGTCTTTGTGGCATAGTAGGAGGAATCTTTGCTACTTCAGGTAAATGCCACGTTTTTGCCATGTTTTTGCCATGTTTTACTTCTTTCCTCGGATGTTAATACCAAAGATACTGTTGCAACTACATGTAATTGGTCTTGACATCACAGGAGTTCATCTGGACCTTGGTGTTCTTACCACTGGCAAACCTTGGCCCTTTGATCCTGGATCAAATTTAAATTTTGTTTACAGTCGACTCTCTCTTAACAGACACCTCTATAAAACAGACACCTGGTGTTGGTCCCTGCCATTTTTCAGTCCTTTTACAGTGTATTGCAACTAAACTCTCTATAAGACACAATGGACACTTTGAAACTGTCAACGGACACTTAAAGAGTGTTTTTTTTGTTCCAGTTTGCAAAGTGTACAGTTAAGTTTTTAGACTTATTTTTAGCCGTGAAATAAATTGCAATTCTCGTGAGCCCTTCAATAATAGCTTTTTAGTTGTTAAATATATTTTTTTCTAAACTTTGTTGATATTTTAGGTATGATGCATTCATTCATCGGTTTCTTGTTTGACCTAATAACTTGTCGGCTTCAGTGGAACAAAAAAGAAAAACAGGTAAGCCTTAGCGAAGCAAAACTAATTAATATTATCCTGCTTATAGAATAAATGTGGAAGCACCATGGTCAAGTTGTTAGCGCGTCAGACTTTCAACCTGAAGGTCACTGGTTTAAGCCTTGTCTCTTAGGCAAGAAACTTTGGCACGTTCCATGTTGTCTATCTCCACCAAGGTGTATAAATGGGTGCAGGCGACATAATCCTGGGGTTAACCTTACAGTGGTCTGGCATCCCATCCAGGGGGGAGTAGCAATACTCCCAGCTGCTTCATGCTACAGAAACCAGGTTAAGCTCCGGCAGTTGTGAGCCGGCCATGAGGATCGTGAAGACTTACCTATGGGAATAAAGTTATTGGTGCTCTGGTTTGTCAATATTAAAATTAAATTTGCAGTTTTTATAGTGTCCATCTCAAGAGGTATTATGAACCAGAACTTTGTTTTAACCCTTAAGCCCTAATAATAAATATCAAAATTTAAATTCTCATTTCTAGTCCTATACATTTCCTATATAAGTAGTGGGGAGAAATTGTTTGGATATCGAGAGAACTAATCTTGTGTGATTATGTCCTTAATTCTCATGACCTTTTTGATTGATAAGGCATTAATATTACAAAGAGAAATTTGATGCTGATCACTCTTAGGGCTTAAAGGTTTAATTACAGACAAACAAGTGAAATATAGCTGTAACCAGCTAACTCTGTGCCCCTTACAGTGGTGGCTACTTTAAGAGAGTTGAAATCCAAAGTAATTTTCACTTGTCTAACAGTTGCTTTCCTTGTTCTTCAGCCTGTTACCATGTCAGAGATCCCAGTGGGAACATCAGTGGTTCAGCCAAATGGCTCACCTAGAACAGAAGGCTTTCAGAATCCTCCAATGAATGAAGAAGACAAAGAACCCATCTCAGCTGTTGTGGGTTTTTCAGATCCAAATGTTAGCCTTGTTCCACCAGCTGGTGTAACTCTTCAAGATCCCTCATCAGTGACAACGTGAACTTACATGTATTTTGACTCAAAGAATAATACAATCTGCTCAATATGAAATTCCCCAAAAACATCAAACTCCACTTATGGCAAGCTTTAGTTACAAATAGGGGTTCTCTCCAGGGCCTGGTTGTTAAAAGCAGGTCAATCTTTTCAATCTGAAAATCATCCAATATCAAAACAAGAATGAAAAATCCCCCTGAAACTACACTGATTGTACATGTTTTTTTTTTTTTCATTTTGCAAACTATTGAGAAACAAACAGCACCCAATAGCTTTCATTTGAATGGTCACACTTTAGGATTTCATCCACAGACTCAAAAGTTAGAACCACCTTGTACAGTGTAATAAACAATACCACAGCAAAGTACTGCTCAGTAGCTTTCATTTGAATGGTCACACTTTAGGATTTCATCCACAGACTTAAAAGTTAGAACTACCTTGTACAGCATAATAAACAGTACCACAGGAAAGTACTGCTCAATAGCTTTCAATTAAATGGTCACACTTTAGGATTTCATCCACAGACTCAAAAGTTAGAACCACCTTGTACAGCACATAGATAACCAGCACCAAATGAAAGTACTGCTCAATAGCTTTCATTTGAATGGTCACACTAGGATTTCACCCACAGACTCAAAAGTTCGAACCTGACCTTGTACAGCAGAATAACCAGCACCAAATGAAAGTACTGCTCAATAGCCTTCATTTGAATGGTCAAACTTTGGAGTTTCATCCAGACTCAAAAGTTAGAACCTGACCTTGTACAACATAATAAATGGCACCTCAAGAAAGTTCTGTTATTTATTAATACATGTAGTTATTAACTGTATTTTTCATTTAAATGTCACACTTTGGGGTTTTATTTGCCACACAACAATGATATATGGGGATTGAAAGGATTAAAGCTTATCCAGGGTTAACCCTTCAAGCCCTAAGAGTGATCAGCATCAAATTTCTCCTTGTAATATTAATGCCTTATCAATCAAAACGGTCATGAGAATTAAGGACATTATCACACAAGATGAGTTCTCTTGATATCCAAACAATTTCTCCTCGCTACTTCTATAGGAAATGTGTTGGACTAGAAATGAGAAGTTAAATTTTGATATTATGGCTTAAGGGGTTAAAAGAGTTATGTCATGGGGATTTTGATGTTTTTGGTATCAAATTAAAACTATTAGTACCTCTGTGAAACATGAAAAGCTGAAAGGAATCTAAGAGGAAGACACCAAGTAAAGTTTCAAAGAATAAATAAACCATAATAAGACTTAAGCGAGTTTTCCAATACAGAAGGCGATAAACTTGAAAAAATTGGCCCATTGTTTTCAAGTTGCAATCCATTTCCTTCATTATGATTGCAATTTGCAGCCCAATACAATTATTTTTACTCTTACAGCACTAGTAGAATAATAATTTTTATCAAAACTGGACCATTATTTGTGGCATTCCACTGATTAAATGTCTTTTTTGGCCTTTTAAAGTAACACTTAGTATAGTGACAATAGCCCCTCAGAACACCTGAGAGTGGAGGAGCAGTGAACGTCGCAATATGTACCAGTAATGGTCACCTGCCTTACCCATGGGTACGGCGTTGGAGGGTGAGGAGCTGAATGCAGGGGGTTGATGGAGCAGAACACCTAGGAGAGGGGAGGAGCAGTGAACATTGCAATATGTAATGGTCACCTGCCTTACCCATAGGGTTGGAGTAAGAGGGAGGAGAGTTTGCGGAGTTGGTAGAGGGGGGTGGGGGGGGGGGGGGGGGGGGGGGGGGGGGGGGTCAGTGGAGTAAACACCTAGGAGGGCAAAAGCTTTTTATTCACAAGTTGGCTCTTAGGAACTTTTGATTGACCTCTTAAAATGTGAGGCAAAGGCCCTGAAACAGCTTCGCGAAAAAAAATCAAGATTATCTGACCTGAAGAACTGCTCAAAAATCAAGACTGCGAGATCCATAAAATTTGAGGAAAATTTTGCGAGACCCATAAGTCCATTAGGCTCGACTACCAGCCGCTGTTCGGGAAACGAGCCCGCGCTCCTCCCCCGACACGAGAAAGCGGCGGAAAACAAGCCTATAAGTTCATTCACTATCTCTCACATGATTTGATCCACACACTCAAAAGTTAGAAACAGTACATTACATGACTCAATATACCAATTTCGATATATTAAAATTCATACTTGGCTCCGAGGCTTGGGGGAATAAAACAAAAGAAATGAATAATTCAACGCTGAACCTCAATGTGATTTCTTTTATTTTTATCCCCCAAGCCTCAGAGCCAAGTGTGAATTTTAATATATTGAAATTGGTCACTATTGCTAGGTTTTACACTGGTAACATACATGAAAAGGGTAACATGGGATTTTACATCTCTTTAAAGTGAAAATGTTTTAAGAAACTATCTAGTTTTGTAGAAAGGTGAAGATAAAAAAATTCAAAGTGGAACTTAAGTTAAAACTGGAGAGCATAATAATGTTAGAAATGTCGGCTTTCTACATTAAATATCAATGCACACCTTGGATTGGCTTATTTGTTCTTTGAACAACAACACTTCCCGGTGTTAACCAGAAATTGGAAATTAGGTGCTCTGAACGCATGTGGTTTTTTCTCCACTCATATATGCATGCTACTTGAAATTAATTTCATACAGTCCCACGTAACTAATTAAAAAGAAATGTTGCGGGGAAAGAAGTACAACCCACAAACAATACAGTACAATGGTTTTCTGAGAAGTGATATTTTTTTTAACTATGAGATGGAATGCTCATTCTATTAACAAAGGTTGCCTAAAAAACACTCAAACGTTCTGGGAAGACGACAAAATTGAAAAAGCTTGCCAGTGTCATCTTCCCAGAATTTCGGTGTGTCATATCATTTATGGTTTATATTATATTTACTGGAACATTTGAAAAACAAACATTGAAAAGAGTTATTGTTAAGGCCTGGACACAAGTGCAACTTTTCCTGCAATGTTGCGTGTAACAGTTGCAGACGTAGAATTGAGTTCTACTTTCCCAGGGGCGTAGCCAGGACTTTTTCAGAGGTACACACAATCACTGTTTTCAAACACTCCCCCTACCTCCTCCCCCACCCTCGAGTCCCAAACCGTTCTTTTTTTTTTACTTTTTCGGGTACGCATGTGTGACGTCGCATGCAACAAATTGCTTCGTGTGACTCCCAAAAAAAATCTTGTTGTGCGCAGCATTGCAAGAAAAGTCGCACCGTGTGGCCGGGTCTTTAATGTTTTGGATTCTCTAACTTGTATTTGCATCCATGTTGTTTGCATAGTTGAATTAATATTTATTTGTGTGATTTGTTGATTGAAGTTTTAACTCTTCAACAAAGAGTAGGAAGTATGTACAGTGATTTGATTCCATGACTTAAATTCTTTACATATTGGATTAAGAAAGAGTATATTTTAGTCTGACTTCCTGTTGTAGAAAAAGAAAAAAATAGTATATCCATTTATTCTCTTGTAAATACCATGTATAGATGTCTCATATTCTTCTTCACCAATTGTTACTAGTACATTCAGGCTGATATATATTTAAGGTAGCATTTATACCTTGGTTACTGTAGGATTTTCTTGCATTATTTTGGGCATAACCGGCCTGTGATCAGGGCCAAATTTAGCAGCTCGCTTATTTTCTGTGATGTGGCTGTTTCACCTTTCCAGCAGGTAGTTTACCAAGCAAAGCAAAAACAGCCTTATCGTAGGTTACTATGGGAATAAATGAGACACTGCAAAAAGCCTCTGGCATGACAGATGGTTAGCTTTACCACACATACACTGTAACAATTTTTATTTCAGCTAACACTGTCTTAATAAACTAACCTTGATCAGAAACTAAACTTAATAAAGAAACACTTTAATATTTGACGATTACCGTCTAAAGATTGCATTTCATTATAAAAAGAACTTTATTAAATTAAAATAAAGTACACTGCGGTCTGGTTAGCATGCAGTGATCAAATTAAAGTGGTTTCATCATAAGTAACCGTAACGAGTGAATGAGCCTGTTAGAGGCCCAGCATTGGTCATTATGCTTCACATGCCTCTGTTATTGTTTTGGTTTGCACAGGAGTGAGGCTTCTTCTGTTCAGAGGCGCGTAAAGCATAATGGGCAAAACTGGGTCTTAAAGATTGTGGGGCCTAGGAGCGGCTAAAAACTGGTCTGTGAATGAGGGGAGACTGGGGAGAGGGGTGTTTCTCTTTCATGCCTATCCCATTCCTTCAGCAATCGTGATATTTTTGCGTGCTGCCGTATCCTTTGCTCCCCACTATCTGAATGCCTGGACAAGCTAGGAGTGAATAAAAATATGCACCTTATTCATAAATGGCAGCCAATGTATTCTTCTATATTCGTGCTAATCAGCCTACCTAGCCCCATTTTAGAGCAAGAATTCTTTTGAATTTTGCACATGCTAACAAGGCTAGGTAGGCTAATTATTAGCATGAATATAAAATTATAAAAAATCGGCAGCCATTTATGAATAAGGTCTATCTGTATTATTATACAGCTTGCTGATTTTCGTTTTTCTTATTGGCTGACATCACACAGCTTATTCACGCTGGCATGAAATTCAACTTGTAACTGTCTGTAAACTCAATCCTAATTTCGTGTTGGTTGTCCTGTGGTTTATGTGCAGTAAAATTTGAGATCATGTTTTGGTGGCTGGTCTTCCAAATGGCTGCCCCTATTGTTTTTTTTTTTTTTCAGGGGCTCATTTCCAATGAAAATTCCTTCGAACACATCTCCATAATCTGTGATTACTGCTAGTAAATAATCTAGAAAGCTTCATAAGTGCAGACCCCCCCCCCAAGTGACCACCTTTACCATTACTTGGATGGCTGCTTACAAGAGATTTAACGGTATCAATGTTATTTACAACAGAAATGGACACCTCCCATAAGCAGACATCTTTCTTAAGTGGGCACTTTTTCTGGGAGGTTTGACTGTATTTTTCTTAAGGCTCTGACTCCATGCACCAGGAGAAAGTAAGTACATGTAGCTATGCTTATACACCAAAAAATAGCCTGCGTGAAACAGATTGCATTTTTAGCACCTGTATTATGTACCTCTTTAAGCAGTGTTTGCCTAATAGACTTTGTATCCTATTTTATTTTTCAAGATGTCCTTCAATTTCAAAATACTAGTTATGTTTTGCACATAAAAAAAAGCTGAGCAGACACGTATCCTAAACAGCTCTAACCCTTTAAGCCCTAAGAGTGATCAGCATCAAATTTCTCCTTGTAATATTAATGCCTTATCAATCAAAGAGGTCATGAGAATTAAGGACATGATCACACAAGATCAATTCTCTTAATATCCAAACAATTTTTCCCCACTACTTCTATAGGAAATGTATAGGGACAAGAAATGAGAATTTAAATTTTTATATTAGGGCTTAAAGGGTTAACAGTCATCAATAATAATTTATTTTGTTTTAATTTCTAATGTTCAGTTCTAGCCAAGTCCATTTGGAGCCATTTCCTTTGCTTGTTTCCTCACTTTCTCTTCATATTCCATTTGACTTTGGCTGCAAAAATGAATTAAATTACAATCATCTTGATAAAGAATAATGATTTACTCAGTTGGGTACCGTTCACACTAGCTGACAAAATTTATTTGGCGCTACCAAAAATCTCGACAAATTTTGTCTCCACTTGACAAAAATTTGTCGTGCTTCGAGGCAGGACGACGGCGCCTTTGAAGTTTGGTGCAGCTTGACAAAATTTGGTGGGAGAAAATCACTGTCCGCACTTGTAGAACCGAAATTATGACAAATATTTTTGCAAAATGAACAAAAATTTGCCTAGTGCGTACGGGCCCTTGTACTATACTGGCATACAGCTAACCCAAAATCAAGCAAGGCATTTACTCTATGCTGGTATTATATTTGAGGCCAGTAATAATTCAAAATTTGATGTGCTTTTAAGTAGGTCAGAATCTTGCATGGCTGGGTGATCCAGATAGCAGGGTACCATTAAACAAAGGCCCAAACCGTGCAATATTTAGACAAGTCACTTTAGAGCAGTATACATGAAGATCATGTCACAGCATGCAAAAGTGAAGGTATCAAACTAGACTGCTAGCAGTCCCTCTCAGGATAGTCGCACGGGCGAGCAAAATACGCAATCGGCAATCGACCAAGTGAGCGAAAGTAATGCGAGCTGAGGGGCGCTGGGGAACAGGAGGGAAGAGAAAGAGAGTCCTGTGTCCTCCCGCCTCTCCCCAGTTTACTCTTGGCTCATTTGTTCACTCCAGTTTATGTGATTTAAGCTTGCCCGCTTGACTGACTGAAAATTGACAGCTTCTAGAGTAAGTCCAGTATCAAACTAACCTATGAAGTACAAACGCTTCTGCTTGAGCAGGATCCTGGAAATTGGGTTCTCTTAGTAACAACTGAATTCCAAGAAGTACCTGAAAACAAAAAGAGAACTTTAACATAAAATAAAACTAAAGGTCCTTCATGATTAAGGTGATTTATTATAAGCTGTCAATAAGAACTGTTTTGAAAATTTGAATAATTTGAAAATGCACATTTTGGGGACAGGATGTCAATATTCTCATTGCTTGAGGTCTGTACTTTCCCAAATGTCAGTTGTTACTGTAGCACAAACTGTTGTGTAAAATTTGACAGGTACAGTGGAAATCTGCTTTGCAACCCCCCCCCCCCCCCCCCCCCCCCCCTTAATACAGACCCCCTTTTTATTATGGACAAAGTTACCCTCCTTATACTTAAACAATTTGGCTTATTCTAAGCAATAAAAGGTTTCTCAAATATGCCCAGTCAGTCAGCTACACATACACTATCAGTTTGGTTGAAAGAAAATTATGAACGTTGGTCTAATCATGTTTTAGTGTCTTAATTAGTGGGGTTAAATGAAGTAATTACTGTAGTTACTCTTTAAAACAATAAAACACAAATTACGTCATCCATGCGTACTCGCTTAAGAGCGCCTGTCCGTAAAAATCAGACAAATTTGAATTTTTTTGGCAAGTAATAAAAATTCGATTTCTTTCAGATTTTAAAGTTAGATAGATTAAGGTATAACAAAAATCACTTGATACGTTTTTCGGCCAAATATCTTTTTATTTAAAAGAAAAATTCAAAAAACGAAAGTCCGTTAAAATCGCCATTTGAGGTGGAAAATTATTGCACAACTTTGACAGTCTCGCTTGCAAAAACAAGTAACGCTACGGCATTTAAAACATGAAAATCATATTTTGCAATCTTTAAATATCTAGTAGAGAGATTTAGGGAATTATTTTGTTGTTCTTTGCTTGCAAAATAATTTTATTTCGAAGACATATATTTTACTTCTTTAAAAGTACCTCGTAAACAAAACAATTTTTCACCATGTGCTAAACCTTCAAACGGATTAAGTTTCTGTTGGTTAATTTTTATAAAGATGATCTCAAGATTGCCGTAAAAATTTCTTTGGGCAAATGATTCAGAGTGACGCTAGAGCATTTCAAACTTCGTTAAAATTAGAGTTATTTGACCTTACGAGGTCAACTATCAATTTGCGGGTCACACAAACATTTCACTTTCCACCACGTCTTAACACAAATAAGGATAAAGTAGCCACATGGAAAAAATGTTTTGAAATTTTCTTACCTTATTTGTTGTAGAAGACTTATCCAGAGATCATTTTCTTGCATTTTTTCACCGTTCATCGTATGTCCTTTAGTCTTGTTTACAACGTCCGATAAACGTCGGACGACAACAACGTAATATTAAACGGTCGGGTCAGCCAATCTTTGTTAAACTTTCGACACTTTTCAGTATCACGGCATCTATTCAAAGGGCTAATTACTTTTTGGAGCGTTCCTCGGTTTTGTAGTGCGCTAAAAGATTTGAAATGTTACTTTGAAGTACAAACAAAACCTGTCGGACGTTTGCTTTCAGTCTTTTTTCAGTTATGTCACGCAATGCAGTTTTGTTTGCATTTAAGGGGGTAGGGGTGCGGATTAGGCAATTAAATTGAAACACTTTTGCAAGTAAACAAAATAACTGTTTAGAAATATATTTCAGCACCATTCAATTTTCTTCGTTAGTAATATGTTCTAAAATATATTAATTGGTAGCAATAGCCTTTTGCGAGCAACGATTTTTAACTCCTCTCCCCAGCCTTGCTTTCCATATTCAATATTCATATTGGATGCTTTTTTCTCGTTTCCTCAATTTACCTTCTTACCATACGAGTCGAGGTGCCGTCTACTTGATGGAGCTGCCCCTGAAAGATGGGTGTACCAGGGCTTCTTGTGGATAGCATCATGCATGTGATCTCTTTTTAACTATAAATTTCCAGTTGCGGATCCAGCTTGCTCATAAGGAGAGGGGGAGGGAGGGGGAGTGAAAATGGTTCTGAAAAAAGTTCGGTCCCTCGAGACTTTTTCTTCGCCAAAAAAGGGATGGAAAGGGGCCGCTTCCCTAGATCCGCCACTGAACTTAATTCGACAACTTTAGTTTACAACTACTTCCTTTACATTTCAAGTAAACAACGCTGTTCGACATAAAATAAGTTCGATCACATCTTCAGGTCCGGTAAATTTCAAGACAGATTTGTGATTAGAGATGTCCTTTGTGCACGAAATGTCATAACCACAAACTCCACCAACAAAGGACTTAAACGAACAAGTGCCTTCCATTTTTGTGTAATACCTGGAACTGAACTCGAATCTTTGACGTACAAAAACATGCACTTTAGCGCCGCCATCAAGTAAACAAAGACACTAGGTAATTAGCATAACCAGGTAGTGTTTACTTTTTTGTCAACCGCATAATTTAAACAGCATTTATTTTTCTTCTCGACAATTGGCGATTACTCTATTTGACTTAGTAAGTTCTTCAATTTTCAGATATTCTCTCGTTATTAACTTTAAAATGTGAGCGGGTTTCTAATTATTTTGCTACTGCCAAAAAAATACTAAGGTTTACTTAGTTTGTAACACCGACAATGGATTAGCCAAACATTAGTCCCATTGAGTCAAATTTTAAATTAAAGAAAATGCAACAAATGGTTCTGAATTAAGGCATGACATGAATTTGAAGTAAGGAAGGGAGAAGCCCCCCCCCCCCCCCCAAATCTATGGTACATACATGTTTCATCGACGGAAAAGAGCGACAGAGGTAAATGGTCCCACGAACCACAGGTAACCCAAACTCACACTAGGATTATTGACAAGTAGAAAACATCCAAATAAGTGCTCTTTTGAGGAGAGACAAAGAAAACATCAGTTGCAGTCAGTGTAACGGTTTGACAAACGTTTACATCACTAGTTGCATTGTACAAATTGATATCTTTTGGGGAATGCATGTGGCGAATTTTAGATTGATTTTCCCTTTTTCGCATAATGTTTCATGAAGACAGTATCCTTCTGATAAAAAAAGAAAAAAAGAAAAACAATACGAAAAAAGGACAGAAATAGCTAAATACCACAGTGATCTTACAGGTGTAATTAGGTAAAAACAAGTGCTACTGCATTTCACACCTCGTTTTTACTTACTGTGCAACGGCGAATAAATAATCTTTTCGGAGTAGAACAATAGAGAATGAAGGCGCTTAAATGTGCTAACGTAACTGAAAAGTCTTTGTATTTTTTTTTCTCCGCTGCAAGAGTTTTAGACATAGATTCGGTGTTTTCAAGCCCTTTAGCCCTACCCCTATCCCGCTAAAATGCTGACCAATAGCTGCATTGCGTGACAACACAAATAACTGCTGTCACGATCACGGCTTAAACGGCCCGACATGTTTGTTCATTCAGTACTTCTCAAGCAGTGATTAAGTTTATCTATCCGTTAACTTCAACCGAAGAACATTCTACAAAAGCTATAGCCTTTAAATAAGATGCCATAATGCTGAAATGTGTCGAAAGTTTAACAGAGGTTTGCGTGCGACCTTTCATGGCAGTCCGCGGCCGGCGTGCATCGGACATTACAAATGAACAAGACTAAAATACGATGAACAAAGAAGGGATATATACACAAAAGTGGTCTCTGAATCTGTCTTCTACCGCAAATGAGGTAAGGAAATGTCAGTGTTTTTCAATGCGGCTATTTTAATTTCATAATGGGTTAACACAGAATCAGAAGTTTATAGAATATTTGTGTGACCCGCGCACCCGCAAATTGATTGTTGACCTCGTAGGGTCAAATAGCTCTAATTTTAACGAAGTTTGAAATGCTCTCGCGTCGCTCTGAATCATTTGCCCAAAGAAATTTTTACGGCAAGCTTGAGATCATCTTTATAAAAATTAACCAACAGAAACTTAATCCGTTTGAAGGTTTAGCACATGGTGAAAAATTGTTTTGTTTACGAGGTACTTTTAAAGAAGTGAAATGTATGTCTTCGAAATAAAATTATTTTGCAAGCAAAGAACAACAAAATAATTCCCTAAATCACTCTACTAGATATCTAAAGATTGCAAAATACGATTTTCATGTTTTAAATGCCGTAGCGTTAGTTTTTTTTGCAAACGAGACTGTCAAAGTTGTGCAATAATTTTCCGCCTTAAATGGCGATTTTAACGGAATTTTGTTTCCTGCATTTTTCTTTAAAATAAAAAGATATTTGGCCGAAAAAGGTATCCAGTGATTTTTGTTATACCTTAACCTATCCAACGTTAAAATATCAAAAGAATCCAATTTTATCACTTACCGCGATATGTTTGATATTTACAGACAGGCGCTCTTAATATGGACACCCTGTTAACATGGACAGTTTCCATGATCCCTTTGGTGTCCATATTAACATGGTTTGACTGTACCTCTTTAGTGGTGACTTGAGGTTTCCATCCTTTGTTCTTGTCAATAAGTGATAAAGAGACTTTTCCAGAAGGAAACACATTTGGATGTAGAATCACAGGATTAAACATGCCTGAAATTGAATTTTAATACCAACCATTACACTAATATAACAACAACAACAAAGACTGGCTGTCCAAACCTTTAAACTTGACTTCATCCCCAGGGCCTTCTCAACATTCAAAATGGGGTGCACAGAGATCCCTGGACAAGGCTGACAAACTACTCCAAGAATCATGGAGTTTTTTCGTCACATAACAGATGAAGAATGTCTTTGTTCCCCTTGAAATAGGGGTTCCACATCGCCCCCAAAAAAATCAGTAAACAACATTTCATCATGCGTAGTGACAAATACAAATTACTTTATGACTCTTGGAGTAATTTGGCAGTCCTGTCCAGGGGTTTCCAGCCCTCTTAAATTGTTCCAATAGCCAGCAATGTTGCTGCCTACAGGTTATTATTTGTCCCTCAGTTCACACTTATTTTCCCCAGGACTCCTTTGGACTTGGTCCTTTCTGCCTGCTACTCTGTTTATGTTGCCTACTAGTGTGAGACATTTTCAGAGGGCTGAGTTTTTCCGTACCACCATTCTAAAGGTGGGGAAGGTACATTGTAATGGGTTTACAGAGAACACTGTGTTTAGAAAACTTTACATGTAATGTAAAAGCAAATAATTTAGTCAACATTTACTCACATTTTGGTGGTGAAAATGGATAGTCCTTAGGAAATATAAGCTGCAACTTATACAAACCACCTTCCCAGAGGGTCTTAATTGAAAAAGAAAAAAAGAAATTATACATTGTTATCTTTCTAATAATTCATAAAACATACTTGAAGGGGAAATATCACTAATTTTAAAGTATCACTTGAAAAAGCCAAACAACATATTTTTACAAATGAGAATGAGCAAAGAATGGTCCAGTCATGTTAACAAATAATAACTGTAACTGTAATAGTGCACCGAAGCTACATATGTATCAATTATTTTCGTCTGCTCGCTGTAGGTGGCTTAGATGGAAATGGATTGCAACTTGAAAAAATTGCCCATTTTCTTTTTTGTCCCTTCGAGGAATCACTTGAGGTTTTCTCTTGGAGTTCTACGACCATTTCTAGATAAAGACTAAAGGCACTTGGTCACAGGAGGAGGGAGGAGGATAAAAGTGATGGGGGTGATCATGTTACATTTAAGGGGTTATAATTTAATTGGTACCACTAGGGGTGCTGGAATAAAAAACAAACACAGTCAGAGTTATAATCACAACAGATACCTTATTATATGTATCTTACCTTATTAGGTCCTGGGATGGCTGTTTAATCAAACAGATATACTCAATTAGAATTTTAAAGCTATATGATTGCTACATGTGTAATAAACAGGTGCTTGCTATGTGCTTGGCTGTTTCATCTTTTGATGACACTGGTACAACCTAGACGTTAACAGGTTGCCCCAGGGGAAGGGGTAGCAGACTTGTAGGAATTATTGCTGATTATAGTCATCCATGGGTGAGGGTGAAGGTAACAGGGGGGAAGGGGGTGGGAGGGATATCATACCTATAACGTCCCCTAATGTATTATAGTTATATTAGTAGTTATACAACTGTATTAGTATTTAGTGAGGCTAATTTGAAACCTCAGTATACATCGTTCATCTTGCAAACTGTACTTCTTTACTGTCTATTTGCATTGTGAAGTTATGTAGTCATATTATTAATAATAAACCTACCAATGGCAGAAAAATGAAAAACAACTGAATGGCAAAATTTTTGTAGTATTCACTGAGAATAAGCTTAATAATAAGAAATGTTATTAAATAGTCACCACATTGCCACGTTAGCCAATCGATTTCTCCATCGTCTATCTTGACAGGATCTGCGATGAAATCCTAAGAACGAAAATTAATAAACATCAAAGAAAATTGTTTTTATATTAACCAATCTGACAATATTATTATAGCGATATTTCTCTTTACATTGGCTATTGTTATTAATGCGCTTACCAGAGAACTATTAGCTGTTGAAACAAATAGTTCTTTTGTTTAATAGTTTGCAAATTTGAATAACAAAACAAATTTGACGTAATGTTTGTAAACAGAGAAATATCGCTATAAGCCTGTAATGCACCTATCAATATTAAGCCCGATCAGGGGGGGGGGGGGGGGGGGGGGGGGGGGGGGTGGGGGGCGGGGTACCCTGGGGCATTTGGTTACCTTTGCCATCTGCAACCTCAGGAATTTGACTGAGAGTCTGGGCCCCAGGGTGGGGGCATTTGACTTTGACTTTGTCCCTTTGGTGTAGTAGTAGTAAAATTCACAAATACATGGCCAGATATAAAACTTACTGATATTTAATATAATTTGTCTCCAGGGTAGGGAAATTTGCCCTGATTTGAACCTTTCTTTTGACCCCGGCCCAGGGTGGGGGTTTTGATAACAAAATTCTTCAAAAAAATCAAATGCCCCCCCGAGAACAGCAAATGTCATCGCTGATTTACCGACCTTGGGATGATTGTGCTTCCAAGCTTTGTGTTCTTCTTTCAGTCTTTCCACCGGGTCAACATGTGAATGTCCTCTGGCAGCCGCCATTTTGAAAGTGAGCGCGCTTGAATCCGCAATGTGTATGATCAGCGGTTGAACATATACAAAGGAGAGATACTTCATATATGGTAACAATTTAGACAAAACAAAATGGCGGCGAGTTCTTTGTCGCCGTATTGCGCTAGAAGTCTGTTTATATTTCCTTATCAGAAATTGCGATACTTCTGCACTCAAGGCGATTCACACACTGTTCATGTACCCGTGATGTTGAAGGAATGTTTGAGCTTCCTTGCACCTCGTGATGGTCAGGTTAGTCGTGAAACCGGCAATTTTAGTGCAAGCCGTTTCGCGCAAAGTTTTCAGTTCAGACTGTCATGAACTGCCTTGTTTTTCAGTTCTTTAACCTTGAATTGAAAAGTAGTTAAATGTAGCCTTACTTTAACACTCATTTACTAAGCTTCGACCTCCAATTTTAATACACATAAAGAATTGTAAAGCTAATTGGAAATTGCTAATTAATTTTAAAGCTGATTGGAAATAACACTATCTAAAAGCTGGCGTATTTTCTTTTCCATTTTGACATCGCAGGACAATATAGCCAAATCCTAGTGCAGTGATGTTAAAATCATTTGTAAACATTTGAGTAAATCATGTAATTTTCTCCCTTTTTAAAAAGGATACTATTTTAGTAATTATAAAGGTCAAATTTTTAAGGCTAAACTGAAGAATACCCCGCAACTTATTTGCATCATGTTGAATAACAAAAGTGCCCAATGTGTTATGCCTCGTTCTACAAAGCATTTCGACACATGTAAATGAAGTTGTCGGGAGGTGCAGGGTAACCTGCAATCGCTCCCTTTAGTCATAATATTTTTACAAATCTTGAGTTGCCAGTCATCTTCACCACAATTGCTAGCCTGTGTAGCTGGCAGTTTTTTTGTTGGCGTGCACGATAATTCGCAAGCTTTTTTAGTAGTCCGTATGCTGATGTACGGACCGTTCTGATTGGTTGAAAAAGGTTAACACGTCAATGAAATGTTTATGCAATCTCCCAAGGGAGACGAGAGTTACAATGCAAAAACCAAAATCAAAATGCCAGATGAAGCGTTTTCCAAAGCTTTGGCATCTCTCACTATTTGACGAGAAAATCGAGAAATTGTTCTTAAGAAAGAGCAGGAAACAGCCACTTATGGAAGAGATGTCATGGCCATTTTGCCTACAGGCTTTGGAAAGAGTTTAATCTTCACAATGTTTGTGCTTGTCGACGACCAGATTGCAGAAATGTCTTCGCTGAACTACATGCCGTTGGAACTTTCGTCCGGTTTCTCAATCTACTTTCTCACAAGTCTGCTCACAGTGAGACTTAACACAAAATCACGGGCTGAGAGATTGACTGATCCTAGCGTTTTCATAACAATTACAAAAACTGCAGCCGATCTCTATTTATATTGCAACAAAAGTTAGTCAAAGAAGCCCTAACATATGCCAAGAGAGCTAGCATAACAAAGGCACAGAGAAGCAATACTTCTATAAATGGCTATGCACAGCATGGAAACCCCCTGTCATTAATTATATCCCAAAGATCATCATATCGAGCATGCAAAACAAATAGATAATTATTATAGTGACTTGACACAATTCTATTTTGGTGATTCTAAAGGGAACAAATATCTTGTAGACCTTCTTGGGAAAGCTATTCTAAAGGCTTCTTTATACATTTTGCGGCTAGTGATGACTAGTGGGAGTTGTGTTTGGCCTGTCACTTTTATAAATTTGTGCGATAACATCGTAAGTTTTTGGACAAATTTCGTATTACGAAGGGCCCTCTGATTGGTTGGGTAATTGTATCCACCAAAAGATATAAAAAGGTCAAAACAGGGCGGCATTTAAAAAGCCCACGATACCGAACAGGTGGTTTCTTTCAGCTTCAACGCTTGCAAATAATTATCACGCACACCAACAAAAAAACTGCCAGCTACGCAGGCTACACAATTGCCAGCCACAATAGCCAGCTGCTAATGACAGCAATGTAAGAGTGATTCTCTCTGTTTATTCTTAGTTTGCACTTACATCATATCAAATTCCAAAATGTTTCTGGAATTGTAGCGAGTTTAAGACTACACATGTATCTGGGCCAAATTTTGAAGCGCAAGAGTTTCGTTCAAGAGTTATAGCCGAACAGGTATTAGACATTTTTAGTAAAAACTGGTTTAATTTCGTTTATGTTCACCACTTATCTGAAATAGCATGACGAATTGCGTGACACATTTAAGACCTCTACAAATCAAAAACAAAACATTGTTAAAACCTGAAACTTTTTGTGAAGGATTGTAACACTGGTATCCACATACCATGTTAGAAACAGCTTTGTATGATGTATAGTTTAGATTTTTGACTTTTTATAACATCATGTGCAAACCAAGAATACAAACATTGCCATTAATTTAGGTTGGTCATGAGTACTAAGCAACCATTAAACAACCTCACTTCAGCCATCTAACAGGCAATATTTTTATTTTTATTTTATTTTATTTTATTTTATATATATATATCTAGTTAGCACTTAGTATATATTTTTCCTTACAATGTAAATTTATCTATGCTTTCAATGTACCGAGTTAACTTTTACTTTAAATTAGCTTCCTATTTTTCTTTTTGTATGCCTTTACTATTTGAGAAAAAAAAAAATCTAACAGGCAATATGAAGGTAACATAATTGGGCAGTTTGTAATTTTATTGAGTGTCATAAAACCAAACCAAAGAACTCACACTGGCCAATCACAGCAGACTTCCATAATCCAGTGAACCATTCAGAAAACTCAATATAATATTGCATGTAGCATGTGCCAAGCACAGGAAAATCTGTGTCATATGTGTATAATAATTGAGGTGCTCTGGGCAAGAACGTCCTAAGTATGTCTTTGAGGCCTCTAAAAGCACAGTTTTTCAATTAAGTGATTTATTACATTCCATAATGGGGAAGAAAATCCACATCTTTGAGAAAATGTTTTGGGCCTTAGGACACCCTGTGTATCTTTTTAAGATAAAATTTTATTCTGTTTAAAGATGTTGACCCGGTTGAAATCCTTTCAGTCATATTTAAATGATCAAGTCATAATTTTGGCAAGTGAGTCCCTTTTCAGGGGCGTAGCCAGGAATTTTTCAGAGGTACGCACGATCACTGGTTTTAAACACTCCCCCTACCTCCTCCCCCACCCTCAAGTCCCAAATCTTTCTTTTTTCCCACTTTTTCAGGTACGTACGTGCGTATGTGCGTACAGGTAGCTACGCCCCTGCTTTTGAGGCCAAAATTCCGAGATTTCAGTGAAAATTTTCCAACAAGGTACTTAGGATGCTCTTGCCCGGAGCCCGTCTGAATGATTGAGAATGTGGCACAACAATTTTTAGCCAATCACAAAGTGCAGCAATGCAAAACCAAAGCAGTTGTGAAATTACTTCTGACACTCAAAAGAAAACTGCTCTATTGTATTCTTCAAGATCAACAGGAACAAACCCAGTAGAAACTTCAAGGTTGCAGTCTTATCAATAGTTTTGATTTGAATGGTCACACTTTTGGAGTTTTCTTGTCAAGTTGAAAATGAATATTCAGTAAAACCTTTTTACCTAAATGCCAAACGTAACATCTGCTATTTTTTTATAAACAAATTAATTTAGCAGAAAATGTAACAATATTGTAAGCTTCATCAAGACACTTAACAACATGGAAACTACTCCACATTCCCGGTGAATCATCTGTAAAATTAAAGCTGAAATTCAGCTGACATTCCTGATAATCATTTCTCACATGGCAAAAAAGTTCTTCACATTTCTTCATGCTACTATCATTGTCAGAAGTCTTTGGAACAGCCTTCCTCTGTCCCTTATTTCAATGTTGCATCACACAATGAACATGCATCTTAATTTTTTTTCCAACAACAATGAAAGGTGGGAAGGGAGGGAACCACCATAAATACACCATGCAAAACACAGTGTTCTACTTAGGAGAGTGGCACATGCCACTGTATCTGTACTTTTATGTTTCTCATGCTGTTGCAATTATTGCAGGTTTTTGTAGATGCCACATTCGGCTCAGGAGGTCATACCACAGCAATCCTGATGAGTGCAAAATGCAAAGTTTATGCTCTTGACAGAGACCCATCCGCAATCGAGATAGCCGACATCCTTTCTGAGAGACCAGAATTTAAGGGAAGGATGTTTCCCATCTTGGGGAAATTTAGCAATATCTACAAAGTGCTAAAAAGTCTTGGTGTTAAGAATGAATCTGTTAATGGAATGTTGCTTGACATTGGTGCCTCCAGTATTCAATTTGATGACCCCAACAGAGGATTTTCATTTTATAAAAATGGTCCTCTGGACATGAGAATGGACGTGAGGAATACCACTAAACAGGGGTCGAATGGTGAAAGGTTGCCAATGACGGCAGCTGATGTGGTGAATTCCATCAATGAGACAGAGCTTACTGCTGTTTTGAGGCAGTATGGACAAGAAAAGGAAGCAGGTGATTGTTTTGTCCACCATTTATTATCTAAACTCTTTGTTAACCCTTTCACTAGGAGACATGTAATGTGGTGTTTTTTTTTTTTTGAGTCTGTAGATAAAATCTTATGGTGTGACCATTCAAATGAAACCTCGTCACCAGTACTTTGGCATGGTACAACTTGTTTTTCAATATTTAACATGAAATTTGGGATTTTTCTAGAATAATTTCTTTTTTTGTGGGGGAGTTAAAGAATAAAGGTGAAGTGGAGCTTTTTTAATACAGTTCAACCTCTGCCTGCAGACACCTCCTTAATATGAACACCTCTTTATTATTGACAGTTCCCTTGGTCCCGAAGATACCAAAATTCATACAATCTCTGCCTCTGTATAAATACGAACACCTCTATAATGTGGACACTTGAGTCTGTTCCAAGAGGATGTTAACAGAGTATTACTGAACCCGCAGTAATTGGCTAACCTGTTGCGGTGTCCCCGCCTTTTCTTTTATTTTTTTGAAGACGACTCACTTACATTAAATCTATTTTTGTCATGTATGTCATGATTGTCTCTGCCTTCTTCTTCTAAGTCTTATTTGTTATGGCAAAGCTAATAAAATAAAAAGTCTCTGATTAAAGCGGTTTTCAATTGAGTGTCAAAAGTGATTTCATGATTGCTTTGGTTTTGCATTGCTACTCTTTGTGATTGGCTAAAAAAATCTCGCGCCACTTTCTCAACCAATCGGAAGGAAAACCAAAACCAATCGTGATTTGCTTCCACACGTTTTCCCGCGTTTGGCGCCAGCCACATGTTTGCTTCGACTTCTGATTGGTTCATTGCATTGCCTCGACTGTTATGATTGGCCAGAATAATTACTTTGGTTTTGGTTTTACGACATTCAATTGAAAACGGTTCTATAAATATGTGGACACTGGACTTGGATTAATAATTAATTAATTAATAATACTCCTACAGTCCTCTAATAACGGTCGTGAACCTCTCTACAACGGCCATGTTTTAAGTTTCTTCCAACTGCCGAACCATGACACAACGGTCACATTTCTACAGCGGCCATGTTTTAGGCTTCTCCTGACTGCTAAACCATTCACTTTAACCTTCTTCGTAATGACCACCTCTCTACAACGGCCATGTCTTAAGCTTTTTTCGACTGCCGAACCATTACATAACGTTCTCTATAACGGTCACGTTTCTACAGCGGCCATGTTTTAACGCTTCTCTCAACTGCCAAACTATTCACCCAAATTCTCTCGATAACGGTCACCTCTCTACAACGGGCTTATAATACTGCCAATGCTGGCCTGGCCGTTGTAGAGAGATTTGACTGCAGTTATTAATTCATGCTACAGAAACCGGGTTACCCCGAGGGGCAGGCCCTAGCCGGAAAGAAAAAGGGGAAGTGAGGATTATGGCATGCGCGTAGCCGAGAGACTGCGGAGCAGGTAGCCTGCGAATACAGCCGCCTCCCATCGCTTCCGGCCGCTAGGGGCCTCTAGCGGCCGAGAGCGATGAGAGGCGGCTGTATTCGCAGGCTACGGAGCAGGGAGCACGTGCTGAATCCCCCTTGCCCTCTCCTTTCTGGAGCCTGCTGCTAAATTACTGAATGACAGTCACTTCGCTCCATAGTCCGTTCGCCCTCTACTTACTAAAGTAGGGAGCGATCTGACTACTGATATGGAGCAATGTAACTTTTTTAGGGGGGGGGGGGGATCTGACGGGGAGCGAAGTGACCCATGGTAGGCTGGCTGTGGCTGGTGTGTGATTTAACCGTAGTCTATTGAATTGATGACTAACTAGATTTTTTCTTTTCAGTTCGCATATCTAGAGCTATTGTGCGAGCTCGCGACAAAGTGCCGATAGTGTCCACCAGGCAATTAGCGGCCATTGTCACGGCAGCAGTGCGCAACATCAGAACTGACCGATTCTCCCGCCAGCTGCATCCGGCGGCAAGAACCTTTCAAGCACTACGTATACTTGTAAATGACGAACTGAATGAACTTCAATGCGCCCTAAAAACAGCGCATAAACTTCTCTGTCCTGGCGGACGCCTGGTTGTGATTTCATTTCACGCGCTAGAGGACTCTATAGTCAGACACTTCTTCAAAGACACAAACTCCGAAGTTAGCTACTTGCGTTCGAGAACAAAAGTTGCGGGCAAAGCCAAGACTAGTACCTGGTTACCACTTCATAAAAAGGTTATTTACCCTTCCGAAGAGGAAGTCTACCTCAATCCCCGTTCACGTTCGGCGAAGCTACGGGCGGCTGCAAAAACGGACAATTTGGTGTTAGATTTAACTGAACTCACGAACTTGTTGGACAATACCGGACAAACCTTCTATAATGGCACATCTCCTCTCTGAAAATGTCTTAATCGATGTCCCTGACTAATATTTCTTTCTTCAATTTATGAAATATTTATGAAGAGTATAAAGAAAGCTCAACAACTCTTCGCAAATTCTATTTTTTAAATCACTATTATATTAGATAAGGAAACTACGTGAAGGGCTTGGGAATAAAAGTCGAGAAAGACAGAGACAACATATTTTATTCAAATTTTCATTTATTATTAAAACTGCTAGTTTTGAAGTTCGTCTTTCGATGCTGTGTCATGTTCTGCTTTCTTCATCGGGTTTTTTTTTTTTTTTGAATCGTGGCTCTGTGTGCGCGCTGCAAAGAGAGCATTGCTCTCTCGAACTTTTTTCGACATTTATATTAATAGGAGTCAATCACAAAGTTAAATATCTGTCCATACTACAATTGCATACAAAAGTAGTTAGGAAGGTTGTAAAACTGAACTGCAGTAGTGCTGAATTACATCCAATGTTCTCTTAAAGGGCCACTGCCCCGCCGAAATAACAAAGGTTTGCTTGCCTTATTTCCATGGTATTTCGTGACAGGCGATCAAGAAATCAAAATTGCCACAGCAGTTTTTTTTCTTCCTATTTCGAGATGGTATTAGCAAGTTCCCCAAGTTATTTTCTTCACAGATTAACCCAGTGTAGTAACGTCAGCTTTTACGCCAAAATTGCAAGAAGGCCGTGGCTTCAAATGGAGTTAAGGTGTGGGGAGGGCCGGATGCATGTAATGTCGGACTAACATGGTCAGTTTTTGGTAAAAATTTCTCCTGAAAAATTACACAGCCGACTGATCCTTCATAAGAGAAAAGAAAGAGATAAAGCAGTTGTAGCTGTTATGGTACCCGTTAGGTGTAAAATTAAACAGAGGTCACGCCCTTCTTACGAGGGGGTTCTTTTTAAAATTTCCCACGATCATCCCCGTCACTTTTATGTGGGAGTCCCCCCACCCCCCCTGCTCCCGCGCCCGGATCATCTTTTCTCCTCCTAAGTACTAATCCACTGTGATTTTTTTTCTTTGATCACGTTTTTTTAATACCGATCTCGATCTTCGTCTTAGATCTTTGTAGTCGCTGTTTATATAATTCTAAAAGGTTTCCTTTCCTTGAACAGTGCTAGTAACAACGCTTAATACTCCGCGGTGCACCCCTTTTACGTTGCGGCTACCCCGCCGACGACCGGCCCTCTGGTCTCCAGCAATGATATGATTTAGTATTCATACTGGTTCTAAGAGGAAATTCATTGACTCAATCCTCCTGGTCCCGATTGTCGAGCGTAAGGGTTTGTTCGTGTGTCAAGCGTAACAGTTTTGCTCGTGCGTCGACGGTAACAACTGATTGGCTCGTGTGTCGAGCGCAACACTGAGGTCGCTTGTGTGTCGAGCGTGAGAGTTTGCTTGTGTGTCGAGCGTAAGAGTTTTGCACGTGTATCGAGCGCTCAAGTTCCGTGTCTAACCTTTGTTAGTACTAGCATATCGAGCGGGATAAATGCTCGTGTATCAAGTTTTAAAGTTGCCCGTATATGGAACGCGAGAAATGCTCGTGCCTCTTATGTGAGAGTTGCTCCAGTGTCGAGTTGAATTGATCCTTTCACTTTCCTTCCCGCGACCAGAAGGGTATTCTTAGCTGAAATCGTCCTTGGACGGTTCCTGACACGGCTCGGCTGGTAGCTGTGGATCCTCCCACTTTATCCCTTGATTAGTGTTTTTACGCGTTTACTACCTCCCTTTTATTCAATTTTCTCCCTGCTTTGTTATAGGATATTGCCTTTGAATCATTTGGTCGAAATTTGGCACGATACACAGTTTTGACTCGCTCGAATGGTCTTTTATCCTCGATACACTACGATTTTTCGGCCTCGGTCCACAATCATGAGTGAAAGTTCTTTACAGTATATAAAACAGTACTATTTTGAATAACGGCTGGTCAAGTAACTTTTTTCAGACCGAATGAGGTGTTAGGCAAAGCTGTCCCCTTTCTCCATATTTATTTATTCTCTCAGCAGAGGTGTTGGTCAGCAATCAGAAACAATATAAACATAAGGCCTGGTCGTTGAATGTCGAGCTTGAAATCACATGAGCTCGACATGCAATTTTATTGGCTAATCGATTAATTTGGCTCAGCCAGATTCTCGTGGCGCCCGCACACGATGAGGAATTTGTCTCGTGAGGCAAAAAATATCAAACTCGACAGATATTTGCCTCACGACCTCGCGAGGCGAAAAACTCACCAAAAATCCAGCGCACACTTGAGGAAACAGCTGAGCTAACTGCCTCGCGAGGAATTTTGCTCAGCACTTTCCTCAAGTGTGCGGCAGGCTTAACGTCTCTTCATTTTTAAATTATAACGAGATGAAAAACAAAACAAGAAAATCTTAAGTTACTGGAAGTATGGAAGGCTTACCTTGATAAGGAAAATTACTGTAGTGATCGCAATTAGTTCACTGATTTGCTTTCACCATTACGTTCCAAATACAATGCAATACCGTGCAGCATGACATTTTTGCGGAAGTTTTATTTTTCGGATTGCCGATTTGTTGCGTTTTGCGGGAACAAATTTTTGCCGTGGTTCGAGATGACTGAAATTCCTGCTGGGAACCAATTTTCGCGATTTCCTGTTCAAGCAGCAGAACATTAACAAGGAAGGAAACTTAATATTTTCAACTTTTATTAATTGTTGATCGAGTTACAGTACGCTCTACTTAGAAACATTTCACTGAATTCAATTAAATCTTCCAAGGTGATCACAGTGCTGCCCTAAAGAACTGATGCAACAACAAAATCAAACAAAAAGCTTACCCCTGCCCCCTGCCCCCTGCCCCCTGTCCCCTGCTCCCTGCCCCCCGCCCCCTGTCCCCTTCCCCTTCCCCCCTCCCCCTGCCCCCTTCCCTGCCCCCTGCCCCCTGCCCCCTGCCATGCTCAAGAAAAAAAAATGTTATTACTATTTGAAAAAACTGTTGTTTTCTATTAAAAATCAATTTTAATCGATCTACGTTCGATATCGTCCCAGTAACGCAAGTTGACATCAAAAGGCAGAGTTCTTTATTATATATGACTGAAGGGGATAAATATTTGTGGATTTTTATTCTGCGAGTCTTTTTGTGCGGGAATTTATTTTTGCGGATCGAAGGCAATCCGCAAAAATTAAAACCCGTTAAAATATCATGCTACACGAACAATTTCTTTGGAACGGTAAAGGTGACAAATAAATAAAGCGAAACATTATGATAAATGATTTTTGTAATGGAGGCCTAAAGATGATCGACCTTATATCCTTCAACAAATCTCTGAAAATAACGTGGGTTTAAAAGTACTTGGATGCAACTAACAATGGAAAATGGAACCTCTTTTCGACTCTTTTGTGATCTCGATGGATATATTTTTCTATTTTACCCGGGCAAATTATTTTCTCCCATAACTTCAGTCCATGCCTCGGCAATGAGTGACTATTGTGGTAGTGAAGATTTAGTGCTATACTGAGCTCCGGCCGTGCGAGGAAACTGCAAACGACGCCTAGAAACCGATCTTATGTTCTTGTCAGTATCAGACGCTGCGCCGGGATGTCAATTCTTATCTCGCACGGAGCTCCTCGATGTTTTGCATTGATGCATGGAGCAACATCTTCGCAAATTGGCTGTTATACTCTATACTCAGTAATGTTCAAGCTCTCACTGCAGCTTTCCACAGACTCGCGAAGAAGAGTTATTTGGGACTTGGGACTTTAATTGATTGAATTAAAATTGAACTGACAACAACATAAGATGGGTTCTCGCTCGAATATAAACTATTTATAGGTTTAAAAGCAGAATTGAATTGCAGCTTTGACGGCTATAAACCCTACAGGTTATTGAATATAAGCTTAACTTCTAAAAATTACACTGCATTGCACAGCGTGCACAAAAACATCCAAATTGAACACTGACGGGCTGTATCGTAACTCGTCAATAAAATTCATTAGTCGAGCTAGCGGTTTCTCTAATGAAGTAAAGGTATGACATGAATATGAAGCATTAATTCTTCAATATATATAATTTCAATGAACGAGGAAGAAGAAGTAGAAGAAACTGGATTAACTTCTGTACTCACATGTTTATATTCTCCGCCGCCATGAATGAATTCGTGAATTAGTGCTAGTGCTAGAGACGTCAGTGGTAGTTTTACTAAGGAACGATTCTTAGAAATGCAACGGCGGATCCAGGAATTCCTGAAAGGGGGCTTGTACACCTTAATAACTTTCGACGCTATCGGCGTGGATGGCGAGCGCCGCAGGCGCGAGCTTCTAGGGGGTTCGGGGCCATGCCCCACCCCTCGGAAAACTTTTTCCGATTTTAACCTCAATGCCATTTCCAGCATTCCTGAGACTCGAAAAGCGTTTGTGAAAGCATAATATAAAACTTGGAGTTTACCTTATTTCTCAACCAGAAAACCAAAAATAATAATAACGCATGATTAAAAGGGACAGCAGAAACAACGATAGTAATTTGTCGTTTTTCTCCATACCTCGTTAATCAAACAATGTAGCCTAAAAGAGTCTTCTTGGATGAGCTTTCACAAAGCCCTCGCATATCTCGTCTACTCGAATTTCTCAGAGTTATGCATAGTAATAACGGCGAGATCTGAGAAGCGCTCTTCAAACATCGTTGATCGTATCTGGAGCAGGTCTTGATCTGTTTCATGAAAGAAATTCAAACACCCAGGTCAGTGTAGAAGAGAAAACCTAAAATTATTCTTGGGACATCTCAAACTTTATGAAAATGCAAAGAATTGATAGAGAGCAGCCACCAGAAAACCAGGCAGGACCAGGCTGGAGGTGATAATATATACTCAAATCACCGATTTCGCTCAGTCAAACTTGGCACAAAGGTTGAAGGTCATGAGTAGATAATGTCCCAAAATATAAGGTCAAATTTTTTTAGTCTCTCTGAGTTGGAGGGTCCCCCCCGAAAAATGGCCATTTGGCACAAATTTATGCATATTAACTAGCTAAATTTAGTCGAGTGGTAAGACAACAAAAATAGCAGCCTTGTAATAAAAACTACTAAATCGTATTCTATATTGATCATTCTTGTAGCAAAATGTGTTATTGGAATCGGTTGCTTTGATTTGTTGCTTTCCAAATACCGTAAGTGAAGGACATGTTTGGTCATTTTCACGAGACGTGAAAATTAGGTCATTTTAAATCTACTACATTTCTCCGGCAATGGTCAACAAGCTAACAACGTAGTTTTAATACTAGAAGTAAGAAGTATCTTTTTGCCTACGAAAAATATAATAAACTTTTTGGGCAACTAAATAGCTTTTTAGTATGAAGGAAGTTTCACACCTCACTCAACGATTTGTACGTTTTTCTGGCAATTTCATCAAAGTTCGCTAATTAAAAAAAAAGTAATAAACGTGGGTATAATCTGTCTTTCCTTAACCAAGAAATAAAACGCGTTCACAACATCACACGTACCGAAGCCACACTTCTGAAACTAACCAACCTAAACGAGTATACCCCTTGTTATCACTTATAATCCAGCTCTTCGCTCTATATCATCCATTATTGACAAGCACCTCAACATCTTGTCTCCATCTCCCCGCTGTACTAACGTTTTCAAAGCTCCGCCCATTGTTGCTTTTCGACGAACTAACAATCTAAGTCAGGGAATTTATTAGTAAGCTCCAAACGTACGTAATCCTTGACAAAATAACCAACCTTGCGGTTCTTTTCAATGTTACAGCAACTGTTTGACATGCAACTACATAACGGACGGACTTACCAATTATACATTTCATTCTACCGGTGAAACAAGACGTATTAATCATTACATCGACTGCAAGTCTAAAAACGTCATCTTACATGGTACAATGCAATCGTTGTCACAAACAATACATAGGAGAAACCAAACGACGACTTAAAGACCGCTTCAACAACATCGTAGACCAGTTGACAAACAAACTAACATCTCTAAACCCACTACAGTCTCAGAACATTTTCTTTCTAACAACCATACCGCTTGTGATATGCAACTAATACCTCTTGAATTCGTTAAAACTAATTGTGACGGTGTACGTAAAGCAAGAGAAGCATATCTTATTGAGCGAGGTCAGACCCTTAAACCTTTAGGTTTAAATAGAAGAGATGAAACATGACATCTTTCCTAGTTTCCATTACTTGTATTTACTGGTGTCATGTTGCACGTTTTTCTTATTTCTATTGCTTCGTTATTTACGGTTATTTACATTTACTTTGTCACTTCAGTTTATGTTGTTATAGTATCATATTTAATCCCCCGTCCCCTTTTCAAATTTAAAATTGTAACGTTTTTTGCCTTACGAGTCATTATCTGTAAGACCCTGAAGAAGAAAGGCTGTGCCTTTCGAAATATTGGATATTTTACAAATATAGTCGTTTCCGTACCGTTTATCAGCCTTGCTTTTTTATCAAATCGTTTTATTGCTTACCGGCAGCACGAGAGATAGATGTTTGGCATTTTTGCCTCGGAAGAACTCTGATTAAAAATAGCTCTTAGTTCTACAGAATCGCGACAAATTCGGCCTCAAGTTGTATGCTGTGTATAAAAGCAACGTTCACCTCGATGAGAGAGATACAGGACTGACTTATACACCAACAAGAGGCTACCAGTAGCCTATACTCATGCGCTTGCATAAGAAAGTTTTATGGTTTTTTTTAAACGGGTCACGCACCCCTCCCTCCTCAACGAATTTTGCGTGACACACATTGCACTACCACTCAAGACATGTTGATTGAAGCTACCAATTTTTCTGTACTCGCTTTGAATATTTAATTTATTCATTCCCGATCAAACTCACACTAGTCTAATACTTCCCAAACCATGAGTGACTCTATTACATTAGGTTATTCCAGAGAGAATCCACCTCCCCCCCCCCCCCACCCCCAATCCCCCCTACCGACGGATGGCAAGATTGTTTGACCCATCCGCCCGGATTTCCTGGCCTGCTAGAACCCCCCCTTCCCGTCTGGATTTTCAAGCCCAGAGACCCCTCCTCCTACCCGGATTTCCAATAAAATCCTGGAAGCCCTAAATTTACATGTAATGAAAAAAGTACATGTAATCGGATTAAGGAGATTCTGCTTTTATAATGTCAAAACTGTGGTGATGAATCGGAAACATTTTAAAAATAAATATTGCGTGACGCATCATGAAAAAAAACCCTGTGATTTCAAGACCAAATCGAAATGCAATTTTTCTATAAAGCTAGTTCCTTAAATAACTGCTTTGATCTTGCCATGTATTAGTTTTTACCAGGCTTCACAGTTTCTTCAAAGTGTTGTCGCAAATACACTTCTTTCATGCAAATTTCGTGTGAACTGTAATTCGATCGCGCGCAGATTCACGATCATGAATCCAAAATATTTGTTGTAAAGGTCAAAACTTTTTAATGAAACTCGTATTTCCTTGAATGAAAATATCTTTCCCTTGAATAAAAGAGTTAAACGCCTATCAGAATTCAGTGATTTTCTGCTTCCGGAAGGCTTGGCGATTTATTACTTGGGCGTAGCGACCAAGTATTAAAATGCAGTTTGGTCGTCCACAAATGTGCAGTATTGCGCAACTCTGGGGACGGCGGGACTGTTCAAACCTTCACCGCGGTCACACGTCCGAGGCGTTTTTCGTTTTATTTGGTGGGATTCATTTAGAATTAAGTGGAGACGTGGGCAAGGATGTATAAAATAATTAGTTTATGTAACTATCTTTTCATCTTTCCGGCTCAAAATAACGAGCTTCTTTCCGATCGTTGAAAACTGATCAAAACACTTCGTGCCTGAGCAAAATTGTGTTGGCAAATGGCGCCGACAGTTCTGCGGTTCATAGTTTTCAAACGCTTAGACGTTTAGTGAGTTGACAGTGTATTGTCAATATATGAAACTTTTAATAAACAGTGAAAATGACAACCTTAACTTTGAAGTACTTTGGTTAACTTTTGCGAATTTCTCTCGTTTGACCGCGGTGGAGTACACCTGTTGTTTGTTGATGCGAGGCCAACGTCACAAAGTGCGAGTTGTGTTTTCTCTGTTGCATCTAACAGTTTCATATTCAATATGCGTAAGGAAATTACTCAAGAAGACACTGCGAAAGTATTTGACACTCGCGATTAATTCTACGATACCTTCATGACGGAAACCCGCTAAAACATGTTAAAACGAACATGAAGAAGATAATTTAGACGAATACATACGTAGCGCTTATTTAATAAGAAGTGAACAGTGGACAGCGAAGGAAGAAATATAAGCGTGGTAGGAATCCCAATTAATTTCACTTCTTTCGGTTGTTTGCCTTTCATTAATTTTTATTTCGTGAAGTTGAAGGAACAGAACAGCCAACTGAAACTTTGGGTGCAAAAATTCACCGCCGAGAGAAGATGTAAACAATGCACGCGGTGTCTTGCGAGACGTTTCTTGCGAGTTTTGCTTCCGCTAGTGAATGTTTCTCGGGCGAAAATAACCTTAAAGCGATCACTTTTTCATTCAATTTTCTTTTCTGTGTTTCGGATACAGAGGAATAAAAACTGGATATATTTTCGTGTGTCTGATTGCGAGATGTTTTATGAAACAGCTGCGTTATGCGTGAAAGGTTTCAAATTACTTTCACATTATGCAAATATTGAAACATTTTTACCTCAACTGAAAAAATGTATTTCAAAGGGCTAAATTTGTTTCTCTCCTCCTAAATTATCACTTCTGTCGTTAACTTTGATTAAATTTATAAGTTTCATTCAAACTTTATTTTATAACCGCGGGAATACTTCCAGCAAAACTTTCAATTGGAAAAGTTGTTTTGACCTCGGGTCCGGACCAGGCAATTACATCATGGCTTCGAAAGGCCACTTTGCGGCTACATTTGCATTCACTTCAAAAGTGTCGGAAACACAGACCAGCTAGTTACAAGATTTAGCTAAAACCAATAACAACCATCGGGAAACTCTGACATACGGCCTTTTTTCAACGGTAAGTACAAAGTAGGCATCGCTTTGTATTTTTCAGTATGTACTCGTCTTTTGACACAGTGGACACGCTACTTTAATAATTTGCGTGCGATCTCGCACGCTAAGTGTACTGTGTCTTCTTGTTTTAGACGGTTAACGCGCTTCTTTGTAAGACTGCTCACACTATCCGAATACTCCCAATCATCAAACCGTGAAATAACGTGCATGCAGATTCCCAAGACAATTATTCTCCAATATGCCTATTAAACACAACGACGCCCAAGTATACGCTCCCACAGCGTCTTGTTTATCCTAATTGCAGCGCAGAGTGCTACCGTCTGCGAATTATATTATAAACATCACAAAATAATATTTAAAATCAGCAACCTGCTTTATTATATCTAGTGTTTTCTAAAATTTCCGACTTTTCCTGTGTATATAGAATGCCATTCTTATCCGTAAAGATGATTCGCATAATGTTTTCGCGAATCAAAAAATCTTGGAAGTAAACTTTATTTGAGAAAGCGCTATTTAACTTAATTATATCAGTTTACTAGCGTGCCTTTATCGTGATTATTGGCTTCACGAAGAAAACATTCTGAACATTCGAACAAGTTTGATCGCAATTTGCCTTTACACAGGAAAAAGGACAACGAATTCTCTCAGTTGAAAGTTTTATTCAAATATCTATTCTAGTCTCAAGAGCAAAACGCGTTAAATTATCGCATCGAGGAAACTGTCGGCAACGCAAGCAAATGTCGAAGAATTTCTCGTGGCCGAGTTTTCTAAATATTTCTCAAAAATTCTCACTGATAACAGAAAGAAACAGTCTATGAAATGTTTCGTACAAAGTAAATGGACACTCAAAATGTTAACCGTAGTTTTCCAGGAATGCTTGAAAATTCTTAGGGCCTGTTTACATGGAGGGAGGGTGACCCGGGTACCAGGGTCACCCTCCCAGCCGGGCTATTAGGGCGGGCTATCATATAGGTGAGCTGTCTTTTTTTTGGCGGGCTCTTAAATTGTTTTGGCGGGCTCATGTTTTGGCGGACTTTTTTTATTGCAACGGCACGCTTTATTAAGCACGACATATTAACAAACATGGCAGCACTGAAGAAAGGCTATAGCGGCGAGTTTGCTGTTTTTATTGCTTGTTTTCACGGGTAATTTCAAGTCAAAAGAGATAGCCCGCCTAGGAGGGTGACCCTGGGGTGACCGTTTACATGCATGTCAAAGGTCGTTTACAAGGCAACCTGCTGGGACTGTGACGATTTTTATATATGTAAAACAAAGCGTCGATTACATGACAGAAAAACTGAACATTTTAAAGCACTCACGAAGGGTTGTCACACATCAGCCATTGCAGATGATATGACTTCAACGGGCCACAACATTAAATGGGATCATTTTGAAATTTTAACAACTGGGCGATCGGATATCCATTGTAGAATTAAGGAGACATTATTGATTAAGGATTTAAAACCAGCTTTAAATGAAAATGTGGGTAGTGAGAAACTTTTTCTTTACTAGCCTTGTATATTGTTTATATTTTCTAGCAGACTTTAAGATAGGTCTGTATATTATCCTTTTTTTTTTCACTATTGTTATTTCTTTTAAATTAGGTTCCAGTCTTTCTCCGTAACATTTAAATTTATTGTATTATATCCAACCGTCACTTCTGAAGATGTATGTTGAAGCATACGAAACGTCAAGTCATTAATAAAAGATAGCCCGCCTAGGAGGGTTACCCTGGCAACCAGACAGGGTGACCCGGGTAGGCGGGTGACCCTGCCTATCATGTAAACACTTCAGTGTGCTTTATAAAGAAATGTATGAAAAGTTGGCCCTCCCAGGGTAGCCCGGCTAGGAGGGTGACCCTGCTACCCGGGTCACCCTCCCTCCATGTAAACAGGCCCTTAGTAAAGTCTGCCGCTTCCCGCTTCGAGCCAGTGAATTCTGAAGGAAGACATGTTCCGCTTTGTGATAAATGGATGCTGTTCCTCACACCCGGGGGGGAGGGGGGTTGGTACTCGCGTATATTTTGGGTGGGTATGTGCCGCCCTGGTCTCCAAATTTTGACCCCGTTTTAGAAAGAATTTGCACTCAAAATGATACCTCGTTCTAGAAATAGGTAAATTTTTAATACCCCGTTCTAGAAAAAAATGGCTGCTGAAAATCTGAAGCTTTCGTGCGTTCGAAATATTATACCCCGTTTAACTATCTAAAATGGATACCCCGTTCTAGATCAGGAGTCCCAAAATCACGACCCCGTTGGGCGGCACATACCCGTATAGGTATTTTGGGGGAGTACCCCCCCCCCCCCCCCCCCCCGGGTACTCACAGGTATATTCCATCGCTTTCAGCTCTCTAACCGCCACTTCAAAGGCATACAAATCGTCTTAAGGGCTTTTTCTTTCCATTTCGAAGTCTTAAAAGGCGTGTTTACATTTTGGTAATGGAAAACGAACGTCTGAAAAATTGAAGCGCGGAGTACAGAAGCGGGCATATTTGTTTAAAACCTGATAGTCTTCTCCGAGTGACAAACCGGTTCTCTCTACTCCCCCCTGAAACACAAACATGTGCGCAGTAACGGATTCTGATTGGTTTAACCGTTCCTGAAGCCTTTTATAACAATAGGGGACAAAAATAACTTTCTAGGGGAGGCAGGGGCGAGTTCGCGTACACTAAAATATGCGTGCATAAATTTGCATGCAAAATCGTGACACAAAAAATTCGAAGAAAAACGGAGGGCGAATTTTAACTCTTGCACTTTGCGCATGAGTAATAAGACCAAATTACGGAAATGTTTGTTATGCGCATGCGTAAGAAACATTTGTCATATATTTTAATGTTCCATAGCAAAAGAAGCAATTTTTCCAAAGCTAAAACTTTAATTAAAAGTAATTAGCTTTTAAAGGAGTAAAATTGTCAATTTTAGAATTTGAAGCCTCATATCTTCCCTTTGAAAGCCTATTTAAAAATTTTGAGTCAGATATGACAATCTATAATACACCTAGTTTACCTCCCTGTCAACTCATGAAATTCTCTATCCGCTCTGAATTCTTGGACACAAAATTGCTTGTTTCACGTTTCCGAAGGCTTCCCGAGCAAAGACGAGTGAACTGATTCAGCGTGAATTCATTTTGTATTTTATTGGTTTTGATTAAATATTTGAAATGCACAAGAAGTTCGTGCCGCACGATTTGAATCACGTGCGATTATTGAGGCAGAAACAGAATATTTTAAGGGACCTTTTCCCCGGCATAAATATTTCGTGTATTATCGGTATTATTCGTCACACTTCATATATATTCATTACATAAATGCATACTGATGAGTGTCCTGTCCCCCCCGACCTTAACTTAAAAATATCGACCGCTATGTTGGAGATTCCCATTCCAACGAGCAGTTTTCCTATAGCAACTGAATTTTGATATGACATGATATGACGTAAGTACAAGCCAAGAATAAACCAATCAGGGCTCGAAGCAAATACATGTAACCGGCGCTAACGATTGGTTTTGGTTTTTCTTCTGATTGGTTGAGAAAGTGGCGCGAGATTTTTTAGCCAATCACATCACGTAGCAATGCAAAAACAAAGCAATAGCGAAATTACTTTCGACACTCAATTGAAAACAAGAAACGAGAAGGAAACTGGGCCGAGTGAACTTTCGCAACGACTTCTGGGACTGTTACTGGGAACAGAGACAAAAGAAGCGTCCCCTGTAATGATCCCAGAAGTCGTTGCAAAAGTTCACTCGGTCCAGTTTCCTTCTCGTTTCTAAAGTGGCGAATTGAATAGACCATTTTACAATTTCTACTTAGTAATTCAAATGGACAGACTGCAAATCACAGTAGTTGCTAAAAATATATATATATATCTCTGTGTCGTTTTTACAGTAACCTGGTTTTTGTGTGGAAATGAAATTGAAGTTGACCTTGTTTTGATTGCAACTTTTCTTCTTTTCATATGTAAATCATGTTGTTCTTATGCTGACTAACATGATTTACATATGAAAAGCAGGAAGGTTTGAATAAAAACAAAGTCAACTCCAGCCTCACTTTTACTCAAAGGCCAACGTACTAAGCACACAACTGTAAAACGGACTATTGATGAATTAGTAGCACAAACAAGATATCCGGCATTCGCGCATGCGTTTACTGACCTTTACTACAATACATTCTCGTCTCCAGAGCTGCGATCCTTTTTGGCCAGCGCTGTATTTAGCAGACTGACCTGTGATATACGACGGGGGGAATATATCACATAGATCCGCGAGGGACAGGTCAATAACATGCTTATTTTTTACCTTGTGAGGTTTTCTAAAACAAAGAAACCGTGATTAATTTTTCGGAGAGTAACATTCCGTTCAATTCAAATGCAAAAAAGCATGATTCCGCAAGGCCGTAATGGGATCACGGCACATGGCGAAGCGAGATGGTAAACATGTTTTGCTTTTGCCAAATTTGCATTGAGCACGTTGCTACGTTATGAGTAGAAGGAGAGAGAGAGAGAAGAAAATGTATGAACAATACTCGTAGTCTCGTCATGGCCCAACTGTCCGCCTTTATCTTTTGAAGATCAATGGAGTGGATGTCGGTGTGTTTTCCAAGGAAAACCGGCGGGAAAATATTCAGGTTCAAGCGTAAAACGAGGCGTCGTCATACATTATTGAAAACCCGAAACCTGAATCGAGGTACGAAACCATCGAATAATGTTATTAACATTTCGCTTTTTGGTCGCGACCCGGCAAGTTAATTATGTAGGAACGAATAAGATTGATGAAGTTGTCTTTTTATGTAAACAAAAAACTGATGCTAGTGTGTTTTCCTTGTTATGCCCTATTTTGTCTTCCCGTTTGTGTTATTCTATTATAAGGGGACTAAGGCGAGGGGGAATATGACGAGCGGAATATGACGAGGGGAATATGACGGGGGGAATATGGCGAGGGGAATATATAATTCTTTGTTTTGCTATTGTTAGCAGCTATGGCCATGTTGGCGGCCATGTTGATTCCCAGGAGAATAAAATGCTTTGTTTTCCCCTGCTTAACCTCGTTCTCAACTTTTTCACTGCGAGGCTTGGGGGGTAAATCTTTTGTTTTTATACAAAATGGCGGGGCGTGATAAAAGCCCATTGTCTTCAGCCCCGCCACTCCCCTGTTACAATCAAAGCCGCACCCAGCTTTTCAGACACTGAAATGAACGGGGTTTATATGTGATATATTCCCCTGAAAAGAACAATGAAAACTGAGCTAGGTGAAAAATAAGTATGGTTTATTCCCCTTTTTTGGGTATATACTTCATGCTAACACACCATATAGGGATCCTATCATATAGGGATCCTAAAAACTCATTTTAAAATGGTTAGCTTTTATTTACTGTTATGGGTAGTGATATCCATAACAGTAAATAAAAGCTAACCATTTTAAAATGAGTTTTTAGCCCTAAATAAGTGCCGGATTCTTTGATGTGCATAAATTAAAACCCACCATGAAGTATAGCCTAAGCCTCGCAGTGATCGAAATACCCATGATGCGCTTCAAGTTGTGCCGTAGTTTTATTGTTCTCACATGTCCCAAGAGATCCAGAGAAAACGTGATGATCAAATGACAGTAATAGTGGAGTTATCACACAATTCTGACAACCTTTTTGGACCTCTTTTTGGCTGGTTTTATACTGAAATACATCAGTCAAAGTATCGCTACTCGACGGCAACGCTTGTTTGTAGGGCTGGCTTGTTTTGCTTGCCTAGGTACTGGCTCACCGACCGACTCCCGACATCGACAATCAGCAAATGGCATGGAAAAAGGAATTTCTTTATCGCAGAGTAGCACTATTTAACTTGTAAGTTTGCATGTAAAGCTTAACCTTTCTTTTTCACGTCCTGGCACAGAAACTTAGCTAATTTTCGTAAAGCAGGCTGATGCGTAACTGGAGCTGGCCGCTTTTCAGCTTATACGGGAAGGATCGAATTCAAACTGGGTTTTGTCAATGCGGCCGTAAGCTAGTACATGTGGATCGCTCAGATAGCTTTGACTGTAGAAGTAGAACAAGTAATGCATTTAGTTAGTAGGCAGTATGGTGCTGGCAAAGCAGTTAAAGTAAGTTATTTAATAAGACTTATCAACAGCCAAATGAATTGCGGTCGTTTCGCCTACGTCCAGTTCGCTAACGTCTTAGGTCAGTTCAAAAGCACCTAAGACGACAAAACAATAAAAAGAAGGGGTATAGAATGGTCTATCGGAAATGATGCGTCTCGGAAAATATTCACCGAGTCTCGAATTCTCGGCATTTGAAATTGGAGTCTCGGAATCTCGGGCTCGCTATAATTTTCGAAGTCTCAAAGGGCGCTTACCATTTGTCAGAACTGGCCGGCCGGACCTCTCAATTGGTAAATACTATTCCATTATTTGCCAGCACTGGTCGGCCAGACTGGTAAATTTGGAAATAGTATGCACCCTTTTGATGGACTTGTAGGAACAAGTCTTCGAAAAGATGCATTCTAGTTACAAACGGACCGGTCTGGCCGGCCAGTTCTGACAAATGGTAAGTCTCGAATTTTAATAATTTGGATCTCGTAGTCTCGTAAATTTTTTCGTAAATCTCAGCTTCCGTTGGAGATTTCAGTCACGTTTTAAGCTGTTTTAGTACTATCGGCCTGACATTTTCCAGCAATTGGAGTCTCGAGCTCGGATTTTTTAGAGGTAAAGTCTCGGGCTCGGATTTGATAGAAACACTAAAGTCTCGTTCTCTAATTTTTGAACAAGGGTCTCGCAGTCTCGCAAAGTCTCGAATTTACCATTCTATACCCCTAAAAGATAATTGGCACTGTTTTCTGGTTGATGCCTCTTATACTCAGAGTAGTTCTTGATCTCGGACTCTATTCCTTTGCTTCGAATTAGTTCGTCTTCGGTGTTCCTTCATTGTTAAAAGCTTCAAAATGTCCGACAAAGATAGGGAACACTGTTTCAACTCAGGTATTTTGACAATTTAAGGCTAAATTTTACAATTTGTAAACACAACGCTCACGTTCGTGCATTACCAGAATATGTGTTTCATGCGGCGGTCCTTATTCTTCAATTTCATTTTTGGTTTCGGAGGCAAATGAATGTTTGCTCCACTTTGTTCACCTCAAATAAGGGACCGATCGTTTATTACGTCCTGGGGGGGGGGGGGGGGGGGGGTGGTGGTGGTTTTTGAGGGGGGGGGGTAATTTTTTTTTAAACAAGCTCTATTTGGGGGAGTTATTTTTTGCCTTGCACGAGAAGTGAGGGGGGTTAAATTTTAAGACATACAAAAGGTAGCAACTACATGTATATAATAGTTATTGAAATAATGGCACTCTAAAAAAAACAAATGTTAAAAATATATAATATACGTACTGTTTAAGCTCCCGTAAGCGACCACCCAAAATGTCAAGCCTAGGTGGTCGCTTACGGGAGGTGGTCGCTTACAAGAGTCCAGACCATATTGGGTCAAAATTTTGCCTTTTTAGCATATGGTAACTGCAGAGACTTATCCCATGTGCCAATGCCCATCTAAACCCATGTAATAACTTTTAGTAGTCACAAAAATATTTAAGCTTTCCAAAATATTTATTCAGAGTTTCATGGTTCGCTTCTGTTAATTTACCTAATAAGGCGAATGGAACAAGTCTCACGATAGTTACAAATTGAATCTTTAATGTTGTCTAAACGTTAAGGGGAACTGAACATGAACTAATAAGGATTGGATTGCTAGCTTTAAATTTGACAGCCCTTTTATATTACTGGTGATTTACATGTTAACAAGCGTAAAAAACTGTACATTAACCCTTTAACACCCAAATTTCCACCAAAAAGACCCTTTTTCAGGCTACAAATGCCATTTTATGGCCATTATCTAACCAAATTGAGGTCGAACAGTCAAAAACATCGTTTGCAGCTCGGAAACTAAACCCTCCTACCATTTGTAGAAGAATTTGAGAATTTCAGTTTGGCATAGGTTTTGAACGAGAAAAACAGGACTTGTCTTGAGGAATGCGATAATGTTACAACACCTCATTATCCAATTTCCGCTCTATTATCTGTCAAGTAACTTCAAGTGGTCGCTTACGGGAGGTTAAAAACAAAAGAAAATTTCAAACTTTTAGCTCTAAAAGTGGTCGTGGTTGCTTATGAGAGGTGGTCGCTTACAAGAGGTTCCAAATATAGTGATTTGACTTGGAAAGTTTTGGTATTTTGGAAAACCGGTCGCTGAGGAGAGGTGGTCTCTTACGAGAGGTGGTCGCAACCGGAGGTTCAACTGTATTACATAAAATGTAATGGAAATGAATACTCATTTCGATGAGAAAATAGCCATTGGTGAACCATTGAACCTTGTGCGACAGCGTGAAGAAGAGAGACCCTGGGAACAAGTTTGCTGGTGAACAGCGGTCAGCGGTGACTCTACAAATTCGTGTCAAAGTAGGCCTTTCCCGATTGCGCTAGTAAAATCCTAAAAAGTGCTGGCAAAATTGGCTAAATAGTACTCAAAATCTCAAAATAGTGCTCAAAAAGTGCTAAAAATTGTGAACAGTTAGCTCTAAGCTTTTCGTAAATATGTCAATTTTTACTGAAGTAATTTTTACAATCTATTTTGCGTAGTGTTATTCGACAGGTTGTTACGAAAGGTTGATAGAATATAGAACAATAACATTTTTCAAGTAACTTCACATGGAACGACGAACATAACGCTTTATCACGTGCATAATAAAATTTGAAGACTTACTTCTGTTCTCATGCTCAATAAGTATAAGTCCACGTGCCTTTCCATGACAACAGTCTTTTATTCTTGACATTATTACTTATTTAAATTTATGACGTGGAACACGATTCTCGTTGCGAGCGACAAAGTTTTTGCTTTAAGTAATGCTCCACATAAGAACTATAGTAAACTTCATTGTTCTGCGGCATTGGCTCTTTTCCGCATAGAATATCTTTGGTTTCAAGAATAGAGGAGGAGCTGATGGTTCATAATTATATTTCATTATAAAAATAAAGAAAACCCATTTGTGTCAAATAAATTTTAGGAAATGTTTGTGCTTAACCAATCAGAATAGCAGAAGACAATAGCTAATACTTTTGCTTCTTTGATAAAGTTCCCCAAATACAATATCTTTTAAAACTTGCACGTTGTGCGATTGGGTCTCAAATTACTTGAAATCTTAAAAAAAATTAGACAAAATGCACCTTGAACCTTACCTTTTTAGCATTTTTTTAGTTTAGGCCAATGAGATCACTAGTTGTAACAATGAAAAAAGTTGACATTCCATTGTGCATTGCCCTGCAGCGCTATCTTTCTTATTCAGATCATTACTTAAAATGTTTTAGAAGACATATGTTGCTCGAAATTTGCTCAAAGTGTGAAATACTGCTCAAATGTTGCCAAAAGTGCTCAAGGGTGCTCAAAATGCAAAATAGTGCTCCAAACTAAAAAACGTGCTCAAAAGGTGCTCAGCGCATTCGGGAAAGACCAAAAGGAAAGCAGTAAAAGCACGTTGATTTGACGAATTTGGGGGGGGGGGGGATAAATTTTTCAAATTGTGATTGCAGTTAGGGGGGGGGGGGGGGGTATAACTTTTGTTTGAAAGTTTATTGTGGGGGTACAATTTTCATACACCAGATTTTTTAGAACCCCCCCCCCCCCCCCCCCCCCCCCCCCCCCAGGGCGTAATTAACGATCGGTCCCTAAATAGAATGAAAAGTTTTATGCCCTGTAATAGTGTCACCCCAGCTTTTCAATACTTAAGTTGTTTTTATATGACAAAAAAAAAATATAATTACCTCATCCACTATTGCTGAAGCCAGCTTAAACTTCTCCTCCAGTGCCCTGGCTTCAATTTTTGTGATTATATTTGCTGCTTCTGCGGCTCCAACCAACATGGTTGTGGGCATTCTTCCCGTGGTGAATTTCCCATCCCTCTCTGTCACTGAAGCCTTGCAAACTCTACCTTTTGGGCGGAATGTACACTGCCAGTACGTCGCGTAGAACCGCTTGGACTGCACGTTGTACGTAAATCCAAGGCTGTCGACTAGTTTTGTTTCCCCCCGCTTTGTTCCCTGTTCCACCAACTGGTAATGGATAACTGTTCCTGCAGCCTCAACGTCTATTTTGCTAAGGACTGGTTCCTCCACCGACGACTCTGGCTCTGGGCATGGGTCATCTGTTGGATAATGATAGGAAAAAAAATCATAAATGCTTATGACACTAATAACTTTTTTAAAGATTCCCTCGAACATACATGTATGTCAATACATGCAGTAATATAACGAAATAACGAGGATATGACCGGGTGAACCTTTGTTATCTTAACTTGATCTCACTTACCGTAGTCAGACACGGGTGAACGCGAATGGGGCGAACTTGTTACTGAGCTATCGATTGACCAATCCTAAAAAAAGAAAAAAGAAAAATGCGAAAGTAATACTAGTGAAAAGAAAGCAGTTCCAGGCAAGTCTTAAATTGTCAGGTTGGCAGTTGCATTGCAAAATAATATCAGAAAAAAAAATGCCATACAGGAATCAAATGAAACTTGTGGCACAAATCATCAAATACTTACCATATTATTTTGAAATTCCTGATCAGCAGCGGCATCAGGCACGGGCGAACTCGTTACTGGACGGGAATTCCAGGCATTCACTTGGCGAAACCACTCGCTATCGATTGACCAATTCTAAAAAGAGAAATAAAATCAGTTGTGTTATTAAAACTCCAATGTCTGACCGGCTGGTATTCAACCCCCTTTTTTAAATATACATCAAGGAAAACGACAAAGTATGTAGACTTACATAGGTGCCTCGTAGATGGTGGAATTCATTTCTTCCTCATGCTTGGTGAACCGATCGCACACCCAATCTACTGGCTGCCCCGAGCGAACAGCGGCACGGTAAACGTCCCTTGCAATGCCAGTTTGGCATGTTCTATGCTGCCATCTGTGGCAGCCATCGCACTCCAAAGCTTCTTGGTGGGCCCGGACTGGGAAGTTGCATAAAATGCACAAATCCATCTTTTAAAGAATAACTTAAGCGTAAATTTTTAGTCTCGAATGTTTTGTGTTGCTGTTAACCACTCAGGGGCACAAAGATGGTGGCCAAAAATTCAAAGTCTCAATTACACCAAAAATCACATCCAAAAATATTGTATTTGCTATAAGCTCCATTAACTCGGCTTATAAGCACTCATAATGCAAACAATAACTTTCAGCTGATTCAATTTTGTTTATTTTTGCGGCTTATCTGAAATAGCGTGACGCATTGCGTGACACATTTAAAACCTTTGTAAATTGGAAGCAAAACATCGTTAAAACCTGAAACTTTTTGTCAAAGATTATAACACTTGTATCCACATACCATGTTAGAAACAGCTTTGTAGGACGTATACTTTAGATTTTTTAATTTTTATGATGTCATGTGAAAACCAAGAATTGCAAACAAACGTTTGTGACAAAAAACGGAAACAACAAATGATCCACATGGGAGAATTAACTTTTTACGCCCAAGTGGATATTATAAGTGAATTTTCTGATCCTCGCACTGTGCTATTTAAGCGGTTGAAAAAGCAATCTGTTATTAAAAAAAAATTACCGGTAGGGTTTTGCATGTTTATCGTAATGCGTGAGACAAATTCGATTCCCTTGCTGTTACACTCACTGTCATATCGTGGCCGATTTGTTTTCTGTGACAAAAGCTTTTCGCTCAATCTGCGCGCAAACAGAATATACCACTAGTTATCCAATGGTTTTATGTATCGAGAACGCAGAAGTTGAGAACATTTTAACTTTATTAAACATGTTTATTGTATAAAATACAGTAATAAAAGGCGTGACACTAGCGAGTTAATCAGCGCATCTAAAAAAGAATCGCACTTCCTTTTCTTAGTGCCACTTGTTGTTTTGATTGAATTTGCATTACTATGCTTGTGACTTTCTCACTTCGTGCAAACAAAAGTTCGTGGCTAAAGCTATACTTAGCAAAGAAAGAAAAGGATCCACGTGGGTCAATTTTATTAACTAAGTGAATATTGTTTCAGAGCAAGTGCCGCTTTGTGTTGTTTCAATTGAATTTGCATTACTTGTGACTTTCTCACTTCCTCTTGCGCCGGTTTTTAACGTAGAAGTTGAGGAGTCAAGTCAATTAATTTTTCTATTAAAAAACTTCAAGGAGAAAAAAAAAACGTTAGCGAACTGGCATATCACACGTTAGCGAACTGGACGTAGGCAAAACGACCGGTTTCCAGCCAAATAGCAAGGGCAAATAACAGCCAGGGCAAATAGTAAGCTTATTTATCAATGCTGAAAATAAGAACAAAAATATATTTTTTTTCCAGTCTGTCATCATCGACCACTGTGGTCAGTGCCAGCTGAAACAAAGTTTGCAAAACTCCAAATGCTGTGATCATTTACCCAATACCATTTGAATCATGATAGAAACAAAGGAGGATTAACAGCTTCTACCCACATACACCAACTGATTTGATTTGCAAACTTTTTAACACATGATGTGGGTGACTGTTAACTTACATTAATTTAAGTTGAACCAGATGTTGGTGTCTGTTCTTACTGATGGCTTCTGTTAACTCCCATACATATTAAACGTGAAGAACTTTCCTTAAGAGTCAGGTTGCGTTATCAAAGATTTGACTGTAATGTGATTAATTACTGATTTTTTTTTTCCAGTCCTTAAATGTCATGCTCTGGATTTGCATTCTCAAAAACAGTTTTGGGGATCATTACTGAGCTTGCCAAACAATTAATGGATGTGTCGACAAGTAATATTGATCTGAACTGAATTGTCAGATGATGGAATGCAGTCAATAACAGGTTAGAGGACATGAAAAACAAAATGTAAAAACTTTAATTTTACTCAAAAACAGGCAGTACATTACAGTATCAATCTTGGTCATATACAATCATAAAAAGGTAGTGTCCTCTACATGTTTGTCTTAAAACAGGCATGGCCACATTCAATTTCTCAAGTTAAATAGGCATCAGTAAGAACCACTTGTACAGTCTGTAGACTGTACATGAAAATTATCATGCAATCCATTGCCAAAGTCACTCAGTTTAGCCACAAACTTATTATTAAAAACAATAGTACCGGGTCGTCACCTGGTCACATGCAAATTCTACAAAAATGGCTGCCTCGCTCGGCATGTGCTTGGTTTTCAAAACCATAATTTTGTCTTATTGGAGCAATAACACACATTTAAAATATTCAAAATGGAAAGAGATTTCAAGCTTTAAAGAATACTCAAAAGCCGCTGTAGTGGAGAAAAAGATAAGCTTTAAGCAACGAAAAACCTTGCTTCGTGGAACTTCATACGTTTTTATCAATGCAGGGCGATGTTTCTTTTGAAGAAGCAGAGTTTTAAAGAATTTTCAAGCAGCCGAGTCATGCCAGGGGACTTTACCATAAAAGAAATTGCATTTTTCGATGGGAATTTATGTTGATATTAATATGTGATTGACTTTTTCCTTTGTGTTCTTGTTAGTTTGGAGAAATGTTTATAAAACATGCTCAAATTCAGTCATAACGATATCTGATATTTATGTACTTGTCTGAACTTTAGCACGTGACAATGTTACCTTTGAGCGTGATACTGTACACGCAATCTCGTGAATTTCCTCCAAGAATAAAAGGGACTGTGAAAACTTGGAAAGTTCCACCGTTAATTGATCCACAATGAATTTTAGAAACACATCTTGTTACAGCGGACGCAAAAATACTTCATATGAAAAAGCCAGCCAATTTTGACAACAAGGGATGTATAAATAAAGCGTGTGTGTCGAGTCTAGCCGTAATCGATTCTATAAATAAAACGCCGGTCCACGGCAAATATATATCACTTGTATGAACAAACCAGGATTTACTTTTTCTACTTTTTTCAAGATTTCTGCGATACAAAAAATCATGTCTTGGCGATTGCCTTCAAACGTGAAAAAAATTTTCACATTCACTTCGCATAAAAATATGTAAATAATGCCAGGACATACGCACGATTTTAGTTTCATTTCTCGAAAGATTGTTGAATAAACTATACCAGTTACACTAGTGTTTTGTTTTGTGAATTATGAATTATATTAAACAATCCTGACATTTCCGTGTTTTTGTTTAATGGCTTTGATTCTTAATATATATATCTTAAAATCTGATATTTTTGCGGGAAAAAATGGCCATTTTTCAAACAAATCTAGTGCTTCTTGGAAAAATCCTATTTAGCTAAAAAGTACATCAATGCAAAGATAAGTTAACAGAGCACCAGCACATGACAGCAACAATGTTGCCAGGATGTCATGCTTTCTTGTTCATTTTACAACATTTTGTTCATTGTTTAGTTTGTGAAAATACACTGCCATTTTGTCTTCAAACCATGTGGCTTTACTTCGGTAAACTGTTGGATTTTCAAATATGGAAGGTAGTGTCCAGTTTTCCACAGCAATAATGTTGGCAAACATTTGGCCACTAAAGGGTCACAAGGTTAGCAAATTTGGTTTCCTGAACTGGCAGTAAAGGCATGACATTTCTTCAATCTTGACCATTGTTTTTGGTTGATATTACAACTAGTATGTACTGTAACTGTAATCTTGAAAATCTACGAAAGTTGAAGTTTATTGTAAAGGATTCATTGAAACGGAAGCTAATTAAATTAAGTTAGCCAATGATATATCAAGTTTATTATGATGAGCCGCTAATACGTTGTATAGTAATCAATCATTATAACAGGGCTCGAAATTGCGACCAATACAGTCGCATTTGCGACTAAAACTTCCGGAGAAGTCGCAAATTTGCGAGTAGTTTTTTGCCTTGGTCAATAACGAAATAAAAAGCCTAGCAGTCGCTACTTTGCCACTATTTTTGCCGAAATAAAGAAATGAAAAAATATATTGTTGTGTGCCTTGATTATCGTAGAAATTTGAAGATATGGGGTAAAATTGCACCTAATTTACCCACAATGTTACGACGCAACGCTATTCCCTCAATCGCGGGTGCCATTGCAGCGGTTTCTTATTCATATTATGTATTGCAGGCTCATATTTTTGTTTGTTAAACTGCTGGATTAGAGCTGTCATCGCAGCCGATCGCGGCCAGGTAGAATCAGCCAAAGTATCATCAATTTCACAACGGTGACGGACGTTTAAGTGGTTGTATCCTTTCTGGAAGCTAATTTCACCAAAAAATATAATTTTTAGTTGTACACTAGTTTTAAGATCGAGAAAAATGTCTTGATCGTTACGATTGTGGCGGCCAATTTTATAGTATTGCATGTTTCGTTCTGTACACAGTCATCATTAGAGATAACGTGAAAGCTGTTGTTAGAGTCTTGTTAATCATTTGTTAGTCAAAGTTATTTATTAACTAATTGTTGTTACTTAGTTTTGCGACTAAAATTTGTGAACTTGCGACTTGATTTTCGTATCTAGTCGCAAAATGGCGACTGAACTTTTTTTTTAATTTCGAGCCCTGTATAATGAAAAAATTTGATTTCACTTTAAAAATTGTTTGAGTTAAAAATGTTTAAGTGGTTTCAGGAAAAAGTTATAATAAATAAAGTATAAGGATATATTAATAATTATTAATTAATAATCGATTAATTAATTGATTAATTAATTGATTAATTAATTCTGGCGACTAAAATTTTTCACTGGTGACCAAGTCTTAACTGTCAGTGGCCAAATGGCCACCAAGAGAAAAAGTTAACTTGGAGTGTTGACAGCGAGTACAGAAAATGTGTCTTAGTGTGTTCTTTAGTCATGCAAAATTTGTTGAGGGAGAAGGGGTGCGTGACCCATTTAAAATAAACCGTAAAACTTTCTTATGCAAGCGCAGGAGTAAAGGTTACCAGTGTAGCCTCTTGTTAAAAAAATAATGATAGTTACACAGAAGGAAAAGCAGCGTTTTAGTTTAGCCAAACAGGACACCAGATGTCTGGCAAAACACTACTCGAGCAAATATGTCCATTCCTGCTGCAATGTGCTACATATGCAACAAATTGCTTTCAAATTTGTTTTGTTGATTTAAACATTGTATACATGTAAGTGAGATGGGTCCTTGAAGTCTAAGATCTCGGGACGGAAACCAGACTAAAAGCAGAAAATTTGTTGTTTCCAGGACAATATACACCTGTGAGAATTAGAGATAATTATAATTTAATAATAATAATTGCCAAATTAGCATTACTACAATTAAGTTTAATAAGTGGCTCAGAGATACGCATGCTAGGATAACTTGAAGAAGATAATTTTCTAGCCATTATCATCACAAGACGTAAATCTGGAGGTAGCTGGTATTGCAGTGATAGATTGTTGCATCCAGTAAGCTTTGTTACAAGAAGTTTATTAGGGCATCCTATCTTAGATATGATTCTATCATATGCGCTGCAAGCAGAATTTATTGAGACTGAAATTTCAAGTGTGATAAGTGTGATAAACCTCAAAAAAAAAAAAACCCTCTAAATTTACCCTCAAAATTTAGATGTACTTTTACAATGACTTATTTTTGCTCAATAGATGCTTAAAGGCATTCATTCCTACTAGAATTCTTGGATAATACTTACAAGTTCCTTATAAGTTTCTACAAGTTTCTTACAAGTTTCTGGCAATACTTACAAGTTTCTGACACACGAATAAAGTTTTATTGATTGATTAAGAATTTACTTGTTTTGTCTTTCATTTTCTCGTGGTATAGCAAAGGTAGAAACACATGCAAACAAACATAAAAGATTTTGAGCAAGTCGAACCATAATCTTGAAAATACCGTTTTCACATGTCAAAAGTCAGCAAGAAAAACAAAGTTAAACAACATGGCAGTGATTTTGAGTTTCTATTTCTCGCCTTTAGTGAGGCTAGTTTAACCCATTCGCTCCTACACCGGCCAAAACCGGCCGTACAATACTCCACTGCTTTAAAAAATTGCAACTTTCTCAATCGCGCGAACATTGCCCTAACTAGCAGTTCTGAGCATTGACTAGAAAGTCCTCAAATTGAGATACCCAATAAACACAAAAAACTCAGCGTTTTTTGCAGAATATCAGCGTTTGAATTTGGACAATAACAAAAATGACCGTTTTTAACGTCATAGAAAAACAACAAAAATCACGTTTTTGCCTTTAGTTTTTTTTTATTCAAATCATCATGGCAAACCCAAAAGTCAACATTCACAGCAAAATTCAGTCCTAGTCCTAGCTTAGCAGTGAATTTTTTTGCTCTTATTCGTTGCTCGGGCCGAGCTCTAGCCTCTCGTTCTAATGCATACTGACCTTGCCTCAATTTTCAATATCACCACCGCACTGCATGCTGGGAAATGGCCAAGAATTTTGACAGCGTTCGTTTCTTTCCGCACACATTTCATATTTATACTAAGTCCACAGCCACTCCGACCCACCGCCGAAATTTCGCGCTTGAAGTGTTCTCCTGTGGTCGCAACTTCCAAAATATGCCGCGGTAGGTCGAGAAATTCATCCAGAGTCGAGTCCCAAAGCTGCTTCGTTTCCAGGCGGCCATTTTTCCAGTTCAACGAGCAACGAGCCAAATTCGTAAACGAAGTACAACAACTAACTCGCTTCATTGAGAAGTGGACTCTGAACTACCTCCAAGCTTAATGATGCTCACCAGGCAGCTACTAAAGATGAAAAATGGCTGTGAACTTACCAAAAATCGTAGATAATTCATATTGGACCCTTTATTGCAAATCAACGAAGCAAAATGAGATCGTCACAATGACGTTTTCAGTAAACTCGAGCCTTCAGTGTTTTAGAACAGCAGCACTTTCAATGGTAATTTCAAATATGGAGTCACGAAATCCTATGGGGCGTGTGAATGCAGAAAATCGCTCAAAAACGTAAAAATTCTCAGGAGTGAATGGGTTAATAAACCGATACGACCATTACAGATGCACAGCACACCACACAAACAGAGGATGGTAAGCCTGTGCAGTCTTTATTTCATTTTCATCAGTTTTAAGAACCCTAAATTTCGCCTTTATTGAGGCTAGTTTAATAAACTGATACAACCATTACAGATGCACAGCACACCACACCACACAAACAGAGGAATGCTGGTAAACCTGTCGTCAGCTTATGAGCTTAATAAACTGAATGTTTTTTTTTTTTTCGTGTTTCATGGCATTTATACAGGGATTCTGACAGGGTGCGGGAAAAAAACTAAAATTGTGCGGGAGTTTTGGGGCAAATTGTGCGGGAAATAACTTCGATTGTACGGGAAATTGTGCGGGATTGCGCAATCCTGTGACCAACCAAATATTCAATCACCAGTGTTCTAGCCAGGCCAGAAAAATATGACAGGGAGGAAATTCTGCATAAATGAAAAATACAAATAGATGTTTTACTTTGGGGATTATAATGCAATCGCCAATTTGCGGCTGTTTTTCTTCACCAAAGTTTTGATTTGTCTCAACAAAATCACATTGCGTGACACGATGAACTCGATCGGGTAAAACTGAAATACCACCTCTAAATAAAATATTTCCGATCTGAGCGAGTTCCTTTATGAAAAATCCGTACATTTTATGTAGTGTGAACAATTTCCATTAAAGGTTCACACAATTTCTTCGAAAGTTTGCCGCTAAAACACAACCTCGAGATGTATGCAAATTGCGTGCTAAATGTAATTTGATAACATGTTTGTTTTGCATTTTCCTGAATGAAAACGTCTTTCACTTGATTGAAAAAATCAAATTCAGTATTCTGATCAGAACTTAATAATTTTCTCCCATCAATCCGACGAAGTGCCAGCGCTTTAATAGTTTGTTTGTCGATTCGCAAACTTGATCAGTTCTTTGCGAAAATAATTCAGTCAGAGTGACATTCCTTTCGGCGCGACCGGGTACATTTCTTCGGTGTTTCTTCTTCGGTCCCCGACATATTAAACTGAAATAGGAAGCAAAAGCGCTCGAAAAAATATCAACAGGCTGCCAAGAAAAACGACATAATGTCTGGAAAACGACAACTAAAAAGCTACGCAAAAAATTCTGTAGGAAGTCGGAAAGAAGTAAAACTGAGACTAGTTCCCAGGACGGCGAAGAGAACGCCTTGTTGTTTTTATATCGATCCGCTCGAGCTGTTCGACGAAAGTGAGGGATTTCTCGATTGTTTGGAAGGAAAATGGGCTGAAAATAGCCTAAAACATTTCTCGAAAGCTTGGCAATCAATAGAAATACATGATTTAATTAAAATTTTAAGCAAATATTTCAGTATTGTGCGGGATTGTGCGGATTTTTAGGAATTGTGCGGAATTGTGCAGGTTTGACCGAATTGTGCGGTCCCGCACCCGCGCACCCTGTCAGAATCCCTGTTTATAGTCTACATTCACGAAAAATTATTGTATTTCACCTCTATTAAATAATGGTCACCTAGTTTAATGGTCACGAAGAGTTCTAATTATACGTCTATATCAACCACAGAGACTGATGTTTGGCGAAAGAGGTTTATCAAAGGCAATTACAAATGCAAAACTGACAATAAACCACCACAAGAGTGGCGGAGGGAGCTTTCTATTGATATATGTCATGGATCATATATAGTTTGTCAGCATGCGAGTAGCTGACTGGAACCTTTGTTGAGATACATCCTGGAGAATTTCGGTTACATTGGGCTTTGCTTATGGAAGAATCATATATTGCACTACATAAGAAGCCATTGTGAAGTGTACTGCTTGAACCTTGTATACATTCTATAAACTACTGACTATAGTCCCCTGTATTTAACAAGGATTGTGTGACACAGAAGAACAATGACAAGCATAAATTAAATGCTACGAGCCTCAAGTGTACAGCTATCTGTGTCTGATTGTCTTAAGGTTCATTAACAGCAGTTTATTATACAACAAGAGGCTACACTTAGCCTATACTCATGCGCATGAGACTCTAAGATGCATTGATTGAAGCTACCAATTTTTCTGTACTCGCTTTTAATATTTAATTTATTGATTCCCGATCAAATCCACACCTATTACTTTCCAAGCCGTGAATTATTTCTGTTACGTTTGAAGACTACTTAAAAAAATAGGCAGTCGAGGACTGCATGTGGTTACTGCTGTAAAAAGAAAATTGATAATCAATATAAAGAATTAGTATTGTGTTACTAAATCGCATGCAACATGTGTAAAATGGGTTATTCCAGACCCCCCCCCCTCGATGGATGCAAGATTTTTTTACCCCTCCTCCGCCCATATTTCCCGGCCAGGCACACCCACCCTCGCACCTTAATTTTTAACCCAGAGACCCCCTCCTGCCCGGATTTCCATTAACTTTTGTAGGCCCAGCTAAATAAACAGGAAATCTCATTCAGGGGTTCCGGGATGTTTTTAAAGTTCTCAAATCTTTGGTGATAATTGCTATGAATTGGTCAAACATTTTGTAAATAAACCTTGTGTGATGCATTCACTAAGACCTCTCCGTGATTTTAAGACCAAATTGAAATGAAATATTTCCATAACTTAAAGCTGGTTCTTTAAAAAAATGCTTTGATTTTGCCATCTATAATAAGTTTTTTCCAGGCTTCACAGTTTCTTTAAAGTGTTGTCGCAAATACACAATTTTGTTTTATGCAAATTTCATGTGAAATGTAATATGATAGCAAGCTGTTTTTATATGACCACTGAATCCAAAATATATTTTCTATAAAAGGTCGAAACTTTTGAATGAAACTCATATTTCCTTGAATGAAAATGTCTTTCCTTTGATAAAAAGAGTCAAACACGTATCAGAATTCAGTGATTTTCTGCTTCTGGAAGTCTTGGCGATTTATTGTATCCTAATTACAGCGCGGAACCGGCTAACGTCTGCAAAAATATAATAAACATCACATAATAATCCAATTCAGCAACCTATTTATATTATGTTTTCTAAAATTTCCGACTTTTCCTGTGTAGTAGAATACCAATCTTATCCGGAAAGATGATTCGCATAATGCTTTCACTAATCAAAAAAAGCAGTTCTGAATGGTCAAAGGTACAGAAATGAAATGCTGGCGGCGTTTGAATCATGAGTTCGGATAGCTCATGGTCTGAAAACAAACACTTCGATTCACAAGTCGATTTTTCACTAAAACCTTTTTTCAAACCATGAAAACACCTTAAATAATCTTTAAAAACTTGGCCACATTTGGTGAAAGCTTTGGTAAAGCAGTAAAAAGAATGAGAAAGCTTTGTTTACTTTCCCACGGATCCAAAGTGCGCACGTACAACAGAACTGCCTTGACAATCGAGTCGTCCAATCTGAAGCTATCCGAACTGTCTCATCGCTCAGCACAACTTTGCGCTTCGGAAAGTCGGACTTAGTTACACAGGTGACAACATAGTGGTTACTAGAAACCTAGTAACCACAAAAAGCAATAAAGTCAGTAAAAATCGACATTAATATGACGCGCATTCCATAATCCACAGAAGTCCAGTCCTGAAGTCCAATTTGTTTTTAATCCGATGTAGTAAAGACGTCATTTTGCCCTGTGTTTCTATTGTTCTTTCTTTAAACAAGAGGCTACTGTAGCCCACACTCATGCGCTTGCATAAGAAAGTTTTATGGTTTGTTTTGAACGGGTCACGCACCCCTTCCCCCCCTCAACGAATTTTGCGTGACATACTAAAGAACACGCTAAAACACGTTTTCTGTACTCGCTTTGAATATTTAATTTATTGATTCCCGATCAAATACACACTCGTCTTTTTTTTCCCAAACTGTGACTTATTTCCGTTACATTTGAAAAGACTACTTTTAAAAGCAATGAAATCAGCAAACGACCGGGCTTTTTTTTCAATTTTAGCGAATCACAATAACAGAATTACCCGACCGTGCACAAAAACTTTTAAAATACACCAGTTGTATCGAAAATTGTCCTTGAAACTGATTTGGAAATGAAAATTGCAAAACATACACAGACATCTTTGCGTATTAGGCGACGCGTGTGCAGTTAGATATTTTGTTTACATAATATATCAGATGTCATTACAATTGAATTTTAGCATGTTTTATAAATATTTCTCAAAAACTAACCAGAATGCAAAGAAAAAGTGAATCACAAATTGATATCAACATAAATTCTTACCAAAAATTGTAATTTCTTCAACGGTAAGTCCCTCGTCTGTATGAAAATTCTTTAAAACTCTGCTTCTTCGGTTTTGATCGTCCCGCACTGATAAAAGTGTATCAATTTACTCGAAGCAAGATTTAGTTGCTGAAAGCTCTCCTTTTTCTCCACTATAGCGGCTTTGGGTATTCTTTAAAGCTTTCCCTTTTCATTTTGAATATTTTAAATGTGAGTTATTAATGCGATGACACGAAAACTACGGTTTTAAAAACTTTTACACCAATAAGACCAAATGACGGAAAATGTTTGTCATGCGCATGCGTAAGAGACATTTGTCTTATATTTCAATGTACCACAAGAAAAGAAGCATTTTTTTCTAAAGGAACAAGACAATAAGGACCCGCATGTTCCCAAGAATTATCTCTTACGCTTTATACCTATCTGTGTAAAGCGTGTTTCTATTTTTAATTGCTTTTATGAAGAAGGCTACCCCAAGAAAGTCAGCGATTCGTCAGCTAGAACCTAGGTAATGTGAATACTAAGATCTATGTAGGGTGGGTTGGGGGTTGGGGGTTGGCGGCATGATGGTTTGATGCTTCCATGACGTTGTTTTGGTGGCGTTACTGTTTACGTCATTACTGAAAACCGGAAGTCAAATATGTACTGTGTTGACCGAGAGAAAAGCGGAAACCTGGGAATAATAAATTAAAATATGTGTGCATAAATTTGCATGCAAAATCGTGACACATTAAAAGAAAAAAAAAGAAAAACGGAGGCCATTTTATAACTCATGCCACTATGTGCATGAGTTAATTACTTGGTCAGTGATAGGTACATGTCAGCTAAAACAACATTCCTCATAACCTATTTTTATAACAATTTGATTCTGTTATGTTTAAATACCAATGTTTCCTGGTCATGCTTGCCTTTTTGTCACACAACAGAAAATATCCATACCTCCCACAAGAAGGCTTTTTTTGTCTAATATCTTTGAATTAGAGTAACCAATGCACAACAAGTAAATCGCTGATGATGTTTCAGGTATATGGTTCGCCTTTAGATTTATATCACCGGATTTCAAGAAACCACATGAATGTTCTTTTGGCTTTTTAGTGAAATATCTAAACTGCATATAAATACCATTACCAAGCTTGTTGTGGCCAAGAGCGAATGCATGGCAGATTTGTTTATTCAGGTTTATTCGATACAGGATGATTTGATGGAAAACCAAAGTTTAGTTCACATTTCGTAGCTAAAGCGAAGTTTGTGTGGTTTGTTCACATTGTGGGATTTGTGCAATATTTTACGAATTATGCGATTTTTCATGAACTATGCGATTTGAGGCCGATTATGCCAAATTGAACCATCGCATAATATCAGAAGCTCTGATCTACTGCAGTTCAAATGAATTATATTCATATTACACATTATCACTTTCATTTCACTTTATTCAGAACTTTGACAACATTTTTGTTAAAATTATCTTTAAGTAATGCTAGATACATAAGAACTACAGTGAACTTCATTGTGCTGCGGCATTGGCTCTTTCTTGCATAGAATGTCTTTGATTTTAAGAATAGGAGAGGAGCTAATGGTTTATAATTATATTTCAGTATAAAAATAAAGAATATCCATTTGCGTCAGATAAATTTTAGGAGATGTTCGTGCTTAACCAATCAAAATAGCAGAAGACAATAACTGATAATTTTGCTTCTTTGATGAAGTTCCTCAAATACAATTTCTTTAAAAATTTGCATGTTTTGCGATTGGGTCTCAAATTACATGAAACCTTTAAAAAATCAAACAAAATGCACCTTGAAAACTAACTTTTTAGCGGTCTTTGAGTCTAGGGCAATGAGATCACTAGTTGTAACAATGAAAAAAGTTGACATTCCATTGTGCATTGCCGTAAGTACCTTCCTTCTTATGTGGATCATTACTTAATATTACACATACATGTTTATACTTCGGTAAAATACAACTTACAATATCTTTCACTATTTAAAAAGAAAAATCATATTTCAACACAACATAACAAATGCAACATGCAACATGCAACATGCAACTTTCTGAATATTATAAAAATTTTTTGCACCTTTTTCATACATGTCGCTTAAGTTACCTACTAGATTTTTTTTACATGAAAGTGAAATTTTAACTCGATGAGTTACAAGCCTTGAGTTGGCAGCATTCCTCTCTTTAAAGCTGATCCGCAGCCTGTAGATAATTGAGACAGAGGCTAAGCATGGATCATAAAATTTCAAACTGACAGTCAAACCTCTCTAAAACAATGGTCACCTTTGGATATATTTTTTCTTAGTAGTAATAATAAAATTATTTTATAAGGTCCACAGCCAAAAGTGGAGGTTCAACAGCAGAGTTTATTGTAGAATCGCATATGTAAAAGAAACCTTGCATTCTTATTGGCTAAGGAAGCGAGGGTATTTAGCGTGGAATTGCATACCTGAGAAGTGATATTGCATGGCATCTTCGTAGGACGATGTTTGTGTACTATCTTTATATAGTATGTTTACTTTCTTTTAAACTAGTGAGATATATACTAACATGCAATTCACCAATGATAAATTTATCTAAAGTGAATTCCTGAGAGTCCAACAAGAAGTGAGCGAGCTACCGACAAAAAACGATATTTCATGCTTAGATAAAAGCAAGTCTAAATCAAACAAAGAAGTTTATGAAAACAAGCATACTGTACTGAGCTAATTAAAAGTAATTTATATTTAACACTGAAACGGCCGCCAGGTTGCTTTGAAAATAAACAAAGCTGCTGCAGTCCGAAGTAGAGCTTTCAGCAAACGTTTTTATTTCAAAACCAAAACTTGTATCCCAACTCCTGTCTTGTACAGTATCAAAGAAATCCAGTGTGAAAAATATAAGAGGTACAAAAGGCAATTATGATTAAGTAATAATATTAGTAGTCTGGTATTCTTAGGCCCTATTTACATGGAAAGAGGATGATCCTAGTGCTAGGATGATCCTAGAAGGTTCATTCGCTTTACATGCAAAAATGCGGCACTAGGATGATACTAGCGCTAGCATCATCCTACCTCTCACATAGGATGATCCTAGCGCTAGGATCATCCTATTCACATGTAAACTGAAAGCAGAAAACACGTCGCGCTCAGATGATCCTAGTGCTAGGATCATCCTCATTCCATGTAAATAGGGCCTTAGAAATAAGTGTCGTGAAGAAATAGTGAGAATAAAAATATTCCTGCTCGAGCGGAGATGCATGTCTGAATCCTTCGTCGTCAAGTCATAAATTGAAGTGATCACCCGTGATGAGCATAATTTTTTTACTGAATGTTTAATAACTAATCTATCAGTACTCAAAAATTTGTCTTTTTTGTCCAAAGGTTTTTCCCCATTTAGCGTGGTGTTTACTTGTCGCTGTGATAACAATTCTTATTTATATTGCGCCGGCTGGCGATAACAAACTTTCGAAGTATTAAAGCTTAATTTCTATCACAAACATTCACAGTTTAGCTCCAATGACCACATCGTGTACTTAAGTGTGCATTTCAAACAGTATTTCAGTCATAAAATGGCATTTACAGATAAACAAAACTAAAATTTGTTGCTACCACAAGGTTCTCTCCCGACTTTGTATTATTCACCTTGATTTTGAATCAGTCTTGATTTCTATTCGCTAGCTCTTGACACTTACAGTTGGCTTTTTTGCTGGAAACGCTGTTTTTCTTTGACATATGCGATTCAAGAAAAATTCATTGTCAGACTTGTGAATTCCATGTTAAATTTCACTTTTTTGCATAAAATTTAACCTGGAATTCACTTGTCAGGTAGTAAGTTTTTCTATAGAATACATTGTCAGCTTACATGTACAATTTGTAACTTGTACATGTACAGCTGTACATGTACGAGGGCCCAGTAGGCCCCCTTCGGAATTTTTTGGGGCTTTTTTTAAAATCGTAACAAATTAAATACAGTTATCTTATTACATAACTGAGCTTTACATTTTAAATCCTACACTGAATCGCTGCATTGCTTGAATCTCAAAATAGTATACTCATTTGTGACCTATTTACTTGGTTCTGTTGTATTTCATTGACCGATGAAATATTGTGGATTCAATTTATCTGTTTAAAATTCTTTATGCCAGATCAGTCAGTGGATTCAGCATCTAATATTAGAGTTTATTTCTCCATCAAAGTAAATAAATTCTGTACAGTTCTGTTTAAGTTAAGCTTGCATGATCCTTTGTTAAATTTGTGTGGATCATTTGTGGTACAATTGTACCTGCAGTTGTAACAACTTTTCAACAAAATCAAGCATAGAGATAATGGTAATGATGAACTACTAACTTATTGACTGTGCAAAGTTGGTTTCGGGTCATAAATCAGATATTCAGTATACATGTATGTAGTGTTAAATACAAGCCTAGTTAATTAACAAAGAACATTAATTAATGTACATGTACTAGAAAAAAAATATGAGCAGGAGATCTGTATGGGTGTTTACAATGGCGAGCCGAGCAGGTGTCTGTTATGAATTATTAATTTTATAAGTAAAGTTATAGCACTTACTATTTCATTATTTGTGAACAATAGTTCAAAATAATAGGCTTCCGCGTGAGCTCGACAATCCCTATGACAAAAAAATACTCTGCTGTAGACTTTAGTCAGAACTAGGTCCAGTCCCCTCTCCCAAAGGTTTATAGCATACATGAACTCAGCTCTAATATTATAAATAAGGGACAAAAATTTGGGGACCCAAATATTTTTATTCAACCAAAATAAAGTTCAGTGTTTAATCTAACATTTCCAAAAATGAAAAGTACAGAATCTTGAATTGGTGTATAAGTTTATTAACATTAATTAAGGAAGATACATTTTAATTGAAGGGCCGAGAGCATGTCCAGCCTATATGACTTTTCAGGCCTTTTTTTATTTTTTCTTGCTCAGATTTGTCCATTTTTGGCATGTGAACTAGAAATTAGTTGCAAAACATTGTTCAGAATTTTTTTCTGTTGTTTTTTCCGTCGTTTTTGAGAAATACCGTATGCAAAAAAAAAAATCAATCAATCAAAGGCTCCTATTGTAACGCAATGTTGCGGTAAGCTTCTGTTTTCGCACTGACACGGTTCGAGATTTTTTTTAAATTAAACGTAAGGATTTTTGACGAACGCAAAAAAAAGTAAATCACTTTCATAAAAGATGCCGAATGTGAATCGAACCCGGAGCCGTCCGAGCGCAAATCCCGGACCAAACCCCTAGACCACCCAGGAACACATGCTCAGTTCAGGCTAAGTTTTATTATTTAAAGGTTGATACGCATCAAAACACGTATCTCGATTTCAAAATCCAAATGCGAAACGTCTTCCCGCCGGCCAGCAACAACTCACTTCGAGCTGCCCAAAGCTGTATTTCAAGTGCCCGACCACGCACAGCGGACCCATCTACCACTGTCGCAAAGCATGTCGGGGAAATCCTACAACAAAACCGAAATGGAGTTCCCGCCCGAAAGTTATTGCAAAATACTATAAGTCTGAAAGCACTTCGGATATCGGGCATTTCGACCACGGCACGGGATGGGAAATGGCCCACAACTCTCAATGCTGCCCCTTTTCTGATCCGAAGTGATTCCAGACTTTCCCGCCGGCTCGTCTTCCAGACTAAGGTCCGTTTTTCACCTCGAGCGCTAAATGGCGCTTCAGACACAAGGAAGGACAAGAAACACGACTCGTTTCTTTGAGAAGTGCTAGAGACTTAAGGACTTCCGGACTTAATGATGTCTTTCAATCACCGGACAGGCCTCATACATGTTGGCTTACACACACGCTACAGAGGCGATGTGTTGCCGTAGTGAGCTCACGATAGATAAGCGAGCCAGGCGTGCGTAAATAACGGTATTTTCATTCAGGTTGTTGGCACTGGTCAGAAGTTTAGCAGTCGCGTATTCTCACGGCCAAACTGCTTTGAAATGGCTTCGAAATTGCACTCTGAATGTACAGTCAAAGCACTGGAGAGCCAGAACTCTGCTTTATTCAGGTGAAATTGGTCAAATTCCTTAGGGTTAGTGCAAATTCGACAAGGGCTTGTGATATTATTCGTTGTACGATAAAATGAGGCTATTCTGAGCGAGAAAAAATAAAAAAAGGCCTAAAAAGTCATATAGGCTGGACATGCTCTCGGCCCTTCAATTGTAAAAGTTTATAACAGTGTTACAACAGTTACTATGATTTTAGCCGCAGATAACCAGGATGGAAACGGATTGCAACTTGAATGGTTTAGGCTAAATTTTATTTTTAAGTTGTTTCCCGGTATCTTTGAAAAATCGATAAAAAATTATTGTGGTCTGTTCTGCATTTAAAAATTCTTCTTTTTTATGTTCAAACAAATTTTTTTGCATGATTGGAGTTTTGACCAAATGCAAATAGGCCTGTATTCACCATAGAGCAACTGCTGGCTGAGTGATTTTAAGTGGATATTTTCTGATTTTACACCCTTCATGGGCAGGCCTTTTCATCTCTGTTTCTCAATCACTGCATCCAACCTTGTTTTACTGGACCTCCCAGCCCCAGATGTTTTGCCAAACCAAAATGGCAGCCATCAAATTGAATTCTAATCAAATGTTAAAATTCGCCCACCCAGAAATGACTCCTCGTATTCAGTAAATAGACCATTTTACAGTTGTCTTCTTAGTGTCCTAGCCCTGAGTGGAAGCTACGCAGAAGTTGACCTTGTATACCAGGCAGTACCTGGCAACAATTTCGAGTGACAGGCATGAGAATTTTTTCGTGGTAGTGCCAGGATTTTCGAAGGCGACACAACCAAAGCTGAAGGCGACCCAACCAAATTCGAAGGCAACCCGATCTATTCCGAAGATGTTCCGAAGAATTCGGAAGTTTCCATGGACCTCAGTTTAAAAACATCCAGCTGTAATCGCAATGTTCAGAACGATAAAAACCTACAAAAAAGTGCCAAATTTTCATGAACGTAACTATAGTTTTAATTGGATCTTCTTCTTCCATTAAACTTGCCTCCTTCATTTCTGAAGATTATGCGATCAGTTAGGCTGATAGCTCAATCTGTAAGTCAGGCATGTCAGAAATTGCTCCATAGGCATGAGTTGGCGTGAGATCAGAGTTTTGGACCCGCAGACCTGAGACTCACGCCTAAGTCTTGAGACTTTGCTGGTATAACCTTGTTATGATCACAGACCTACACTGTAGCTTGGAGCTTTTCAGGAGTAAATTTAGCTAATTAGGTTAGCATGAGAAAAGCATTATTAACAATCATATGAAAGGTAGAAAGGTTTGTGTCAAAGCAAAGTCACCTCCAGCCTCGCTTCCACTCAAAGGCAAGGTCACCAAGCACACAACTGTAAAATGGACTATTCAGTTAATCATAGCTGTGAACACAGAAATCCCAACTGGCACAAGATAGACCTCAGCAGTATTAGGTTCTGGTTCTGTTCTCTTTTAAGAACATTAAGCACAATTTATTATGCTCATCCTGAGTTAGATCGTAATTTAATTATTAGATATATCACCTTGTTTCTTCGATGCTGAACTTTGCTTGCTCACCAAGCTGTAAAACAGAATTCAAAATAAACATGAGTGATTCACTAATAGGTAAAACAAAATTTAAGTTGGAATGTGATAGGCTTATTTTCCACATGAAGGAAATAATTACTGTGCCTTTCCATAACATGTGGACTCTGAAATTCAAAACCCAACTCAACATTTGCGTTTACGCTGCCGTCAATCGTCTTAGTTTACCTCTCAGGAAACATATCCTCCCTTTCAATGAGTTCAAAAGGTCATGTCCGTGCATTATGATTGGTAGATTTTTCAAATTAATTATGATTGACGGCAGGGAATAACGCAACCGTTGGTGGATATTTGAATTTCAGATTCCGCATATTATTGAAAGGCACAGTAACTCTGTGGTAAATTTTTGAGTGCTGAGAACAACCTGTAAATTTCCTACTGATTATTAGCCCTACTGCTAGTATGGAAATGGCAACCACTTGAGGCAAAGAAAAAATAGTTGACCTCCATGGGATTTTAACCCCTAACCTCGATCCAGATCAGATCTTCCATCATTCCACTGTGTAAGCTACAAAACAAGGTCACATGGGAGCAGATCATGAATGATAAGGTGGTGATTCGTGGCAAATGAGAAATGTGAAGGGTACAATGAATGTTAAGCCATGCAGCACAGATAGGTAGGTAGGTAGGTAGGTAGGTAGACTTGCCACAAGTCGACCTCACGAGTTTCACAGTAAAGCGAGCGAAGCGAGCTTTGAGGCCGCAGAGTGGCCAAGCGAGCGACGCAAGAGGTCGACTTGTCTCGCTTGAAGGGTTTTCATTTGCGTTTCGCGCCAAAAATGGGGAGTGGCATCACTTGTCAATGTCATCGATTATTGTTTTGCAACTGACCCCATTGTTGAATTTCAACCGCAAATAAATAAATAAATTACAAATAAATTAAATAAATACATAAAGTATTACTGAAATCTAAATGTGCCTGACCAATAGTTGGTATAAAATGACCTAACTGAACTGGAACATTTAGTCCGTTTGTTGCTACAATGTACATAATAACTAAGTTATGACTAGACCCTTCTGAAACTAAGTGTTACATGTATTTCCCAGGGTTATTGTATTTTTAAGACATCGTTATAAAAAACTGTTTTTTACCTCTAGGGATTCTATAATAGCATTTTGCAGGAGCCGCTGAGGCTGAACTCTAGAGGGCAAAAGAAAAAGTCTGAAGTAAGTACATAAACTTTAAACTTAAGACCCAGACATAAATGTAACATTAATTTATATTGTGGGCAACATTGTACACAATGTCAAAATTGCACCATGTGTCTACCCCTGGATTTGTTACATGCAATATTTTTGGCTGATACTGTTATTATAGGCCTACTTCACAGCACAAGTACATTTAGCTCCCAAATTATAACAAAATAATAAACAGCATGTGTTTTACACCTACTGTATGGTGTAAATACTGATGCAACCCCTTAAAACTTATAAATAAATAATGGAAATACTAATATTTAGACAAGGTAACCCCATTAGTTTTAAGTAATGCTCCACATAAGAACGATAGCAAACTTCATTGTTCTGCGGCATTGGCTCTTTCCCACATAGAATATCTTTGATTTCAAGAATAGAGGAGGAGCTGATGGTTAATAATCATATTTCATTATAAAAATAAAGAAAATCTATTTGCATCAAATAAATTTTAGGAATGTTTTTAGGAATGCTTAACCAATCAGAACAGCAGAAGACAATAGTTAATAATTTTGATTCTTTGATAAAGTTCCCCAAATACAATATCTTTTAAAAATTGCAAGTTGTGCGATTGGGTCTCAAATTACTTGAAACCTTAAAAAAGAATAGCCAAAATGCACCTTGAACCTTAACTTTTTAGCGGTTTTCGAGTCTAGGCCAATGAGATCACTAGTTGTAACAATGAAAAAAGTTGACATTCCATCGTGCATTGCCGTTCAGCACTATCCTTCTTATGCGGATCATTACTTAAAACTGTTATCAGTGTGGGCCCTGCACAGTATATAATTTAATTAAACTAAATACAGTGGAACCTTCATGTGCGACCACTTGTAACCCTCATAAGCAACCACATTTTCTAAGCGACTGCTTTTCCAAAATACCAATGAAAAGCATTTGAAAACATGTCTTATAACATGACTGTTAGCTAGTAACTTTCACTGCAGCAGATACAATGTCAAGTATTTATCAATAAAAGTACAGTGTTATACTGATGATGATAGGAAACTGGTTTAACTTTGAATAATTTTGGCATTCTTGACTCTTTTTGTGCCTCTTAGAATTGAACTGTTGTGTTTGAGATTTTGATAAGTAGAAAGATAATACTAGTTGATAGGTGCTGAAGAAACAAGGTAAATATTATCTGAAAAAGGTTGGTGACTAGGCAAGGAGAATAATTTGGTGCTTAAATCTCATGATCCTGGGCCCAGCATAAAATACTCGGCAAAATTAAATTGTGGCAAATTGTTTTGCACCTGTTTTTAGAACAAAAGTGGAAATGTTTTAAAATTGTCTAGTTACTCACCTTGTGTTTGGCTGTTCCTAAAATGAAGAAAAAGAAAACACCATATTAGCACTGACCTCTGTATAAATTTACAGCTGTAGTTCAAAGTAAAAAATACTACTGGCTAATTTATGTCCATACAATGTACATTGTACCACATGTATCAGGGCCACATTTGTTTGGATTATAGTATTTTGAAAGGATTTTTTATCTTATAAGGCGTATACAAGACGTGTAAAAAGCATTAAAATATTTTGTATTCCAAGTGACTCGTTTAAGTCAGGATTTTATCCACAGCCTCAGTTAGAACTAAAAAGCACTACATGAACAGAAAAGTACTGCTTATAAATGTACTTTCATTGAGTGCCCGTCACTTCAGCTTTCTTTCATCCAACGACTCAAACGTTAGAACCATCTAAACTCGAATTATCTAACCATTATGATAATTTGTTATTACCTTGTTCAGTTTATTACCTTTCACTGTAAACAACATTTGTTCTACGTGTATCTTCTCACACAAGAAGAAAAATGGAAATCGTGGAAAATGTTAATGTTTAAAGTGCCAAAAATTAGAAATGTTTCAGACGTTTCGGGCTTGGCCCTTCTTCAGTGAAATATCGACATTTCATTGAAGAAGGGCTAAGCCCGAAACGTCTGAAACATTTCTAATTTTTGGCACTTTAAACATTAACACTTTCCATTATTTATTGTCACAAGTGCCGCGCAGTTTTTTGAACATTTTTGTTCAACCATTTTGCCTAATTATAATTTATCTGTTGTCTTCTACTCCTCATTGCGACAGTTAAATAACTCATAGTATTAGAACTTCTAGACAGCAAATAGTGAGTTTTATTATTGAATATGCAATAGATTCAAGTTTCAATCTAAGACAATCAAATAAACACTTGTTCATTTACGCTGTTACTTAAATATTTTAAAGTTTAATCTTGTTCTATACTTACGTTGATGTTTCTGTTTATTTGTTCCGCCATCTTCAAGGCTGTAAAATTTCGAAAAAACAGTTTAAAGGGTGTGTTTAAGCCTAATCGCAGTTCTCCTTAATCTGTTTATTTTTGAAATCGTTATTGAATTTGTTGTATATACAGTCAAATTTCTGTACTTTATACATGAAAATGTCGTTTTCTACTTGTGTTGTGGACGCAATTTTGCCGAAAGTGAGATAAACTTTAAGTGCATTATGGGATACAAGGCTTTGGTGTGCAATGCTTTCTGGGACATTTTGGATCGCAAGAGTGGTTTCCGTATAAAAAAAATGTCTTTTTTTAAGCGTATGCATTTTGAGGCGGCATGTACGTCTCGAAACAATGGACCCTAGCCCTGAAAACAATACATTTGCGTGATACCCAGGTCCAATGAAATTAGAGGTTCTGAAGAGGTGCATAATGTCTGTGTATTTTAAGCAGTGATGAATATTGTTAACTATTGTTATTTTGTTAGACTTTTAGAACCATGTTTTCCGCTAACTGCAAACCGCGGGTTGAGGTCAGCCATTTGGCGTTTGCCATTAGTACATAAGAGACGTTAAGATCACGGTAGACTGCAGCATGTTTTAAGAAGGAATTTTGTGGGTAATTTAGCACAAAATGGCGGCTGCTTAAGGTTGGTATCTGAAGTTTCAGCAACATTCCACCTTACAAAAAGACAATTTACTAAATCTTTTTTTGCAAAAATGAACGTTTTTCCTAGGCGAAATTTTAATGACATCGTTCAGGTGATGTTGTATTATGATGAAAGTGATTCAAGTTCAGACAGTGATATCAATAGTGAATACGATCTCGATATTTTGATGTTGGAAGGCATTTTTCCTTCAACAAATAAAAATGACCATCCTCGTGTTAATCTTGAAGACATCCCTGATATCCAGTGCGAAGTCATGTTTGGGTATGAACAAAATGGTATTTTGTTTTTCCTTTGAAATATTTCTGCGCGAAAAGAACTTTCTGATAAGGTAAAATACGATTTTGTAAAATACCTCACTCAGGTTTCAAAAGCTAAAATTTCGTTCCTGAAAAAAAAAAAAAAAGATTACTCCTTTAAAAAGCAAAGCAAAGAAGAACGAATGTTAAAAATGGCCAAACGGTGAGAGCTGCTATCCCAGATCGAGCATGTGTTATGCCGTCGCCATATTGGTTTTTCAGGCTGTTTTGCGTTTGTGTTTCAAAAGACAAACAAAGCGAAAATTTTCAATTCCACAAGAAATAGTTCAATGGATACAAACAATAACGACGACGTTCATGTACGAGTAACGGTGAGTAACACAATAGAGATATTTAGCTACAGGTTTTTCACGTGAACGGCAAACCGCAAACGGCAGTTTCAGGTTAGGCGTTTGAGGTATCATGACTTTTACCGGGTGTTTCTTGGTGTTGCGGAAGCCATTGTTGGTTAGCTTTTGTGTTGTGGTGTGGGTATTGTTCAGTGTCTTTTGAATCTTTTGTTTTACGTCATTTGGTGATCACACCATCTGCAACACCAAGAAACTACCCTTTTACCGGTTTAGCTAGCGGTTTTCACTTGCTCTGTGTTGATCGCCATATTGGATTTGCTCCCTGTGCAAATGCTTGTTTTTCGAGAGAAGACAAAATGCTTAACATGCACTCTTTCGACTTAAATTTCTTCTCTATATCCAGACAGATAACTACGTTACATATTTGTACCGTCAATACGTGAGATAACTGAAAAGAAAAACAAAGAAACCTTGAGGGAAATCACAAACGTGAAAACCTACCTCCTGCCGTCGAAACCTCAACGTGTGGTCAGCGCCTGGTCACGTGACTCCCAGACATTTGTGGTTTGATGTTTGCAAGCCGAAATCCTGTAGCTGAATGTCGCTAATATCTAGAACCACGTTTCCCGCTAACCGCGAACCTGTAGAGGTCACATGACCAGTGCACATGGTGACGTTTGCCATTAATTCTTCGCGGTTTCAACGGCGGAAGGTAGGTTTTTGAGTAGGCAGTTACATGTACCTGAAATGAAGAATGACTCTTAGTGTTTCATTAGATATGAGTTTCACGTGAACGGTTTGCCGTTCACGTGAAAAACCTGTAGCTAAATATCTCTATTGTGTTACTCACCGTTACTCGTAGATGAACGTCGTCGTTATTGTTTGTATCCATTGAACTATTTCTTGTGGAATTGTGTCGTATGTGGTCATCGTGAAACCGTTTTGGACGCTTTTTCTGCTACATGAACTAAAGTTGATCACTTGACTCTTCAATTGCGTAAAAGCAAAGTTTTATTTATAACGTGACCATGCATGTTAGTGCTAGCTACGTTATGGCAGACAGACATTTCATTTCCAAAAGGATGTGAATAGGTGGCTTTATGAGGTCATCTGCTTATTGTTGAGACGTTTTTATATCAAATCCAGGATCCGCGATGATCATAAGTAATGCCCGTTTCTGCGAGCGGTTTCTTTGTAGACCACTTGTGTAAGCCTAATGGAAATGTTAAAGATCATCAATGAACGAATTCGAAGATTTAAAAACGGAATAGTACTACGGGAAAGTACTACTCTGTAGATTTGATTTGAAAATGGTCAAGAAAAAAGCTAATATGAATGCTAATATCATGGTCAAGAAAAAGAAAGCTGTTTGCAGATGCTTGTGAAGGCAAAAGACTCCCCCCCCCCCCCCCCACCACCACCACCACACGCACACGCACACGCACACGCACACGCACACGCACACGCACACGCACACGCACACGCACACACAAAATATGCTGTTAATAACGCCGGGTAAAGTGCGTTTTGGAAATAAATCAGAGGGTTATAAAATAAATCAGAGTATTAACTTATTTCTAAGCTGAATGCTAATGTAATGAACATTTTCAAGAAATATGTATCAGTATAATAACGTTTCCCATGGCAAAGGAAGTGTTGTAGCTGATCTTAGAACTCCTTGGAAACTGAAAGCGTTTTTCATATATCTACAGGATGTTTGTCACACTGTTCAGTTTCAACAGTTCACTTACCTCTTGCGTCCTTGGCACTTGTTTCCTCCATTCCCCCGCAATTCAGCATCTTGTACACCACATTCTATCTAACAGTTTGCAGAAATGAATTAGGGTAAGGTACTGTAGGCGAGTTTAAACTTATGGGAAAAAAATGTCAGTGGGTAATCATGCAGGGTAATTTCCCTCGTATTTAGTTGTTTGGAAACAAAATGTGCTACATGTTTTTGTAAGACAAGCAGGCCTATTGTTTTGATTTCAACGGCTTCTTTTGCGTTCAAACCCGCATACAATCTCTTTTGGCCTTGTTTTCTTACTTCATTTGCAAACATAACGTGTAGTGTGCATTTGCTAGGGAGTTTTGGTTGGAAAGAGGCGAGTGCGGTTTGAGATATTTGTTACTAATTATACAGCTGACTTGATTTTTTTTTTATAGCGTGAGTTAAAATACAAAGGATTACGTTGACGTGACCGACAAGTGATGAGTGTATTGAAAACGACTCTGTTTTATTCACGTCATATTGAAACGAAATTTTCGAATTTTACCTCGACTATTTGGCATTTTATACTGCGTAGCCGGTTTATATGTGCTCCTTCAGAAAAGAAATGATAGGTTGTAGCCTCATGGCTCATGTTTCAGATTTAGATGGCCTTTTTTATTTTCAATATTCTTTCTCGGAATTTTCGACAAAGGCAACTTCGCATACTGAATATACTACGATTATCAGTTGAGAAAGGCACGAGCGATGTTTGGTGACAAAGTTTTGCCGTTAAAACTACGTTGTTGTCAAGGGCAACTTGCTACGTTTCCAACGGTAACGCGTTTTGTTACTGATGACGACCAATGACAGACAAGTTACCGTCGGAAACGTAGCAAGTTGCCCTTGACAACAACGTAGTTTTAAAAGGCAAAACTTTGTCACCAAACATCGCTCGTGCCTTGCTCAACTGATAATCGTAGTAAAATTCGTAAGAATTTCAGCTGGTTAAAAAAAGCTTAAAAAATCACCTAGTTACATGCGAATACTTAACAAACATTTCTGTAACAACAAATCTACTCTCTATGTAACAAATACATATTTTTGAACTTTTCTGCTAATCCCTTTCAGATATCAAAACGCCGGAGTTTGATGCAGTTGAATTCGAAGAGTAATTTACATCACTTATCTTTGTAATTAGCCATTCCACCTCTCCTGTCCTTGGTATGAAATTGTAATTCTCCATATTTGCAGCCTCATTTTAACTTTGCGTCACTTTAAGCACATTCCGCTAAACGAGTCAGCCTGTACCAGTTTGTCCCAGCCTGTACCTGATGTACCAGTCAGCCTGCTTGTTACAAGCAGAACATTTGTCTGCATTCTGCTGTGGATTTTGTAAAGGGGACGATATACATTCATGTATTCATGCATCGTCTCTGCAAAGCGTTCTTACAGAGTGCCCTTTCATTCTTTGTACATGACCATGGTCGCGCGAATTTGCATATCGTAAAACACATTCTGCTCAGTATTTGGTAATAACTGAACCAGACTGAAGCAAAATTGAACTTAAATTATACACTGAATGAGAGGTCATGCAATAAATGGATATTAACAGTACATGTCCAGACAGGTTACGTTCAGTAAATTGCTTGTGTTATGACGTGAAGTCCTATATTGGTTGGGGGCAAACACGACAAAAATTACAGTAAATTCATGGGATTTTTATCGATTGAAGCATCTTTACTCCGCTGGATTTTGTCGGATTTTCAAACTTTAAACTTATTTTGTAGCAGTCAGCTTTATAATGCATTTGAACGAAAATTAGGACAAAAAACATGGCAGAATATTACTTTGTGATTCGCTCTTAACGATTTTCACATGTTCTTTGCAATTTTTTTTAACCAATCTGCATATCCATTCCTTGCAACGTTTAAAAAATAAAAATACCATAAATTTACCCCCACCAATAATTTGGCGTCAGAATCCGTGAAATGAAAAGGTCTTTAGAGTTGCTTGTTTTGACTGGTTAAAGACGAATGCGTTTTAGAGCGGTCTTTATTTGAGTGTCGATTGCTTTGGTTACGCATTGCGATTCGCTAAAAATGCCCGTGGCACTTTCCCAAACAATCAGAAGCAAAACCAAAATAAACTGTAACTTGCTCGCACACGTTTTCCTGCGCTTGGTGCCGGTTACACGTATTTACCTCGAGTGCTAATTGGTTCGTTGGATTGTCTGTCTGTCAAGATTGGCCAGAGTAATGACTTAGCACAGATGACTTGATGTAGTAAGTAGTAGTAAACTTTATTTAAGTGTCAATCGTTCTAGCGTTACTCACTTTATAGACAAAGAAAACAAAGAACTCTGTTGGCATCCGACAAAAATATGCATTGTGTTTCATTTTGAGATATTCATGTACAACGGCTCATATGAAATTTCTATATTTAACCTGGGTTATATAGAAATGACGCACGCGCTTGTGTTTACGTCTGCAAGTACAGTTGTAGGACGAGTTGGGAAAAAAAAAATCATAAATTTTGTATGAGCAAGAGTTGCATGCAGCGGGGTTTTACTCAAGTACTTTCGGTTTCTCCGAAACTCAGTCGTGTGTTTTTATCATGCTGTGTAAGCACATAGCGGCAGTTTGCTATTTATTTAAGAAAAACTAACGGAGGAAATGTAACTTAAGGTGGCTCCGTAGAGTTTTAACAACATCACCTGCAATATCATGAGTTGCAAAATAATGCCTGATTTCCTGGTCTTGTAATTTTAAAAAAACGAGACATCACGTCCTTTATACACATTCGATGCACATAAGTAGTAGATAAAATATGAGCGGAAGCCATTGTAAACGCCCATACAGATCGGACGCGAATATTTTATCGTACTTATGAAATGAAACAATGAGTAGAGATCTGTATGAATACTAATTAGCTAAGCAGGTGTCTGTATCAAAAGTCAATTCTACTTTTTAATAATTCATCAACTCAGTTGATTTGTATTGGGGTTTACAGAGGTGTACATGTGACTCAAATACCACCTATTGATTTGTCATAACTGTATCAATGAATTTTATAAGATAATTTAAAACAATCTACACACTGTTAAAATGCGGTAGTTTGATATATATTTCGCTCTTTGAGCCTCTTCAGTCGTCCGCCTTATAAAATGTCGAAATTGTTCATGTAAAAACCATCATTGAAACATCCCACGTGTTCTTTGAATTAATGTAAGTCATCGCGAGATATTCTATCTTGGTTGGACTGCGCGGCCATTTAACTATTATAGAGCGAAAGCGCGCGTGATATCGCCTAATTCTTAGCCGACGAGGCCGTAGGCCGAGTCGGCTAAAATTAGGCGATATCACGCAAGCTTGAGCGCTATAATAGTTTTATAATTCAACACATTTATAACAAAGCACAGTTTGAAGAAAAAATACCGAGGCCGGTCTGTCATTTTTGCATTCTCGTGTCAAAATGCGAAATTTACCTCAATCGTTGAATATACGTCATGTAGACATAGCGTATATCGATAACTTTTTGACCATATTTGGGCAGTGCATCAATGTGTTGAATTATAAGTGAAATTACCGCGCGTGGAATGTGGAAATAATTCCACTCGTTCTTAGAGTTCATTAGTAAGCCTTCTGCTACTACGGGAAGGTGTCAGTGATTATGTTTGAGTTCCACTCCAAGGGCGTGGCCTCTAAAGCAGTCATAAAAGCTAAATCTGCCTTAAACTGGAATACCAAAAGGACAGTGCTAATCCAAGAAGTCGTAAGAGTTCTACTAAACAAAAGCAAATTGTAACCATGGGAGAGAGTAGAGGAAAATGTTAATAAGATAGTCCTGAGGATGTAGTACTCGGGTACAGTAAGAAATTCAGATATGAGATTGTCGACTCGGCCCTCAAGGCGTATGGAGCGAGAAAGGAAGCTGATCAAGAAGGAGAACGACCATTGCATCGACCCAAAAAGTGGAAGAAGGACGAACGAGAACAAGAAAAGGTGAGAAAAAAAAGCAACTGGTACAAGCGGGGCGGAAAAGAGGCGGTCATCTTTGTACCAGCTACACCGAATTCACAGCTACAGAAGAAGTATCAAAAAGAGATAAAGCGACAAGGTTTCAAGATCAAAGTGGTCGAGAAGGCTGGTATTGCCATTAAGAGTTTGCCCCAGAGGTCGGATCTGCTTAAACCGCAACAATGTGAAAAAGAAGACTGCCTGGTATGCAGAACAAATGGGAAAGGGCCGTGTGATAGACAAAGCGTAACATATGAAATCAAATTTACCAAGTGTAACAACGTCTACGTGGGAGAAACATCAAGGAGCGCATATACCAGAGGGAAGGAACACACGAAGTCACTGAGCAATACGGAAGAGCAATCGGCCTTGTGGAAACATTGTAAGGAGAGACATTGCAATGAAATACAGGAATTTCAAATGAATGTTACCGGTTTTTACTCCAACAAACCTATGCTTAGACAAATACCAGAGGGTGTTAGGATAAACAAAGTAGCAGAAGGCTCACGAATGAACTCTAAGAACGAGTGGACTTATTGCCACATTCCACGCGCGGTAATCGCGCATGGCCGCGCAGTCCCACCAAGATAGGATATTTCGCCATGACTTACATGAAGTCAAAGAACACGTGGGCTGTTTCAATGGTTGTTACACGAACAATTTTGACATTTTATCTGGCAGACGACTGAAGAGGCTCGAAGAGCGAAATATATATATCAAACTACTGCGTTTTAACCGTGTTTAGATTACTTTAAAGTTATTTTAAGTGCGTCGAATGTGTATAAAAGACGTGATGTCTTGTTCTTCTCGCTGTTCTTATACGTTCCTCGCCTTGGCGCATGGAATCTCTCAGACTTGTAATTTTGGTTCATGAGGGATGCCAACATATCTATGCTTAATTTATTTGTTAGAAGCCGTTGCTATCGCAACAGAACATCTAAACAATGGCAAATACAGTAAACACCCGCATAAAAGAACCTGTGATTTTCTGTTTCAGGCTGATGCGTTTGTTATATATAGAGTGCGTAGTGAGAAATCAGCTTGGAGAGGTTCTTAAGGGTTCTTAAAATTTGTTTTTGGAAAAGTTGTACAGTATCTACTGAAAATTTGCTTTAATAAGTGAATGGTTGACTCTGGCAAGTCTAATAATCACATTACAACACTAATTAATCAAACTGCTTTAGAGCAGTTTTCAATCGAGTATCGCAAGTAATTACACAATTGCTTTAGTTTTGCATTGCTACGCTTTGTGATTGGCTAAAAAATCTCGCGCCACTTTCTCGATCAATCAGAAGTAAAACCAAAACCAATCGTGACTTGCTTGCACGCGTTTTCCCGCGCTTGGCGCCGCCGACATGTAATTGCTTCGAGCTCTGATTGGTTCATTGGATTGTTTACGACTGCTGTGATTGGTCGGAGTAATTACTTTGGTTTTACGACACTCAATTGAAAACTGCTCTATAATGAATAAATTAAATCAAATGCATTACAATATGTAATACAGCCTATTTACACCTTTCTGTTGAATTCATGCTACAAGTCAATGTAAGTAAATAAAATCTGATAATAAAGTTAAATTAATGGTCGAGCACACATACTTGGATCTGCCCCAATGTTGTCTAATCTTTAGTAATTTTTCGTATAAGAACCTGCTTCATTTGTCAGGCTGAATTGGTTCTTACACATTAGGTGCTTTATTGGCCAAATTTCAGCCTGGAGGTTCTTAATCTGTTCTTTCTTTTATGCGGGTGTTTACTGTATTGTGCAAGAAATAACCTTATTTCTTTAATATTTCGATTTTATTTCAGTGAATGTTTTCTAAACTTTCTAATCTTGTGGAAATGGATAAGGCCACTTTTTTTGGAAGGAAAAAACATAGGGTCGTTCAGACGGTTTCTCCAATATCACGCAATTTCGTATATTTTTAAAAACAATTTAACTAAATTGCTCTGACAGATTTTTTCTTAAAAGAGTATGTGGAAGGCAGCAATTAGTACCTCAAAATGTGCGAAGTTTTAGTAATTTAGAACTTCTGCGATTAATTTTGCTTATTTTTGCTTTACTGACGTCTCAAAAAATGGGTGTTTCTTGGTGTTGCGGAAACTATTGTTGGTCAGCTTTTGTGTTGTGGTGTGGGTATTGTTTACTTTCTTTTGAATCTTTTGTTTTACGTCATTTGGTGATCGCAACACCAAGAAACTGCCCAAAAAATCGGAAAAACCTTCATTTTCGTGTGAGCGCGTGCAAAATTGCTAAAGCCCGCGTCATCAGCGCACGTGTGGCTATAAAACTATAGAGTGTTTTCACTCACGTGGTCTGCAGCTATGCTAATTTATTTGAACAAAACAGTGTTTGCATTAGAAAACAGTTCAATCCCCACAGGATTAGCTTGGGACACCAATATGGCCGCCGTTTTATTGTTTTGGGACACCAACATGGCCGCCGTGACGTCATGTGATAACACTCCATAGAGAGCCACCTTAATTTTATAACTGTGTTTGCATGGGTTATGCAAAATATTTAGCCAACCAATCAGAGCGCACGTTAAATAACCGTAGCCGTCATGGGGCTGTCTTTGTCGACGTAATTATTTTACTATAACAAGAAGGTTAACTCTGAAATTCAATTGAGCAGATAAGGCGGGGGTCCACATGAACGCCATTTTTTCGCCACTTGACATGGCTTTAATGGAAATTGGAAATATCTCGTTCACGTTTCGAGCAATCCAAAAACTCTATGCTCATCTTATGAATCTATATGTTATGGGGTGTTGTAAATTTTTGGGTGATTTTTGGGTATGTTTGGGAGGAAAGGATGTGTAAAATTAAGAAAAATAAGAAATATTGAAGATTTAGTGAAGTTTTAAAATTAGACTTTGTAGTTAATAATTAATAGACGGACACCAAGTTAGTCCACTAGCAACCTGGGGTGCTCTTTCGTGGGTATCAACTGTCTGTTGGTGTTCCAAAAATCATTTTCTTTCTTCTATCCCTTCTATCTTAAAATTTCATTCAAATTCACGTGTACCCCCGCTTTAACATATACGGTTAGAACTTCATAAGTTCAATAACCTCTTTGAAGTACAAAACATTCAATTGTACCAATTTGGTCAATGTACCAGACTGTTCTATTAAAAAATATTCCCCTTCTCTATAAAACAGTCGGGGCAAGTACATATGAGCCTAAGGTGTCACCTGCGACCAGGGCTAAATGGTCCATAAGAAAAGTCGTGCGCACTTGCTTTGTTCACTCCCAGGAGACATGTACTGTAGTTCTAACATTTGAGTCTGTAGACAAAATCTTATGGTGTGACCATTCAAATGAAACCTCATCACTAGTACTTGTGCATGGTACAACTTGTTTTTCAATATTTTACATATGAAATTTGGGATTTTTCTTGAATGCATTATTTTTGGTTTTTGGTTTTCTTGGGAGTTATAGGATTAAGGTGAAGTGAAGCCTTTTTAATACAGTACAACCTCTGCCTGCAGACACCTCCTTGATACGAACACCTGTTCATTATTGACAATTCCCTTGGTCCCGAAGATACCAAAATTCATACAATCTCTGCCTCTGTATAAATACGAACACCTCTATAATGTGGACACTTGAGTCTGTTCCAAGAGGATGTTAACAGAATATTACTGAACCCGCAGTAACTGGCTATCCTGTTGCGGTGTCCCCGCGTTTTTCTTTTATTTACTTGTAGACTACTCACTTTCATTAAATCTATTTTTGTCATGATTGTCTTTGCTTTCTTTTTGTAAGTCTTACTTGTTGTTAGGCTTTTGTACATTTTGCTTTTGTTTCCCCACTAAAATGCTCCACCTTAATGCTCCATTTTTCCCACTAAAATGCTCGGTCTCCCTCAAAAAAAGTAACTAAAATGCTCTAATAATGCTCATTATACAGAGGAGGCTTTTTATTAATTCTAACGTTTTAACAGGGTGTTAACGCTAACAAAAACGTATATTAAGTGGTATAACAACGTATACAAGTTAATAGTTTTAATACAGCAAAAAATAATCTTCTAAATCATCTATTATTGTGTTCATCCTTTGATATTTAAGTGAAGAGGCTAGTAAGTGGTTGCCTATCCCAAGAAAGTTATTTGTTGTTGTACTTTGTAAACATTAGTGCTGTTTCGATGTAATCGTCTAAGGCTTGTTCTTGTTACTAGTGCCGGTACGGCAACGAGTCAAGGATTGGCCTGCGTTTTTCTCCTTTTCCTCCGTGTTTTCGTATCTACTTTTGTGCATTGCGTTAGATCTGGGTACGAGGATACGCACGCATGGACTGCGAGAAATTTTGAGCCCACGGTACTTGGGATTCGGTGTAATCGGCGTCGTTTAGCAAGCCTGAAGCGAAACAAATTTGGGTTTTATTGTTTGTTGCCGTTTACTCGTGACGGATACGGTAACAAGGTAAAATTTGCCCTCCGTTTTTCTTTTTATCCTTTTTTTTCGTCTGTTATTTGTGCATCGCATTAGTTCTAGGTACGAGAATACGCACGCATGCAAGCAGAAGCGAAGCTAATTTTGATTTTATTTGCCTGTTGTTGTGTTACGTAAGTGTTCCCCGCGAGTAACGTACATTACCGGTACGAGTATAGGCTACGGGTAGCCTCTTGTTGATTAACAAATTGTTATGACAAAGCTAATAAAATAAAGTCTCTGATTAAAGCGGTTTTCATTTGAGTGTCAAAAGTGATTTCATGATTGTTGTCGTTTTGCATTGCTACTCTTTGTGATTGGCTAAAAAAATTCTTGCGCCACTTTCTCAACCAATCAGAAGGAAAACCAAAACCTATCGTGATTTGCTCGCACGCGTTTTCCTGCGTTTGGCGCCAGTCACATGTTTGCTTCGAGTCCTGATTGGTTCATTGGATTGTCTGCGTCTCTTGTGATTGGGCAGAATAATTGCTTTGGTTTCGGTTTAACGTCACTCAATTAAAAACGGTTCTATAAATAAGTGAACACTGGACTCGGATTAAAAATACTCCTACAGTCGAACCTCTAATAACGGTTGTGAACCTCTCTACAATGACGGCCATGTTTTAAGCTTCTTCGAACTGCCGAACCATTACATAACAGTCTCCATAACGGTCACATTTCTACAGCGGCCATGTTTTAGGCTTCTCCTGACTGCTAAACCATTCACTTTAAAGTGCACCTAACTCCCATTTTTTTTCTTTTAATCAACTCAATGTACGTTGAAAAGTCGAATAGTGAAATATTTCTTGTTTTTAACGTCGCGTTAGTGAGTTATAGAGATTTGAATTTACAAAATGCTAATTAGATGACGTCAAATCAAGACTACCATTATTTCTACTTCAATTTACAATACGCAGTTCACAGCTTAAGGATAATCAATTTAAGAAATACTTAATAAAAACTGTTAATAGTCAATTGATTTGTAAAAAAATATTACTTGGAGATGGAAACAAGTAGTTGTATAATAAACGATTCTTGATTTGACGTCATCTTAGTAACAGTTTGTAAATTCAAACCTCTATAATTCACTAACGCAACGTTAAAAACAAGAAATATTTAACTATTCAGCTTTTCAACGTACATAGAGTTGATTAAGCGAAAAAACAATTTTGGGTTTTGGTGCACTTTAACCTTCTCCATAATGACCACCTCCCAACAACGGCCATGTTTTAAGCTTTGCCCGACTGTGGAACCATTACTTAACGTTCTCTATAACGGTCACGTTTCTACAGCGGCCATGTTTTAAAGCTTTTCCCAACTGCCAAACTATTCACCTAAATTCTCTCGATAACGGTCACCTCTCTACAACGGGCTCAAAATACTGCCCAATGGTGGCCTGGCCATTGTAGAGAAGTTCGACTGCAGTTATTACTTCATGCTACAGAAACCGGGTTACCTCGAGGGGCAGGCCCTAGCCGGAAAGGAAAAGGGGTAGTGAGGATTCTAGCAAGCGCGTAGCCGAGAGACTGCGGAGCGGGGAGCACGTGCTGAATCCCCCTTGCCCTCCCCTTTTTAGCGCCTGCCGCTAAATTACTGAATGATGAATGACAGTCACTTCGCTCCATAGTCCGTTCGCCCCCTACTTACTAAAGTAGGGAGCGAACTGACTACTCATATGGATCAATTTTTGTTTTGTAATCTGACGGGGAGCGAAGTGACCCAGGACGGACGGACTTACCAATTATTCATTTCATTTTACCGGTGAAACAAGACGTATTAATCATTACATCGACTGCAACTCTAAAAACGTCATTTACATGGTACAATGCAATCGTTGTCACAAACAATAATTATAATACCAACAACAACAAATATTTAAACAGGGTAGCCACTTCAGTTATACATAGGAGAAACCAAATGACGACTTAAAGATCGCTTCAACGAACATCGTAGACCAGTTGACAAACAAACATCTCTTATTCAAAAACTATAATAACGGTAAAACCACAACAACAAACCAATGAAGACAGAGTACCGGATCTATCGTAGACCTGGATCAGTAAAAATCCTGAAATAGTAAAGGTAAAAACGGCAAACTGATCCTTACGGCAAGGAGAAGAGATAGAGATAAAATAGAGATAAAAATAATAATAATAACAATAAACAGTTGAATATATTCAACTGTTTAAAATTATTATTATTTTTTTGTTTCACTTCTGTCTCTATCTCTTCTCCTTGCCGTAAGGATCAGTTTGCCGTTTTTACCTTTACTATAACATCTCTTAACCTACTACAGTCTCAGAACATTTTCTTTCTAACGACCATACCTCTTCTGATATGCAACTAATTCCCCTTGAACTCGTTAAAACAAATCGTGACGGTGTACGTAAAGCAAGAGAAGCATAATATTATCTTATTGAGAGAGGTCAGACCCTTGAACCTTTAGGTTTAAATATAAATAGAAGAGATGACTTACATTTACTGTGGTGTCGTGTTGCATGTTTTTCTCATTTCTATTGCTTCGTTGTTTACGGCTATTTACATTTACTTTGTCACTTCAGTTTATGCTGTTATAGTATCATTTAATCCCCCGCCCCCTATCAAATTTAAAATTGTGACGTTTTTTGCCATACGTGTTATTATCTGTAAGACCCTGAAGAAGAAAGGCTGTGCCTTTCGAAATATTGGATATTTTACAAATATAGCCGGTCGTTTCCGTACCGTTTATCAGCCTTGCTTTTTTATCAAATCGTGTCATTGACCCAGGGTAGGCTGGGTGTGGCTCGTGTGTGACTTAACTACCTATCGTAGTCTATTGAATTGATGACTAACCAGATTTTTTCTTTTCAGTTCGCATATCTAGAGCTATTGTGCGGACTCGTGACAAAGTGCCGGTTGTGTCCACCAGGCAATTAGCGGCTATTGTCACTGCAGCAGTGCGCAACATCAGAACTGACCGATTCTCCCGCCAGCTGCATCCGGCGGCAAGAACCTTTCAAGCACTACGTATACTTGTAAATGACGAGCTGAATGAACTTCAGTGCGCACTAGGCAGCGCATAAACTTCTCTGTCCTGGCGGGCGCCTGGTTGTGATTTCATTTCACGCGCTAGAGGACTCTATAGTCAGACACTTCTTCAAAGACACGAACTCCGAAGTTAGCTACTTGCGGTCGAGAACAAAAGTTGCGGGAAAGCCAAGACTAGTACCTGGTTACCACTTCATAAAAAGGTTATTTACCCTTCGGATGAGGAAGTCTACCTCAATCCCCGTTCACGTTCGGCAAAGCTACGGGCGGCTGCAAAAACGGACAATTTGGTGCTGGATTTAACTGAAGTCACGAACTTGATGGAGAATACCGGACAAACCTTCTATAATGGCACATCTCCTCTCTGAAAACGTCTTCAATGTGTTTTAAAATTAACAAATTGACGTCAGTTTTTTATGCGTCTGTCCTCGTATTGATGATAAAATTCGTCATAACATTGTCAAAGTGCTGTGGATCCACAGCAAACTTTGACAATGTTATGACGAATTTTATCATCAATAAGAGGACAGACGCATAAAAAACTGACGTCAATTTGTTTTTTACAATAACAAAAATGCCAAAATCGTAAAAATCCGGATGAAATGAAGAGTGAACGCAAGGTAAACATGACAAATTGCTGAGTTTTATTCAAACTGACGCAATCATTGTCAATAAGTTTTCTCGCTTTCTCATTGGCTAACTGATAACAATAAAGAAATTTCATTGGCAAAAAAATTGACAGGATGACATCTTGCATAAATTAAAATTTTATGTGTCTGTACTCTTATTGATGATAAAAATTGACCAATCAGCATGCGAGAATAACTTCAGTTATTGTAAAAACATTTATTGCTTATATATTTCTTTCTTCGACGTCACTGAGACTAATATTTTTTTCTTCAATTTATGAAATATTTATGAAGAGTATAAAGAAAGCTCAACAACTCTTCGCAAATTCTATTTTTTTAATAAGATCGAATAAATAAAGGATTTAACGTTATTATATAAGATGCGGAAACTACGTGAAGAGCTTGGGAATAAAAGTCGAGAAGTCAAAGACAACATATTTTATTCAAATGTTCATTTATTATTAAAACTGCTAGTTTTGAAGTTCGTCTCTCAGTGCTGTGTCATGTTCTGCTTTCTTACACTTCTTCATCGTGTTTGTTTTCCTGGAATAGTGACTCTATGTGCGCGCTACAAAGAGAGGTTGCTCTCTCGAACTTTTTTTTAGACTGCAAAGAACGAGTGCTGCGTTATAAAAACCGCAGACTGAGGCGAGTCAAAAGATGCGACCTTAACCGCGGTCAAACGAGAGAAATTTGCAAAAGTTAAGATAATTACTTAAAAGTTAAGGTTGTCATTTTCACTGTTTAAAGTTTAATATACTGCCAATACACTTTCAACTTACCAAACGTTTTGAAAGTTTACTAAAAAACTTCTAAGCGTTCAAAAACTGTTAACTGCAGAATTGTCGGCGCCATTTGCCAACATAATTTTGATCAGGCGCAAAGAGTTTTCGTCATTTTTCAACGGAAAAAGCTCATCATTTTGAGAAAAATTTAAAGATAGTAACATCAACAATTTTTTTTTATACATCCTTGCCTATATTTCCATTTAATATTAAATAAAATCCCACTAAATAAAACGAAAGACGCCTCGGACGTTTGACCGCGGTGGAGATGCGACAAAGGGTGTGGGAGTCAGGCTGGAGGCTGTCTCACTGGTCCCAGCCCCCGACGTTGTGCAAAACCAAAATGGCGACCAAATACTAAAATCAGCACTCGCCCACCAAAAAAACAAAACGCCTGCACTGCAGGCTAACTTTTTTCGACTTTTATATTAATAGGAGTCAATAACAAAGTTATATATCTGTCCACACTACAATTGCAGACAAAAGTAATGGGGAAGTTTGTAAAACCAGTAGCCCATAAAACTGTACTGCAGTAGTGCTGAATTACACCAATGTTCTCTTAAAGGGACACTGTCCCGCCGAAATAACAATTTTGCTTGCCTTATTTGTCGCCACTTTAGAAACGAGAAGGAAACTGGGCCGAGTGAACTTTCGCAACGACTTCTGGGATCGTTAAAGGGGACGCTTCTTTTGTCTCTGCCCCCAGTAACAGTCCCAGAAGTCGTTGCGAAAGTCCACTCGACCCAGTTTCCTTCTCGTTTCTAAAGTGACGAAATTTGGGAAGTTTGTAAAAATGAACTGCAGTAGTGCTGAATTACACCGATGTTCTCTTAAAGGGACACTGTCCCGCCGAAATAGCAAAATTTTGCTTGCCTTATTTCCATGTGATCTCATTCTTTGATCAAGTTTTTATACTGATCCCGATCTTAGTTTTCGATCTGTGTATATTCGCTGTTTACTGATATACAAGAAAATCGAAGATGCGTAAACAGGATTCATAATAATTAAAAAGTGAAAAACGTTCTCTGGTTAAATTTTTTTAAAAACGTACCAATTAGCTTTCGACAACCGTCCTGTTGTCTTCAACGGATAGAATAAGCGAAGAAAGCGAAGAAGATAATTTAAACGTGTGAAAGTCAATGTTTATTAAAAAGAATGCGATATTGATAATAACTCATGCCCGCTTCCCAATCAACATCGCATTCTTTTAAATAAACATTGATTTTCACACGTTTAAAATATCTTCTTAGTTTTCACATTCTTCCGCTTTTGTCATTTTTTAGCTTTTGTATTTTTTTAACTTTTTTTTAATTATGTATGCACATTCGCTTTGTTCACTTATTCTTGTAAATGGTTTGAACCCAGGAGTATCAGTAGTCTGTCGTTTGTGATCGTCCGGGTGAGTGTAGTTCTCAAAAGAACTGACACAACTAACGAAAAACCTGTCACCACAGCAACAATACCCTACATCAAGGGCACTTCTGAGACTATTGCACGGATCTTACAACCTTACAACATCCGTGTCGCTCACAAACCCATTACTACTTTACGACAACTTCTCACAAACGTTAAAGACAAGGACAAACCTAACGACAGACAAGGAGCAGTATACAAGATCAAATGCTGCGACTGCCAGGCCTCTTACATCGGTGAGACTGGCAGGAATCTGAACATTCGACTGACTGAACATAAACGGGCGACAAAAAATGGTGACATCAACAATCACATTGCTGAACACCATTTACGCACGAATCACAGAATTGACTGGGACTCTGCCGAATGCGTTACCTACAGTACAGACTACTACAAACGACTCACTCTATAAAGTTGGTTTACTAACTTAGAACAGACACCACTGAACAGATGCCAACAGCTACCTGCGGCTTACAAACGACTTGTCAACAAAACAGACGAACAATAGACTGAAATCACTGACACTGAAATTTGACTAACAAAACGACTACAGAAATTACACTAACAATACACGGATCGAAACGCACCTATCACTGACTTGAGTCTCTACAGCCAATAACATCACGGCTAAACTGACCAATGACAGCTATAACCAGACGTATATTACATCAACTGAATATTCACAATTCACATGACTCTGAAGATGACTTCCACTCAGGTTGTCGAAACGTCAGTCATTGTCAACAACAACAGTTCTTTTGAGAACTACACTCACCCGGACGATCACAAACGACAGACTACTTCACTTATTCTATCCGTTGAAGACAACAGGACGGTTGTGGAAAGCTCGTAGTTTTTAAAAAAAATTTAACCAGTAGAGAACGTTTTTCACTTTTTAATTTTTACTGATATAATTCTAAAACGTTTGTGTGCTGGTTCCAAGAGGAAATTTCTCGACTCAATCCTCCTCAAAGGCCCCAATTGGGAAATACTGAGGCCGCCCCTTGATTTGCTAATACCAGTGGTAATCAAACCTCGTTCCTAAGCAACGCCCGCTCGCTTTTCGCACTCACTCCCAAGTACGAAAGTTTTCAGCTTCTTCCGAGAAGAAAAGAGCTTGAGCAGCTTGAGGAGGAGGCAGTCCATGGACAGCTTTCACGCTGATGAAACGGCCACTTCATGCGTGCCAGATCCCAAAATACAATAACTTTTGGAAGCCGATTCTGTGTGTCGTGTGCATGACTAATATCAGGGCTCCTGCTAATATAAATAACTATAGGGACGTTCAAAATCAACGATGAAAGACCATGAAAGGTCGACTTGATCTTTGCAGTTCCTATAGCCGTGGCCGTGTTCCGTTTTGACATGTTTTGGTCAGCAAAAGGAGTGTGTTTGGCATCCGGCGACCAAAAAATATCCGGGCTATGCGATCAGGAAAGGGATTGTGATGAAACCGACATTTTTTGCATTGAACACAAGGTCTTTTTTTTAATTTAACCACTAAACACTTGGTCAATATTACTCTACATGTGTCACGCTGTCCCCTCCCCGGGGGGGGGGGGGGGGGGGGGGGGGGGGGGGGGGGGGGGGGGGGTAGGGGGTTCTTGGATCAGCTGCCGTTAGGTATGTATAGATAGATGGATAGATGGATATGATAGGTATAGGATAGGTATAGGATAGGTATGAAAAACTTCTTTTCATATAATCAGTGCGAGGTTGTGGAAGAACTAGTTTGTTTTCGGTATTCCTTAAACGATAAGCATTCACGTTATCGCGATAAACAAATCTTGATCGTTGATATTCTGGTGTCATCCCATGTCAGGTCTTATACATTATGATATATTTCTTTTCTAATCTTTGCCGATAGAGTTTACGCCACCCTAATGCCCGGAACACATCATCCAAATTACTATCGTAGCTCGCAGACATTAAAATGCGGGCTGCGCGATTTTGAAGCCTTTGAAGCTTTTCAGAAAGGCCGTCGTTACAGTTTCCCCACACCACACTGCAATAATCAAAGTAAGGCTGAACAGGCTATTATAAACTTTGATTAAAATATTAAATGGCAGGGGCGTAGCCAGACCTTTTTTCGTTTAAGCCCGAGATATTTTATTTGGGGTGTAAAATAGTAGCGCCGAAGGCGCGAGCATCTGGGGGGGGGGGGGGGGGGGGGGGGGGGGGGAGGTGGTCTGGGGGTATGCGCCCCCAGGAAATTTTGAAATGTAGAGGCTCGGAAATGATATTTTCAGCATTCTCCACGATATATTTCGTCCAAAAATCGATCTTGATTCAGTGAAAAATAACAGGTATTTTTAGTGCTTATGCAATATGTCCGAGGTTTTGTTAACGTGATATATATCCTGGCCTTAGTACACTAAACAACGTTTTACAAAAGCTCGACGTGTGCAGAGAGGAATATCGTCGCAAGGACGAAATCTGGTAAGGAATTGATCATCGATTGCAATATGTGGGGAATTCCTCTGGCGGCGCGCCATCTTGTAATAGCGTAGAAATCGTGCGCGCGCAATGTTAAGTTTTTATGTGTTACGTTTTATTATGATGTACAGCGAAAATTGAGTATATCAACTTTTGAACTACAGGTGGTCATACTAGTTTTACCGCTGACAGTCAAAACCCGAATCCTTCGCTTTATACATAAGCACAGCTGATTCCTTGTCTGACTTTATGAATTATAAAGATAATTAACGGTTATTAACGAGCTTCGTCGATGAACAGATCATAGCCATGACCCCGACTGTTATTGACTGTCTTTCACTCAATTCAAATGCAAGCCTTCTTAGCTTGCTCGCACAGAAATCTCTGATGACTCTCTTCGGATCAATAGGCATCTTTCTGTATGCGTGCATAAGAGCAAGGGACGATAGCCGCTCTGTAAGCATAGTAGATGCATGTATGCCTTTTTTCACTCTTCTCATGGTGCTGAATGATCTCTCTGGTGTCGCAGTCGTCATTGGCATGGTTATGAGAATGGCGAGCACAGTGGCGACATTCGGGTAAAGGTCTTCACTTTTGCAACTTAGTGTATCTACTAGGCTCTTCGGTTTCTCTTCCTCGGCAAGAGCCCATCTTTTTTCCACCGTAAAATCTCGTTGTCGAAGACCTCTCTATCATAAAGCAAGTTTTCTATGACAAGTGTACGTGACAAGTTTTACAAATTTTACTTGCTCGTGTGTATGAGTAACAAGTTTTCTTTGACAAGTTTTGCCTTGACAAGTTTTATTTGCCCGTGTGAACGAATAAACAAGTTATCTTTGACAAGCGTTCATTCAGTAGCCAGTAATACAATTGTACAGCGGACCAAGACAGCACAACACCATTTTATTCGTTGATCATAGCTTACATGTATTTAACAAGGGAGAAAAAGCAAGGTGCTTGCTTATGGTGTTGGTCTTGCTTTGCTTATGCAATATGAGTACTCGAAGAGACACATGAATTGCAGGTGGTGGGTTCGCCCTTGGGCAACGCAAACATGTCGTAAGTCTCAAGGTTTTGCAAACAATTTAGTTGAAGAACTAAGAGAAACAGATAAGGAAAGTTTTCACAACTTTTTTCGGTTAGTGCAATACTGAGCGCCCGTGATTTCGCAACGATTCTTGTCAAGTTTTCCTTGTTGACAATACAGATAAGCAAGTTTTGCAATTTGTCAAGTTTTTCTATGACAAGTTGCCTTGTTCAAAAGCTAGCATGTCAGCTTTTGATAAAGTGCGCTTGACAAGGAAAGTCTTGACAAGTTTTTATTTACACACGAGCAAGTAAAAATTGTCAAGGCAAACTGAACTTGTCATAGAAAACTTGCTTGTCTGTAACGTGCTTTAAGTCGTTGGAGTAGGCGTTGTAAATCTTGTTTGTGGTATCTCTGTTCAGTGATCCGAGCTGGGTAGGTATGAGGTATTGACCCAGGAACCGGTCATGGTGCACAAGCAGCCTGTCATTGAGTTTTTGGAAGGATGAGATGATCGACAAGGGGCAAGTAGAGGGCTCTGTACCAATACTGCTGTGGCGTGGCTGCGGGAACATTGGTTCGGTTACGCTGGACTGCAGACACTCTTGGCATGCTGGGTTCGACATCACAACCTGCCGCCAACTCCTTTGCACGCTCAAACAGTTTGTTCCAAACCATTTGGTCGTTTCTTTCATCCCTTCATATGCCAATCACTACCCTTGACTCCTTGGCTGCCTCGATGAGGTCGATAGATTGACCTTGAAGCGTGGTCGACAGTGCAACTGTATTTGAAAGGACATGCTGTGTGGCACAAGCGCAATGATAAAGTCGAACTGCCGGATAAAGCACAAGTACCCTCTCGCTTTGGCATCACCATCCTCTGCAACGCTCTCTAGTGCCTGTACAACCACTGGAAAAGCTGTCCGGAACGTATACAACGAGTCAGCTCTGCTTGCCCGTCGCGTCTCGCAGAGGGTTCGTAACTTGGCGCGCCTTTGCATCTCATCCATTACTGCCGAGTAATCGAACGCAAAAGCTATCTGCTGTAGGGTTCCGAGCATGTTTCTCACCAGGATCTCCTTACAGGCATGTCCAATTGCCAGTTTCAAGGAGTGAGCCTTACAATGGACATAAACGGCGTCTGGAAATTCCTGTTAAGCCCGGGCTTAATGGCTTAAAGGCTGGCTACGCGCCTGAATGGGATAAGATGCCGTATTCGTTTAATTGCACCAATGACGGAAGCAATCTTTTTACAGACATTTTCAATATGGCATTCCCAGTTTAAGGTTTGGTCGATGTAGACTCCAAGGGATTTAGCTGATGCTACTTGTTCTACAGCGTTATTATTTATAGTAAGAGAAGGGCTTTCTGAAAATTGCGATAACGTCTGCCTTGATGCAATAAGTAGAAACTCAGTTTTTGTCAAATTCAGGGTAAGCTTGTTAGCTGATAACCATGTGTACACGTTACTTAAGTCATAATTAAGGCAATCATTTATATGCTTAACGTCTGCACTAGCAAACGTCAAGCTGGTATCATCAGCGTACATCCTGGTTTGTGAATACATCAAGCAATTTGGTAAGTCGTTAATATATAACAAAAACAGAAGAGGTCCTAAAATAGTTCCTTGAGGAACACCGCATCTCAAGAATTTCGGGGTTGACTTACAGGAGTTAATGTGACAAATTTCAGTTCCATTATCTAAGTAAGAAGCAAACCATTTATAACTGGACCGACGAATCCCATAGTATTGCAATTTCTTTAACAAAATATCGTGATCAACTGTATCAAAGACCTTTTTGAGGTCTAAAAAGACCACAGCGTTGACAAAACCACGATCAATGTTCATGGCCCAACTATCAGTAGCTTCAATTAGTGCCGTAAGTGTGGAGTGCAAGGAACGAAAACCAGATTGATAACCAGTAAGAAAGCTATTCCTAGTTAGATACTGATGTAATTGGTCGTAGATATAATTGATATAATTGGTCATAGATCCTCGCTGGCCTCTTAGAGCCCCTACCCCATTATAGTCTATTCTGTGGCCAATATAGACCCCATCTTAGTCACTTTGTAAAAATGTAAACTTCGTGACCCCAACATACATGTGTAGTCACTTTCTACTGAATACCCCAAATTCCTACTAAAATGAAACTACCCCCATAAAAATTGCCAGAATTTTGATACCCTCAAAATCCCGAAAATGTGCGACCCAATGCTAGTGACTGTTGAAAATGCAGCACATCCCCATTAGCCTATTGCTAAATTACCCCGCCCCCCCCCCCCCCCCCAACCCCCAATCCAACACACGGGACGCTACCAGTATACCGTCAATCATAATTATCTTGACAAACATTGGACCCCTGGAAACGGAAAATGACAAAATGGATCGAACTACCAATCACAACCCAATCACAACCCATAACCTTTAAAGCATCGTTGTTTCCTGAGAAGTCCGCTATTACATTTCCGACGGTGAAAAACAAAACTGTTGCAATAATAGTTGAGTACTTGAACCGTCAGAGTTTGCGTCTTATTCAGTATTGAAAAGCGCAGTAATCTGAGTATTTTATGGCTAATATGTCCCAGCGAATCGAAATTTCGCTTACCTATCTCCACGATCAAGATATCATAATTTCTTGCCACTTTTATCGCCAAACGTCACCAAATATACAACTAGATTTGATGAAAAGATTCTATAGATCAAAAGAACAAGTAGTTTGGTGATAAAGTGCAGGATATCAAAATTGACATTCTCAATCAATCAATCATCTTTATTTAATCACGGAATCCCATTCATAAAAATGCTCTTCCAGAGAGCCGTGCAAAAATCATGCAATAAAAACAATATTAGAAAAAAAATGGTCATTAAAATTGTACTAAATTACAATTACAAATGTGATATAAATGATTTCAGGCCTGTCTGTCCTTTAATAGTATTAATTTGATAGACTATTCCAGAGAACCGCCCCTCTATAGTGGAAGCTATTTTTTCCAGCCTCAGTATACGGTCTTGGTACAAACAAATTTATATGTGTTGAGTTTCTTAGATTGTAAGAATACATAGAGTTTAAAACAATTCTGGTGAAATGTTGAGAGCTGGTGAGGGTTTAAGCCGTTATTTGGTGTCTTATTTTATATTTCTTTGCTTTTATTATGCATCAGTCAATTCTAGCAGTGCCCATTCCCCCCGGGCTATCCCGGGGCATTTGCTCACGTTGTCAGTCCCTGGGGTGAGGCATTAGCAATGTTTTCGTGGCCCGGGGGTTGGGCATTTGCCTACGCACGTGGTTTCCGTGGAAATTCGTATTAAAACATGGAAGAATTTCTCGGCAAAGACGAGGGTTTTGTGGCGGATTGGCTCATCCGTCAAGGGCTTGAAAAGCTCGTGGATGTTTTTAAAGGTATGTTTTCTCAATTTTATATTGCTTAATTTCCTGTACGCCTATAAAAAGCAACAATTTGAGCTAGCTTTTTTGATCACTCTGTTGCGAGATCCGGAACGATAAAAATAAACACGTATTTCGCATTCAAATATATTTAATATACAAACTTGTCATGAATATCTTTTAAATATATGGGATTTATACGATTTGCAAATTCTACAGGACAGGACATGCTTTAAAATCTCATGATTTTCCACAGAAAACGTGAATTGGGCCGGCCTCTGTTTTGTATTTTGTTGTCGACGGCTTTGTTTATAATATATTTCTTGGATGAAAAAAAAAACAACGGCTAGTTTGAATTAAATTTCCCCACAACTATAAACTTCCTGACTTTTTATTGCATGTAAAAGATGTTAAAAGTATCCTATTTACACCGGTCTTACCCATACTCCTTTGAGTTATGGAAGAATGGCGGCCACTTTCGAATACGGAGGCAAAAAGTTAGTATACAAAGGGAGGGAAGGGCGGGATAGAAAGTGACCAAAAGGAGCGGAGTACAGGCAAGATGACACAAGGCTGAACGCGACGCATGAGCAAGTACGAACATATGATGCCCGATTTAGGGTGTTAGCTCTATTGTACATTGTACACATTCATTGTATTAGGTAAAATTATGTATTCTAATATATTCTATGGTATTGTATTCTATTGTATTGTCGTTCTTTTGTGCTCTAATATTCTATTGTTTTAACAAAAGAATAAGTGTTACCCCTAAATCGCGCATGGTATAAGTACGAACCAAACAACTTCTTTCTCGAAGTGATAATTTATTCCTTGAGGTGACTCCTTTTATATCGCTTTGGGTAAGACCGCTGTAAATAGGCTTTTAATTTATGGAGTAGTTTGATTTGGATATTGAAATGCGAGATTTTAGCAGTGTGCGAGTTTTAATTTAATACCAGCTGAAGGTTACAACGAAACAAAATGGAAGCGCTTCTCGCTACAAACGCGTAATAAGCTTAATAATAATAGAAAATAGTGTATCCAAAAGATAGTAATTGCTGCGGTAAATTTGTTGTAATAATGCTGTTTTATCGTCTCACTGGTATTACAGAATTTTGTCTTTCGTTTTTTGAGGGGAAGCAAAGCAAATGTAAACGGGATGAATCGACGAAAACTCCAGCTGATATTAAGACTACCGGTAATTTTGTTTTGTATTTCACGCATCAAGTTCTTGCAATGTCTGTAGAATATTGTTAAGCAAAGGACGCGTTCACCACGAGGTAGGTGTGAAAATTTAGGTTAATTATTGACAGTGAGTATGTTGCGTTACTAGCTAGCCGTATCGTGTTCGCGTCTTCACGCGCTCAGCTCAGGTTTCGCGTCCCCACGCGCTCAGCTCAGTTTGTCTCATCGACCACTAAATTTGTCTTTTATTCCGTACAATCTTCGAAAATCTTTGCTATCCAACGGTCCTATTGCCATGCCTCACAGTCCTCGCTCAACTCGCGGTAGTCTACTTAAGTTTCGATTTCGACTGGGACATGCTTGACCAACATATTACAAATCTCGCAGCACCATGGAAAGCTAAAGCGAGGCTACTGTTCGTGGCGTAGTGCATTCTGGCCCAAAATGTGTTCGTGGCGCAGTGAATTCTGGTAAAAAGCGATCAATTCGAGATTTTTCGTAGCTTATATTTTTTTCTCATATATTTCTCTTAAATCCTAGTGTATCCAAAAGATGGTAATTGCTGCGGTAAATTTATTGTAATAATGCTGTTTTATCGTCTCACTGGTATTACAGAATTTTGTCTTTCGTTTTTTGAGGGGAAGCAAAGCAAATGTAAACGGGATGAATCGACGAAAACTCCAGCTGATTGCGTCGACGAAGGAGACGCTTCCTAATCTTGTCGGCTAGGCGGAACGAATCGAGAAAAGTGTTGGTACCAAATCTGCGCCATCTTGAAACGTCACAATAGTATCCAGCATGCTTAGCGCGTCGTCTAGGCGGAACGAATCGAGAAAAGTGTTGGTACCAAATCTGCGCCATCTTGAAACGTCTTGATACTAGCAGCACTATCTGATAATTGAGCGTTATGAATAAAATTTGTTTGTCTCCGCAGACAAACCCAATATTGTATAGTTTTTTTTTATTCGCTTGAGAGAGAGAGAGAGAGCAATGAAAATGTCTGGACTTCATTTAAAACAGATCAAAATAACTACTGCAGTTAATACTGTTTGCGTACGTGACCTACATTTAGCTTGACCTTGAGATCGCTATAAATTACGTTACAGCATTGAAAGCACACTACTTTCGTAGAAGAGAGGAAAATATGACGACTTTTGGGTTGATTTCACAGCAATCAGCCCCGGAAAAAAAGAACCTTCGTCCATGCTTAACTGATTAAACATATGCTGAATACAACTTCTAGACGTTGAGATACTGACATGTACTGAGGTCTATCATTTCAGAGTCGGAGAAATATAAACCGAAATGAAATCAAGACAAATATACCATTTATATGTCGGAAAAATCTGAGACCTTTCGGAGTACACAGCACAGCATAATTGAAGGATTTTTGCCCGATTCCACGGCGATAGCGTGAATCTGTTTGCCGTCGGCCCGACGTTTTTGCCTGCGTGACATATCTCGTGACATAGCCCCTGAAACTGAGGTACCACGTAGGTCAAGACGAGGTGCCACGGGATAAGGAGACGCATTATAATCTATGATTACTACTAGTTGCGTAGGAGACGCTTCCTAATCTTGTCGGCTAGGCGGAACGAATCGAGAAAAGTGTCGGTACCAAATTTGCGCCATCTTGAAACGTCTCAATAGCATCCAGCATGCTTAGCGCGTCGTCTAAGCGGAACGAATCGAGAAAAGTGTCGGTACCAAATCTGCGCCATCTTGATTAAACATATGCTGAATGACCTGAATGACCTGAATGCAACTTCCAGACATTAAAGTATATCTACATTTATTTAGTCGGTAAAATCCATGCGGATATCACACCAAATACTGAGGCGTATCATTACAGAATCGGAGAAATATAAACCGAAATGAAATCAAGACAAATATACCATATATGTCGGAAAAATCTGAGACCTTTCGGAGTACACAGCACAGCATAATTGAACGATTTTTGCCCGATCCCACGGCGATAGCGTGAATTTGTTAACCGTCGGCCCGACGTTTTTGCCTGTGTGACATATCTCGTGACATAGCCCCTGAAACTGAGGTACCACGTAGGTCAAGACGAGGTGCCACGGGATAAGGAGACGCACTATAATCTATGATTACTACTAGTTTTTAGTTGTTAATTCACGCATCAAGTTCTTGCAATGTCTGTAGAATATTGTTGAGCTAAGGACGCGTTCACCACGAGGTAGGTGTGAAAATTTAGGTTAACTATTGAGTTAAGTATGTAGCGTTACTAGCTAGCCGTCTCGTGTTCGCGTCTTCACGCACTCAGCTCAGGTTTTGCGTCCCCACGCGCTCAGCTCAGTTAGTCTCATCGACCGCTGTCGGAGTGATTTCAAAATCCCGTACAATCTTCGAAAATCTTTGCTATCCAACGGTCCTATCGCCATGCCTCACAGTCCTCGCTCAACTCGCGGTAGCCTTCGACAATAGGCCATTTGCACGATGGCGTCATTTGACTACAACTACCAGAATTCATTTCATTTTTCCTTTCTTATTTAAATTTTGTATTCCCTGTGCGGTTTAAATAACAATAGCGCTAATTTGCACTACAAAACAAAAAACTGAAGGATTCTGGTAGTTGTAGTCATATGACGTCATCGTGCAAATGGCCTATTGAGTTCCGATGTTGGACCAAAATATTACAAATCTCACAGTGCATTCTGGCCCAAAATGTGTTCGTGGCGCAGTGAATTCTGGTAAAAAGCGATCAATTCGAGATTTTTCGTAGCTTATATTTTTTTCTCATATATTTCTCTTAAATCCTGATTATGTTGCTGCTCACTCGCGGCGCTCGTTCCGCAGCAATCAATAATAATTGTTCACAGTTTAAAAGCGTCTTTCAAGTGGTTTATATTAAAGCCAGGTTTCGTTTTTATATCATGTCTTATAAAACTAGATTAATTGTTTTTTTAGGGCACGTCTATAAAAGCCTCAGCATGGAATTATTAAATGACTAAAATCACACATTAGTTATTCGGTAGCAGTGCTTAGTTTATTACGGTATTTGTGCTTATTTTACCGTTGTTGTTGTTGCTGTACGTTGTTTGAACATTTATGTGGATGGAATGGTCCATGACAAGTCTTTTGCTTTGTTTGTGTTTGGTCTTTTAATATTTAGTAAAGATTTTCAGAACAAATGACTTTACAACAAAATATTTCTTGATCAATGTAGCAAACGTTTGAAAACAGAATACATGGAAATAATAAAATCCAATATCAACTATAGTGTAGTGTTGTCTGTGGGGTCTTGCAATCGCTTGGCGGCATTTCCTTTAATATTATTAATTAAGTTCGGAAAGTGCCATTATATATATATATATATATATATATATATATATAAATAGACAGTGAAAAGACAGAACTAGAAAAAAAACACTCAAAAAATTGAAAAGTGGTACTTTTGGTTGGGGACGATCCCGGGGGTGGGGCATTTGCCCTCTTTTTTTGCCCCCACCCTGGGGCATTTGAACAGCTTAAGTGTCCCCACCCCGGGGAATTTGCCAATCTTTTTAAAAAAATGCTAATGCCCGGGGGTTAGCCCGGGGGGGGGGGGGGGGGGGGGGGGGGAATGGGCGCTGCTGGAATTGACTGGTGCATTACTTTTGGCGACGTTCCAATTGTAATGAAAATAAACCCGGCGTATCACATCGAACGTTCAGTTTTCGAACTCGATCAATCGAACTCTTTCGTTCGATTGAGTTTGATGGAGTTCGGCCAAACCTGTTTGCCATGAATCTGCCATTTCTTTAGAGATGTTTAAACAGAGTTAAAGAGTTCATCTGGTTAATTTAATGGTAATCTGCCAAGTTCGTTTCTGGATGCTGCATTTGGAGATATTTTGTTTACACCCAAATACATTTTACAAAAATACACATGCGTTCTTTCAATTATGTCTTTTTCCCAGGATTTATAATCATTATTAACATAGATACCCCATATTTCAGAACAATATAATAAGATAGGAAGAAATAAGGTGTCAAAAAGTTTATTATTAATATCAATTGGTAAACTAGAGAAGTCAAGATTACGTCTTGTTGCAAAGATAGATCTTCTTGTTTTTTCTTTTAATTTTTCTTTGTTATTGTAAAAGCTTCCATTTGCAGAAACATTTACTCCCAGGTATGTGTAATTGTTGACAATTTCTATGTTTTCATCAATAAAGTTAAAGCTATGTTTATCAGCTGTTGATTTTCTATTTTTCTTTTGAAAGATAACAATTTTTGTTTTCTTTGGATTAATATTAAGAATCCATTCTTGACAATATTTTGCAAAGTTTATTAATAGCATTTTTTAAACCTTCAGCTGAATGGGAAATCAATAATAAATCATCGGCATAAAGTAAGCAATTAAGGCGAGAGCCATCCGGCAATAAAATGGGATCTGTGTCACTATTATTAAGCATATGAGGTAAATCGTTTAAGTATAGGTTAAAAAGCATTGGTGAAAGTGTACAACCTTGTCTTACTCCTTTATTATAATCAAAAAATTTTGATCTTTGATAACCGCATCGTACGCAACATTTCGATTTTAAATACATGCTATTAATGATATCATAAAATTTTCCTCCAATATTATATTTTAGTAGCTTGTACAAAAGTCCTTGGTGCCAAATGGAATCAAAGGCTTTTTTGAAATCAACGAAACAAGTATATAGTTTACCTTTGGTTTTATGAATTACATGTTTATCGATTAATGTCCGAAGAGTAAAAATATGATCAGATGTGCGATGATTCGGTAAGAAGCCAATTTGGGCAGGATGAAAAATGTTTTGTTCTTCTGTATAATTATATAATCTGTTATTAAGTATATAACAAAATAGTTTCCCTAAACAGCTATTTATACAAATTCCTCTATAATTTGATGGGTCATTGATATTTCCTGATTTATGTACTGAGCTGTTATAATTCCATCGCACCAAGTTGTTGGGAAAGTACCAGATTTGAGTATAAGGTTAAACAGATGACATAATGATGTATTTAGAAATTTATACTAGATTTCAACATTTCATTTCGTATTCTGTCTGGTCCAGGTGCTTTTTTATTTTTAAGATTTTTAACTGCTATTTCAATTTCATTCAGAGAAATCGGTTTGTCCAAATTATTATAAAGGTGTTTGTTTTGTTCCAATGTATGTTTGTTTTCTATTACGTTCAAATTGTTGCTGAAAAAGTAGTATTTTCAGGCGCAGAATGTAATTTTTTGAAGTGGTCATATAGAATATCCGATGGTACTTCATTTTTGTTTTCGTTTTGAATATGTTTGTTTTGATTCATTGATTTTAAAGTGTTCCAAAAGGTATGACTATCTTTGTTACTGATCAATTCATCAATTTTAGAATCAAGAAATTTCTGCTTCTTATTTCTAAGTAATTTCTTAAAAGTCTTATTCTGTAGATGATAATCATTTCTTAGTGTCATGAGGATGTTTGTGTTTTTTGTTTGAGATTTGTTTAAGATATTTTCGGAAAGTTCTACATTCTTGATCAAACCATTTCTTTGATGTATGATTGTTTTTAGAATTCTTTTGGCAAGTCAGTTTAAGAGAACGTTTTGATACTTCATCCAGAATTTGAGTGAACGGTGTAGTTGCATGATCGATGCCTTTGTCATTTTCTTCAAAAACTGAATTTTCAAAAAGTAATATTTGTGATTGAATTTCATTTAGTTGAAAAGTGTCGGAGAACTTTTCTTTAGAGAATTCATCCCAAATATATTGTTTTGGGAGATTAACTTTTTTATGCTGTTGAACATTAACTAATGGAGTGAGATTTGATACCGTAATTTTCGTCCAACAAATAAGTTGAGAGTGGTCTGAGAAAATGTTTGGTTTTTTTACTATAAAACTTTCAATTAAATTTAAAATATCATGACTTACTATAATGTAGTCAACAGTACTTACTCCGTTTTGAGAATGATAGGTTATTTTACCAAAAGAGTCTCCTTTAGTTCTCCCATTCAAAATCCTTAGGTCACATGTTTTGCAGAGCTCAATCAGTGATTTTCCGTGATCATTTATATTGTTATCGTAATTTTGTCTTTTTTTCTATAGAGTATGTCAATGGAATATTATCGCCAGGTATATGATTACAGTTGTCTACATCAATAAAATCAGAAACGTTGCTTGTCCTGGCATTGAAATCACCTGCTAACATTACAGAACCATTTCTAGTAAAAAGGGCGATGTCTGTTTCTATGTCAACAAAAACATCTGGGTTAAAATAAGGGGAATCCCGAGGAGGTATGTAAATTGCACATAAATAAATATCTTTTTCTAGATTAAAGAAAACTTTATCAAGTTTACACCAAATATAATCCGTATTTGATTTGACAAAAGAAATGCCGCCGTCAAGAGAATATTTACAACCGAGAACAATTCCTCCTGAAAGTCTTCCAGATTTCTTATTTCGAAATTTTTGTGCTGAATTTGAGAACGTTTTAAAACCAGGTAGGGTTACTTCATTTTTCATCCAAGATTCAGTTAAAATAATAATTTCACAATTTTCAAAATAACGTAAAAATTCATGATTATCTAATTTGTTACCTAAAATGAAACGATCCTAAAAACCATTAATATTCCAGCAGCTTACACTAAGAACTGTATTTTTTAGAGGTATAGACGTGTCAATACACATTGTATACCAGATTAATATTATACATGATAATGTGGTATGAAGTATTGACATACTTCCAGAATAGAAGAAATTACAGATTACTATCAAATTACATGGTACCTTACATTTGACGCATAGACTCATACAGTTTTAAAAGGTTCAGAACAGTGTCTGGATTCAGTGACGATGGCGGGTGCGGTAACTGCGAAGGTACTGCAGGCGAATATTTGGCAACTGACGCGTAAGTTGGTTGTTGGCCATTACTGATATTAGCAGGTTGGTTTCCGTTTAGTGGTCGAGGAAGGGCGATCTGAGGTTCGTACGGCTGAAAAGGTGGGCCGTTGATGAATGCAGTGTCTTGATGATGTTTGCGCACTGGACTCGGTTCTTTGCCAAAAGAGAAAGGATGCCTTGGTGATTGTTGGGGATTTCTTGTGTTTGTGATGGATTGGCCAATTGGACGACCTTGAAGTGAATTTCTGTTTCTCATTCTGCTAAAGATTACATCTTATAGGTTTGAGACTAGAGCACCAATTTTTCTTCGTAAGACGTGTTTGTTGTCATGAAGATATTCTTCTGTTATGTTGTCATTGTTTACAAGGTGAACGTTTGGGTGTGAGGAGCATATATTGCTAAGTTTCAGATTTAGATCCGGTCTTTGTTGATCTTTATCATCTGAACGTTTTAAGATTGATGATAGAATTATTTTCGACGAGGGGTGTTTTTCCGTTGCAAGTTTGACAATTTCTTGAAGTTTATCACTGCACTGGGAGGTGTTCAAAATCTCCAAATCGTTAGTTCCGGTGTGGATTACAATATGGCTAGGATTTCCGAGATCAGATATTTTTAATGTTTCTAACGCTGAGGAGATCGTTGGAGTAAAAATCTTTCGAACCGGTATAGTGGGGCTGAGGCGTTTTAGATCAATGAACTTTCCATTTGAGTCGATGAGTAACGCTATTGAAGGATAATCAGTGTGCGTCCCAGTCTCAGTTGCGTTAACATTTGGTTGCGAGGAAGCCTGTTGATGATCGTGACCGGGGCTAGAAACTCTCGGAGGAGGGAAAGAAGCATCATCCAGAGGTGAAAACTTGTTAGAGGTTGGAATAGACGCTGAAATTGTTTTGTTGTTTGATTCTAATTGTTCATCATCTGTTCTTTTTGTTTCTTTGGCAGTGCTTGTATCTTTCATTTCGGCGAGAAAGTTGTCTAGTTTTCCTTTAAGGTGAGATTCAGTCGACTTGATTTTATTCCTTAGAGATTGAATTTCTGTTTTGAATTTGTTGTTTTCATTTTTGAGGGATTCATTTTCATTCTCTAGATCGATGATCCTTGCAGATAAATTCTGAATGTTTGCTTTTGAGGAATTGGCAAATTGAGATATCTTGTCTTGCAAAAGTGAGAGTTTATCCTCAAAAGTGGAAATAGACATTGAATTCTTGATTTCGGTAACATCTGATTCGAGTGTACTGACAACAGATTTTAACTAAGAAACTGTGATGCTTTGTTTAGCCGATAAACCTCTAATAGAGTCAAGGGAATTTCTTCGTTTCCGGTTTAACTGTGGAGTTTCGTAATACGTAGCTTGACCTTTGTTCTCTTCTTCATGCAAGGGCTTTTCTTCATTTTCAGTGGATTGATGACTTTTCTTTTTCTTGGATTTCTTCTTGCAGGGCAGGGATATAGCAATGTCATCAAGGTTCTTAAACAAACGTTCAGAATCGTCAGAATGAAACTGTTCTGTGGGTAGTGTCGAAAACGAAGCACTCGAAAACGAAGACCGAAGCACGAAGCACCCTGACAGTCGAAAACGAAGCACCCAAAACTCGAAAACGAAGCACCCGAAGTCGAAAACGAAGCACCCAAACTCGAAAACGAAGTACCCGAAGTCGAAAACGAAGCACCCAAACTCGAAAACGAAGCACCCTCTATACGTTTTCGATTTTCGATCCGAAATTAAATGAACCACACTTGTGATCCGGTTTCGATTGCGAAACAGTCACACAAGTACAAATTACACTGCTTTCCGGGGTGTCTCGAAAACTCGGATCTCGGACCTCGGATCCGTAAAACGTAGACCTTCTGGGTGTTTCGACAGCTCGGAACCAAAAACTATTTAAAACAAATAAGCGTGCCTCACGTTACAGGACCGGATATTACCCCCAACTGGATATAAACTTGTTTCGAATAAGAAATGAAACACTTAAATAAGCTATATAGGTATGTGCGGCGCTAAAGGGTATGGTTTTCAAGCCGTTTTGGTCTGAAATAGGGTATAGATTTTGACCATTTTGGCCTGAAATAGGGTATGGTTTGCGCACTCTGGTCTAGAATTGGGTATGGTTTTAAGAAGAAGCTACGTTTTTAATCCCATGAGAAATGCGGTTTGATTAACATCGGCAATTGGAGGCCCTTCTCAAATGTTTACGCAAACGGAAGCACTTCCTGGTCTGAAATAGGGTATCGAATTTTGCCCAGGTCTGAAATAGGGTAGGTAAAATTGCATATTTTGGTCTGAAGTAGGGTCTCGATCACAAATGTGGGTCTTTCTCCGGTTGTCGACATATTTCAATTCAATTCAAATCGAAAAAGTATAGCGGGTTTTACGAGGTCTTCAAAAAGTTTGGGTGCTTCGTTTTCGAGTTCGGGTGCTTCGTTTTCGAGTTTGGGTGCTTCGTTTTCGAGTTCGGGTGCTTCGTTTTCGAGTTCGGGTACTTCGTTTTCGAGTTCGGGTGCTTCGTTTTCGACTTCGGGTGCTTCGTTTTCGAGTTTTGGGTGCTTCGTTTTCGACTGTCAGGGTGCTTCGTGCTTCGGTCTTCGTTTTCGAGTGCTTCGTTTTCGACACTACCCTGTTCTGTGTGCGAGTTTGGGTCTTCAGATTGCGTGACATCAAAAGAAAGAGCTGTGAAATTCTTTAGTAAGCTAAACTCTTGCTCAGCCCAGATCTTGTATCCTAGACCTTAAAACATGATTACCCCAGTCGTTAAATAGATGTGAATTGTAACGAGTGTGGTCGACTCACCTATAACATGCTCCGTTCCATTATTTTCTGGTGTAAAAGTTGAGGATGTTGCAGATGTCATGTTGTCTGCTTGCACGTGGTTTCGTGAAAGAGTCTTCGAAATCTTGATCTCTACTTCTTAAAAGTTTGTAAAATCATAACCTTCGTGGTCGATCCAGTCGACCAGGTAAACATCACTGTCTTTAAGAGTTTCAAAGTAGCGAACTTGTATTGCCTGTATCCAGTGTAGAATTTTCGTTTCGGATGTGAGAAACGCGGCACATCTGGCATTCGGCTTGTAATGGTCTAAATCAATCTCCTCGAATTTGAGGAGCTTTTGCTTTCCTGACTTGTCTTTGAATTTGTTAACTTTATACTTGGCTTTAATTTCTTCCATTCTGAAGGCATGAAAACCTTCAGTATCAGGTAAAGCCGAATGTTTGAATATTCATGTCACGTTATCCAGATTCTGCTCCCCGCATCGCTGCTAAGTGTTCTCGAGGAATACGAAAAAATTGTAATGATATTTCTACTTTTCCACCAAATCATCCAAATTTTATACGCCACTGCTTGTGTCGCAGTGCGAAATTTAATTCCAGCCCTGTTGTAGTCGGCATTTGCTTCTCAGGGAATTCGAAAGGTGTTGCTGCGTAACTCTGAGAAGAACACAAGAAACCATCAAGTTAGTCAAGGCGGGCATCTTCTCTGTCATGTGCAATTATACATCGTAATAATATGCCGTTTCTCGAAAATAGCTTAAAGTTTTACGCGTTCACCGGATCGTCTTCAGACTCTTTATTTTGTATTTTAGCTCAATGTTCGATTTCCGAACTCAACAGCGAACTGAAACGAACCATGACCGTTCGATTTTGTTCGATTTAATTCGATTTGGTTCGATTTGGTACGATTTGGTTCGGGCATCGAACTCACAAAAAATTTTTGCGTTCGATTTCGTTCGATGGCCGAACTACATCGAACTCTTTCGTTCGATTGAGTTCGATGTTCGATGGGAAGTTTGTTCGATTTCGTTCGATGTGATACGCCGGGAATAAAGGAAGCTCAAAACAATCTCTTAGCCATATTCATAAAACACGATACAGTGTATAGCAAACGGGACACCGTTCCTTTGTAGCTGTATATTTTATTTGGTCCAGTTCAAAACTGCTATTGTTGCCACTTTTTTTTAAAAAAAAAAAAAAGAAGAACAGAAATAGGTTGTCGAAAAGTTGCCAAAGGCGAATTTTTAATTAACAAAACCTTTTCCCTTTAAGTCTCCAAAACATGACCACAGACATGATCACAGACTGTCACAGACTGTCACGCGTCTCGAAGTTTTCTTTTTTTCATTTTCTGTATCTCGTCGGTGTGAACGCATATAGTTAAACCTTTCTGATTAGTACAGTCGAGCCTGTACCTTCGGGACCCTCGCTAGGAGGGTGTCCGCTTGATACTACGCTTGATAATAGTTAATTAGGTACGCGCGATTTCGCCGCAACTGTCTGTATCGCGTTGAGTTACTTTTTACCTGAAAACACGCTTTCAAAAGTAGACAGTAATCCCACAATCTAATAAAAATGCATTCTAGAAACACTTGCGGAAATATCCCCTTAATACACAGGCGGCCCAAGCTCACTATCAGATAACCGGGACGTGACCCTTGCTTTATGAGAGGTATTGTGTTACAAAAATTCGATTTTCAAGGTTTGTATGGGAACCGGAGAGGGGGGGGGGGGGTACTCAACAAAGTTTTGTACGGGGATGCTCCGCCCCGAGGTCAAAACCCTTACCGTTTCACATACCGTTTTTGACAGAAAAGGTACCCCTTTCGTGCACCTTTCATTGAAAATGGTACCCCTTTCATATACCTTTCATTGAATATGGTACCCCTTTACGTGCGTCTGTTTGATATATTTTAAAAGGCCCTTTTTTATAAAAAAAAACTTTAACATGCAAGACTGATCAGACAGCAAATGCGTTCGATTTCTTTCAATAATATATCCCCGATATTTCGGTTAGGTGGACAAAACTAACCTTCATCAGGGGCTAGGAAAGCTAAGTGAAGATGGAAACAAACGGTTACAATATTTAAAAAGGGCTAAGATAAAATGTTGACACACGATAGGCTAATAAACAAGTAACGGTTGAAAACTAGAAACGGCTAGTAATGATTATAACAATAAATATGTGGAAGATTAAATTTCGTCGCGTCTGTTTATTCCATCAGGTTCAAGTGTATTGGCTATAGTGATTAAATATGATTCTCTCGCTTTACGGATCATGTCTCTATTAGAATTAATGACTGTTCTAATGGGATGATTTGGAGGTCGTAATGGAGTGTCCGGTGAGAGCAAAGTGATCTGACACGGCAGTAGGTTGATCCTGATGTTCTTTCTTCAAGGCTTTCTCAACTGCACGTCTGTGTTCCCCAAATCGGTCGCTCACTTGTCGTTTTGTCTCACCGATGTATTGTGTATGGCATTTGGCGCATTGGTTCATATAGATGACGTTAGTGGTGTATTCTTTGCTCCTTAATGCGATTTCGGCGAGTTATCGTTATTTGGGTGTTCCACTGCTGAGAAAAAGACAAGGCAGAACACTGATTTCCGGAGTGCCCGCCAAATAACGATAACTCGCCGAAATCGCGCCGAAATCGCGATGTGCGCTGCTGGGGGTCCGTAACGTTATCCACGTTATTTTACGATAATAAATATGAACCTTGCGGTATTCCCGTGGCAAATGTTTACACTGTTTACAGTAAACATGTTTCAACGAAACACGTTTCCCGTAACCATGTTTGCAATTTCATTGCTCACATTAGTTATTAATTTTAAAACACGTTTCACGCCCGCTTCTATAGTGTGGGTGTCCCTGTGACAAAATATAGACGGCAAGACTGATCCTGTAACGGCAAGAAGAAAACGATAAGAAACAGAAAAAAAAAAAAATATATATATATATATATATATATATATATGTTATGTAAAAAAACGATCGGTGTAAAAAAGCTGTCTTTTTACAATTATATAATTGTAAAAAACCTGCTTTTTTACAAAAATATATATTTGTAAAAAAGCTGTTTTTTTACAATTACATAATTGTAAAAAAGCAGGTTTTTTACATAAAAAACAGCTTTTTTACAATTATATATTTTTATAAAAAAGCAGGTTTTTTTTTACATAAAAAAGCTGCTTTTTTACAATTACATAATTGTAAAAAAGCTGCTTTTTTACATAAAAAACAGCTTTTTTACAATTATATATTTTTGTAAAAAAGCAGGTTTTTTACATAAAAAAGCTGCTTAAAATATATAATTGTAAAAAAGCTGCTTTTTTACACAAATAAGTATCTGTAAAAAAGCAGCTTTTTTACAATTATGTAATTGTAAAAAACTGTTTTTTTTATGTAAAAAAGCTGCTTTTTTACAAAAATATATATTTGTAAAAAGGCAGCTTTTTTACAATTATATTTTTGTAAAAAAGCAGCTTTTTTATGTAAAAAAGCTGTCTTTTTACAATTATATATTTTTGTAAAAAAGCAGCTTTTTTACATAAAAAGCAGTTTTTTTACAATTATATAATTGTAAAAAAGCTGCTTGTTGGTGTACTTACATTGCTGATTCTGTGCAAACTTTTTGTATTACCATGGGAGGAATTATAAATATCGAGCTATAAAATAATACAGACTGTTAACATACATTGTGTTTGCCTCGATCGAGAATAGACACCTGATTTCAGGACAATACTTCGATACTTATTTAAAAAGTTCCAAGAAAATGTACCCTCTGAAAAAAAAAAACGTCATTAGTGGTAATCGCAAGTTCGATAGGTATTATCGCAGCCGGGCCGATTTTTTACAAACCGGAATTGTACAGAAACGGTCCGAAACATTAAGCAACGTTTTAATATCGGTTGCTGAAGATAGAGACTGGTGCTGGGAAATGCTTTTACGGAGGCCGTGATAACGTATAAAAAGTTTCAGAACACTTGCTTAAATCGTGAGGAAGCAAAGTCATCCGACCGTTTTTTTTTTTTACAAAATATATAATTGTAAAAAAGCTGCATTTTTACAAAAGATATATTTTGTAAAAAAGCTGGTTTTTTGTATGTAAAAAAACTGCTTTTTTACAATTATATAATTGTAAAAAAGCTGTCTTTTTACATAAAAGACTGAGTATTAAAACCTTTCAAATGCCGCGTGCAAGGGACTAGAGGTCAAGTCTGTCTTTAGCCTCCTGTGGTTTTTGCTCTTGTAGAGTTTCAACTCTTTTAGCGTCCGTTTTCGCATTGCAGTTAGTGTGTTGCTTTGGCCATTATCGGCATGTTGGATTTTATGTAACAAAAAAAGATTTTAACTTCTAGTATTTCCCTCAGAAATAACAGGATCTGTATTTGTCGCACACCGGAAACGGCCGTGAACACGTTATTTTTGTCATGCTTGGCTTCGTTGCAGGATTTTGTCACGAAAATTGATCTGTAGATCCAAGCTTAGCAGGGAGAGTTGTAGCTTAAAAAGAAAGCTATTCAAATTGTAGAAAGTTGAAGTTTGTCTCAGTCAAAGCAGCGATTTTATCATCCTTCGCTTCGCTTTATAGCTGCGCGGAGCTCCATTATTTATACCCGGGTTTATAATTCCTCCATTGGTAATGGTTTGATTAGAGCCTGTTTTGTTTGTCATATCGTCTTGCTTGAATCAAATAGCAGCAGAAACAGAACAGTCGCCAGACTGGCAAACTTTTTTTATTACCATTTTATTACCATTACCATACACCTTTTTTTATTATAAACATCGAGCTATAAAAATATACATATGGGAACCGTGTGCTTTGCCGATCAATTAACGGTTTGTTACTGAGAAATCAGTCAGACTGTTAACATACATTGTGTTTGCCTCGATCGGGAATAGACACCTGATTTCAGGACAATACTTCGATACTTATTTAAATAATTCTACTCAACTGTACCTTCTGAATTAAAAAAAACGTAATTAGTGGTAATTGCAAGTTCAATAGGTCTTATCGCAGCCGGTTCGCTTTTTTACAAACCGGAATTGTAAAGAAACGGTCCGTAACATTTAGCAATGTTTTAATATCGGTTGCTGAAGATAGAGACTCTGCTGGAAAATGCTTTTACGAAGGCCGTGATAACGTATAAAAAGATTCAGAACACTTGCTTAAATCGTGAGGAAGTTATAGTCTTCCGACCGTTTTTTTACAAATATATAATTGTAAAAAAGCTGCTTTTTTACAAAATATATATTTGTAAAAAAGCAGCTTTTTTACATCGACCGTTTTTTTACGCCACATATATATATATATATATATATATATATATATATATATATATATATATATATATATATATATATAATTGCCCGATATTTCGGTTTGAAAAACAAACCTTCTTCGGGGGCAGAAAGACAAAAAATGAGTAACTACGTTACAAGGCCGTTAAATATAAAAGTTTAAAAATATGAAATCCATGATTATGATAGGTCAAGAGCGTGTCAGATTATGTGTCATGAATGAAGCTCATCGCGTCTGTTTATCCCGTATGGCTCCAGTGTCTTTGCCTTGTCAATACGGTGTGCCTCACGAGCCTTCCGAACAGAGTCACGGCTATTATGTATAAGTTCCAAAGGAATGAGCTTTATGTCGTTGATTGAATGTTCAGGCAGGTTGAAGTGCTGTGAGACAGGGGTCGGATGTTGATTGGCGAGTTGGTGTCCCTGTGGCACGTAATCGTAGAGCGAAGACGCTCGTCGAATCAGTCAAGGAAGGCTAGGAACATGCACGCCGTTTAATAGCACCAAATGGTTCGTTTGAAAGGACACCGAATGGTCTTGAATGACATGGATTACAATCACTGGAGTTTTTGAAATGTTAGGGGTTTAAAATACTGAGGTAAGCTTAATTCGTGCCTTTAGTTTTACAGAATCGGTTGAAATAATATATAGCCTAGAATATAAAACTCTAAATTAATCAATCTTTACAGCCTGTTAGTATTATATACCATATAAGTGTATGTGAGGAAATGTTTAAACTTCGTGCGTTTGATGTGATATTTATTATATGGTTTATATCTACTTCAAACTGAATATGGCGGATTACAGTATTCAGCAGTATTCACTGTTCATAGGTTTAGTCTAATCAAATTCAGGCACGTCAACCAAAAAATACATGAATAAGCTGAATAAGCAACAGTTTTCCCTGACTTTGCGGAAAGAGTCCCAAGACACATTATTATTGGTCTTAATGCTTAACTGTATATGTGTGAGCATAACAGGAATTGCATTTGATCTGTCGCGCTACTGTACTTGGTCCAGGGTTATAAATGTGTCTATAAGTCAGACTGGCTCGGCAGCTGCTGGCTGAATAGCTATAGCCTATCTCAAGGACTCCGTTCTTCCGGATTTTTTTCCAATTTCCTTGCTCAACTGAAAATCTTGCAGTTTATAAGACATACGGTGTCGAAATAGACGGGTTTGTTTTGTAATGTTGAATCTGAAATTTATTAATACGGTGGTGTCAATAGGCCATGCGTAGCCTTCAAATGACAATCCATTGGCAAAGCTACGTATCAAACTCGAATTAATTACCATTGGCTGTGCAGATATTAACGTTTTGAAGCTAAAAATATGTTCGTTTCTCCTGTTTTTTTTTTTATCTATCAAATCTCGGTAACAATCTCACGAGGCATATATCAGAATATGACTTGGTCAATCTCAAGTCGTTTATTCACAAGCAGTTAAACTGCAAACCATGCAGCTTTTTTAATCCACGGGGTCGCTCATACTGTAGTCTGGTCAGAACTACAAAGGAATTCTTAATGTTTTGTTATCAAAATGGCAGAGAGAACGCTGTGTTGTCACTGTCACCATCTCATTTCTGAAGAATGCGTGTATGGCTTTTGTTTTATTTTCCTGTTTCGGGACTATTGAAGTGGGCAATGAACGGAAGATCAGAACTGCATGTCCTCCCCAGCGGTCGCCGCAACTGAATTTCATTTAGGCCTGCTTGCATTTGGACTGCATCACTGCAGTAAATTATTTACTCACCATAAACATCATTACTAAATTGATCAAGCTTCAGAACTAAGCTTAACATACCATGTAATATGAGAATGATCTCAACAGTTTGTTCACTGTTTCCATTGTTCGAAAGTTCTTATAATTATAAAGTAAAATAAGAATGCACTTTGGGTTTTACTTCATATGAATACTCCTGTTGATTTAAGTCTGTTACGTGCATTCAATTTGGTACTAAAAAGAGACTCAGCGTTCATAAGATACTAATCGCTGAATGCCTATAATACTCAACAATCCGCGCAGTCGTGTTATCGTATTGTGTCAATGTACAACACATTTATAGTATTCCAAGAATCTAGCAAACGCGAAATTTATGGAATTATACTCTATTTGCGTGATGACGTTTCCAACTCACTCAGTGTTGTTCCGATACAAAACCATTGATTTATGATTTATTTCGAGTTTGTTCTTCCAAAGGATGCTCACAAACAATGCAGCCCTTTTTTTTCTATTCATGCATAGATAAATAGCACGAGACGCTAAGCGCTGAGTTGAATTAAAAATTCCGCTCTGCATTATACCTTTCTATAGCTTTTTTGAAATTTCAAAAAAGGCGCTGCACAAATCATTTAACCTCCCGATTTAAGAAGACCATAGTGACCACAGCAGTGTTAAGATCATACGAGAAGTCTATAAAGATATCAATTTTGATATCAAGTTCACAGTGGCTGATGTACAGCAAGCACTCGAAAAGATTAATCCTAAGAAGTCTGGCTCAGGGAATAGCAGCATCGCTTACCAGCCTATATAACAACTGTATAAAGCAGGGTGAATGGCCCAAATCCGACTTTTTGCAGACGACACGCTCATATGTGGGATTGTGAGCAGCAAGGACGACACCGATACCTTGCAGCAAGACCTTGAAAGCTTAGTAGCCTGGTCCAAGACAAGTGACAAGTGTAAAGTTCTCACTGTTCTCAGGGTTTATCGATCTAGAAATCCCATTGTACATCAGTACACAATGAACGGAATTCCTTGGGACTCACCACCCTTACTTAGGAATCAAATTGTCTAGAAATTTAAACTGGAACTATCACATCGATAACATTATAGGGAAGGCCAACCGCTACCTTGGTTTCATTAAGACGTAATCTGTCTCCCTGTCTCGAAAGCGTTAAAGTCAAGCCTATGTCTCTCTTGTTCGTCCCTGTCTCGAGTACGCCTTCAGCGTTTGGGACCCACATGCGCAAAAGCATATTCACGATATCGAAGGAGTTCAGCGGAGACCTGCCAGATTCGTAAAAAAAACTGCTATGTGCGGAAACCCGGAACAATTACAAACCTCTTGAACAATCTGAACTTGCATTCTTTAGAACTGCAACGTAAGATTGCACGACTTACCAAAATGTACAAAATAGTGAACGGTAATATCGCGGTTGCTATTCCTGAGTACATTGTAGGCCCCACCCGTGTTACACGTTCCTTTCATCGCAATCGTTTTACATAATTATTAACATTGGTAGTTATAGCAACACTTACAAATACAACTTCCTTACTGGAACTTTAAAATAATGGAACGCTTTAAGGCCCTGTCACACTATTGCGTATGAGAGAAACGTATGAGTTGCGTATGGAAATTCATTAAAAAATAATTTTCATACGCACACAATGACCAGCTTACTTGACCTATGAGTAACGTACCTCTAGCGTAACTCTCGCGTATTCAGCGTATGCCTAGCGTATGCTTAGCGTATAAACCATACGTCCGAATACGCACAAAATTTGTAAGCATGCTTAAAAATTTTTTTCTGCCTCGCCGTATGCCAGCGTATGTCACCGTATGCGACCATGCTTGAAACGTATACAACCTATGCCTAACGTACCCCTAGCGTATGACAGCGTATACCAGCGTATGAGTGATATTTTTCATACGCTGGCATACGCCAGTACGATACGCAATAGTGTGACAGGGCCATAAGTCCTCTTCCATTTTAAATCAGCCCAGCGTGGCCGCTTTTAAATCGGCGCTTTTTGTTTATCTTTGTACTCATCACTGATTTTGTATATGTCTATGCTTTTTTGTATTTTTTTTTTTCACATTTACATTCACACTGATGGGAAACCGTTGTGAATTATCGTATTAGATTAGATTAGTGCTTTGAAAATGGACCGAGTGACGATATTGTGAAATAGCGGCCTGGTTACCCAGTGCTTGCATATAGCGGCCTGGTTACCCAGCGCTTGGATCAGAAGGTACCGGATCAGAAAGCGACCACGAGTGTAGAACCATTCGTTTTGAACTACGAAATTACCGCCTTCAGAAAGCTGTTCTTATGAGTCTTTGATCTAAAGAGAACTTTACATGGTGTCAGGAGTGAGATCCTTGGATTTACACACAAAGATTCGCGTAAACTTGTGAACGCCACGAACTGAAAGCAATATATATTAAAAGCCTACGTGAAATGCAACATGGCCGCCGCTTCGATTGGCCTGCCCCCACCGGAGCCTGTACAACTCCTACAAGGAAACATGTAAAAGAACTTTTCAGGGGATTAGCTGGTTCCTTTACACAAAACCAATGTACTGGCCTTCTTTGGTTGACTGCTTTTTATTACTCTCTGGATTCTTCTTTTACAGCTCTTTACGACTCGGCGTTTACTCACCATTCTGTCCATAATGTTTCTCGCGTAGCTTTTATCTTGAGTTCCCAGCATATGGAGCAAAATGCCAGAAGTGTAATTTAGCAGACCATTTTGCAGCTAAGTGCAGGACAAAGGAAACAAGACAAAGTAAAGCAGGCAAGCGACTCCACCTGGTAGAAATAGATAATGATATTGAAGATGAATTCTCTATCGACATAGTCTCTCACAAAATTGGATCATTGAATACCAAGAGTGGTGGCGAAGACAATGATGGTAAACGACAATGTTAATGTCAAGTTTCAGCTCGACTATGGAGAAACTTGCAACCTTCTACCACTGAAGGACTATACACGAGTTATGGGAGACCCTGATGACCTCTATATTGTGAGAAGCAAAGCCAAATTAACCATGTACAATGGAGCAGTTATGTACCCTGTGGGGATGAAATGCAAACGCAGTGTAGAAGAGATGGTTATTCCCACTTGAATTTCAAGTCGTTGACGGAGATGTGAGACCACTTTTGAACGCAGAAACGTGCCAAAGGCTGAATTTCTTAAAAGTACTGGTGAAAGATTCCCTCCATTATGTAGATACGGTGACTCAAGACAGTCAGTCTACACCATCTATGTCAAACATAGTCATCGATGTCAACATATTGACAGAGTATGCAGATGTTTTTTAGGGCCTTGGATGGGGCAGTACGCAGCTCTTACAAGGTCTTCTCTGATTTGCTGAGAAAACAATAGAACAAACAACACAACAATGGACCCTAACCCTAAAAACAATAGAGCTGCGCGATGTCCAGGTCCAATGAAATTAGAGGTTGTAAAGAGCTGCGTGATATCTGCCTTGGATGCCTCACAGACCCCTACCACATAGAGATCGACCCAGCAGTGAAGCCAGTCATACACCGACCCCGAAAGTTACCCGTTACGCTCACAGAGCCACTGAGAAAGGAATTGAAAAAAATGGTAGAGGAGAAAATCCTGGCCCCAGTGAGCGAAGCAACATACTGGGTATCAAGTATGGTTACAGTGGACAAGCCCAACAAGCTCAGAATATGTATTGATCCTAAGGATCTTAACAGAGCCATCAAGCAGCCTCATTATCCTCTCCCAACTGTTGAAGAAGTTGCCGCTAACCTCAGCAAAGCAAAAGTGTTCTCCGTACTTGATGCCAAGAGCGGTTTTTGGCAAGTGCAGCTGGATGATGCCCCTAGCAGACTCGCTACCTTTAATACGCTACGCCCTTTGGTCGGTATCGCTCGTTGTGTATGCCTTTTGGCGTCTCCTCGGCACCCGAAGAGTTCCAGAAGAGGATGAATGATACCTTTGGAGACATCAAAGGTACTTCAGTGATCGCTGATGACCTTTTGGTGTGTGGGGAAGGTGATGACATGGAGACTGCTACTTTACATCATGACAAGAACCTAAGGATCGTCCTTGAAAGAGCTAGAGAGAGAAATCTCACCCTTAACAAAGAGAAAGTTCGCCTGAGACTTACTGAAACACCTTACATAGGCCATTTACTTACAGCCGATGGACTGAAACCAGACCCAAAGAAAGTAGAAGCAATCTTGATGATGCCAAAGCCAACTGATGTACAATCAGTAAAGAGGTTCCTTTGAATTACCTTTCAAAGTTTTTGCCACATTTGTCCACAGTCACGGAGCCGCTGAGACGTCTAGAAGACAAGGATGTTGAATGGCACTGGAATGAAGTCCATGATAGAGCCTTAGTAGAGGTGAAGCTACTCATCACTAATCATCCTGTGCTGCGCTACTGTGATGTATCAAAGGAAGTCACTCTACGGTGTGATGTATCACAATCTGGTCTTGGAGCTGCTCTGTTGCACCCTGTAGCTTTCGCATCAAGGGCACTCACGCCCACTGAGAAAAACTATGCTCAGATTGAGAAAGAACTTCTCGCGATTGTACATGCTTGTGAACGGTTTGATCGGTATCTGTTTGGTCGAGAAGTCACTGTAGAGTCTGACCACAAGCCTTTGGAGGCTATACTAAAGAAACCACTACTTGCAGCCCCAAAGACACTCCAACGAATGAGTTGTTGGCCATTTACCTCTCTGTTCGACATTTTCGATACTTTGTTAAGGGTCGAGTTTTCCACATCAACACTGACCACAAGCCTCTTTCCTTCGCACTCCAATCCAGTGCTGAGCGGCGTTCACCACGCCAGGCTCGAAACCTGGCATTTGTTTCTGAGTTTACGAATGACATCCGCCATATTGAAGGACAAGCTAACCGTGCTGCAGATGCACTTTCGCGCAACGTTTATGTCCTCGAAATCACCCCGCGACCTTGAAGCTATGGCTGCAGCTCAGAGCCATGATGAAGAGCTTCAGCAACTATCTTTCTCTACCACGTCACTACAACTGGAACAGATTTCCATCCCGAACTCGAAACACGCCATTCTTTGCGATGTCTCCCAAGGCCGTCCACGAGACCTGGTTTCGTCAACGATGCACCGTGACATTTTCAACAACCTGCATTCATTGTCTCGCCTACAGAGAATCCAAACACTGTAAAAGCTATAACATAATCATTTAATAAAAATATTGTTATTTACCTGTTTTCCTGTGTCTTTTTGAGTCGTTTTGGAAGCGATTTGAATCAGAGCGAAGACGGTTGACCTTGCACGTTTCAAATATCATCTTGTCTGCCGCTTCGTAAATACGACGCGTCTATTACGTCTCAAGTTTCCATTAAATTATTATTAACTCAAGTTCCATTACCATTAACTATTAACTCTCCTCGGGGGAGAATCTCGGGTTTTTATTATTAATAATGGAAACTTGAGACGTAATATGCGCGTCGGATTTACAAAGCGGCAGACAAGATAATGTTTGCAAGATAATGTTTGCAAAGTCAACCGTCTTCGCTCCCAGCTGATTCAAATGGCTTCCAAAACGACTCAAAATGACACAGGAAAACAGGTAAATAACAATATTTTTATTAAATGATAATGTTATAGCTAATACAGCGTTTGGGTTCCCTGTGTCTTACCCCGGGATCGAGGCATCTCGTCACCTGGTAGCTGAACGGTATGTCTGGCCCAATATGAAACGAGACATAGCTAACTGGACCCGGGCTTGTCACGACTGCCAACAATCCAAGATTCAGCGACATGTCAAGGTCCCAATCCAGGCCTTTCCCGAACCTGATGCTCGTTTTGACAGTGTTCATGTTGATATTGTTGGTCCTTTGCCGCCTTCAAAAGGTTACACGTACCTGTTCACATGTATCGATAGATATACACGCTGGCCCGAAGCGATTCCGATGACTGATGCTTTGTTGTCAGGCTGGGTTTCCCGCTTTGGCGTGCCCACGATTATCACCTCCGATCGAGGACAACAGTTTGAGTCTGCGCTTTGGAATTCACTCATGAATCTCCTTGGTACGACACGCAACCGCACAACAGCATACCATCCCCAGGCAAATGGAATGGTTGAACGGTTCCACAGGCACTTGAAAGGTGGGCTGAAAGCATGGCTAGTCGGAAGTAACTGGGTCGATGAGCAACCCTCAAGGAGGGCCTGTCATGCACCTCAGCCGAGTTGGTCTATGGAACTACACTCCGCTTACCAGGAGACTTCTTCTCTGACCCGGTTCTCGAGGACCCTTCCTCGTTCGTATCAAGATTACGTCACTCCATGCGGTGTCAACAGTTCGTCCTCACACAATGGCACCGATCACCTAATACCTATCTTCCCCCTGACCTCCACTCTGCAAGTCATGACTACGCCCACAAGCCGCCCCTCGTCCGACCCTACACCGGCTCCGACGATCAGACAAACATTTCACCCTGGAGGTCAATGGGAAGCCGGAAGAAATTACTGTTGACCGCTTGAAGCCTGATAAATTAGAGAGCGATCAAACACCTCAAGCCAGCAGCCCATCCACGCCAACCGCCAACCTGCAGTTGCGCTGGACTTTTCACGGTGCAGTTAGATTTGCCTTTGTGGACATCATTAGTTCATTGTTTTACAGACTCCATTTATTACTTGGGCGTAGCGACCAAGTATTAAAATGCAGTTTGGTCGTCCACAAATGTGCAGTATTGCGCAACTCTGGGGACGGCGGGATTATTCAAACCTTCACCGCGGTCACACGTCCAAGGCGTTTTTCGTTTTATTTGGTGGGATTCATTTAGAATTAAGTGGAAACGTGGGCAAGGATGTATAAAATAATTAGTTTATGTAACTATCTTTTCATCTTTCCGGCTCAAAATAACGAGCTTCTTTTCGATCGTTGAAAACTGATCAAAACGCTTCGTGCCTGAGCAAAATTGTGTTGGCAAATGGCGCCGACAGTTCTGCGGTTCGTAGTTTTCAAACGCTTAGAACTTTTTTTAGTAAACTTTCAAAACGTTTAGTGAGTTGACAGTGTATTGTCAATATATGAAACTTTTAATAAACAGTGAAAATGACAACCTTAACTTTGAAGTACTTCGGTTAACTTTTGCAAATTTCTCTCGTTTGACCGCGGTGGAGTACACCTGTTGTTTGTTGATGCGAGGCGAACGTCACAAAGTGCGAGTTGTGTTTTCTCTGTTGCATCTAACAGTTTCATATTCAATATGCGTAAGGAAATTACTCAAGAAGACACTGCGAAAGTATTTGACACTCGCGATTAATTCTACGATACCTTTATGACGGAAACCCGCTAAAACATGTTAAAACGAACATGAAGAAGATAATTTAGACGAATACATACATAGCGCTTATTTAATAAGAAGTGAACAGTGGACAGCGAAGGAAGAAATATAAGCGTGGTAGGAATCCCAATTAATTTCACTTCTTTCGGTTGTTTGCCTTTCATTAATTTTTATTTCGTGAAGTTGAAAGAACAGAACAGACAACTGAAACTTTGGGTGCAAAAATTCACCGCCGAGAGAAGATGTAAACAATGCACGCGGTTTCTTGCGAGTTTTGCTTCCGCTAGTGAATGTTTCTCGGGCGAAAATAACCTTAAAGCGATCACTTTTCCATTTAATTTACTTTTCTGTGTTTCGGATACAGAGGAATAAAAACTGGATATATTTTCGTGTGTCTGATTGCGAGATGTTTTACGAAACAGCTGCGTTATGCGTTACTGGAAAGGTTTCAAATTACTTTCACATTATGCAAATTGCAACATTTTTACCTCAACTGAAAAAATATATTTCAAAGGGCTAAATTTGTTTCTTTCCTCCTAAATTATCACTTCTGTCGTTAACTTTGATTAAATTTATAAGTTTCATTCAAACTTTATTATAATAACGGCGGGAATACTTCCAGCAAAACTTTCAATTGGAAAAGTTGTTTTGACCTCGGGTCCGGACCAGGCAATTACATCATGGCTTCGAAAGGCCACTTTGCGGCTACATTTGCATTCACTTCAAAAGTGTCGGAAACACAGACCAGCTAGTTACAAGATTTAGCTAAAACCAATAACAACCATCGGGAAACTCTGACATACGGCCTCTTTTTCAACGGTAAGTACAAAGTAGGCATCGATTTGTATTTTTCAGTATGTACTCGTCTTTTGACACAGTGGACACGCTACTTTAATAATTTGCGTGCGATCTCACACGCTAAGTGTACTGTGTCTTCTTGTTTTAGACGGTTAACGCGCTTCTTTGTTAGACTACTCACACTATCCGAATACTCCCAATCATCAAACCGTGAAATAACGTGCATGCAGATTCCCAAGACAATTATTCTCCAAGTAAGGGTTAGACAATGAACGCGAGTGTTCTATGGGATATAGTGCCTCGAGCATAGATAGAAGGCCACGAGGGCGTAGCCCGAGTGGCACTTCTATCTGATGCAAGAGGTGCTATATCCCACAGGACACGAGCGTTCATTGTCTAACCGTCTTAGAAAATGGTCACATCCGCGAAGAAACCATATTTTATGCGGATTGTATTTATGAGCGTATTTTAATTGTGTCATTCACACTTGGGAATCACGTTGTTATTTTGTTTTGGATGTCGCCGTAATGTTGGTAGAATTTTACGAATAACAATGCTTTTCTTTCTTTGGAGCTTTGTTTATTCTTTGTTGTTTTGATGGCTCATTTGCTCCGGCAATGAGCCAGTATACAGAGCTCAAGGAACTTGAGGCCGTTCTGCCACTCATGAGTTACTTGCTTTTGAGAGCGTAGACATATCCGAGTGCTTGGAGAATGAATTCGATAAAAATGCACGTTTCCAAAAGCCTACCACAGTGAACGAAATTGAGCAAAGAGAAAGAGACAGAATTCCAAAGCACGGTGAGACCAGTCTTTCGTTTAATTTTCCCTAAAAATTGTTAAGTCGAATTTGGTTTTGTTATTTTGGTGATTAATCTCTTGCTTAAGTTATGTAAAGCGAAAACTTCAAATAAAATTGTCATTTTTATAACTGCAAGTTGTTTTTGTTTAAATTAGCAGCCTGTAATTCATTAGTATTTTCTATACACTCATTAGTAAGCTCTATTTTCTCATTAGTATGCTCTATATAGAGCATACTAATTAGGCTTTTAAACAAAGGAAAACAAAAGAATTCATTAGTATGTTCTATATAGAGCTTACTAATGAGTAATTATTTTACCCCACAATTTCCCTGGGTTTGAAAGCCCCCGCCTCTTTACATAATTTAAGACAGTTTATGGGATATAGAGCACACAAATACTCGGCACTGATTGGCTGAGTGGGTGTGACCATTTTCTAATATGCCTAATACAACGACGCCCAAGTATACGCTCCCACAGCGTCTTGTTATTATTATTTTTGTTTTGCTACTCGGTGGTTGTGCTACGGTTGTATTTAAGAAAGAGGAGGATGTGACGATATTGTGAAATAGCGGCCTGGTTACCCAGCGCTTGGATCAGAAAGCGACCACGAGTTAAGTATGTAGAACCATTCTTTTTGAACTACGAAATTACAGAGCCTTCAGAAAGCTGTTCTTGTTAGTTTTTGATCTAAACAGAACTTTACATAAAGGACACCTGCATTTAAGAAAGGAGACTGACGGGAGGCCGCTAAAAACTACCGCCCTATCACTTCCCTTATAACTGTCGATTTAATATTTGAACATTCGCTGAGTAACCAGGTGACAAGTCATTATGACGAAACTCTGTACTACAGGATGACAGCTTATAGAAAAAAGACACAGCTGCGAAACAAACTTTGCTTGGGCTGATTGAGGATTGGAAACTGGTCGTTGATGAAAAACAACTTGTATCAGTCCTATCTACAGATATGAGTAAGGCTTTTGACTCTCTGAGCCATTCTTTGACGATAAAGAAACCGGAGGCTTATGGCTTTGGTAGGCGTTCTCTAAACTTAATGCGATCGTTTTTTGACAACAGACAAAATCGAGTAATACTAGGCGACGCTACGAGCGACTGGATAAAGATGAAACGAGGATGTCCTCAATGATCGTCATTTGGTCCCTTACTCTGGAACATGTTCCAAAATGATTTGCCATCACATGTCAAAGACGCAAATTTAACTATGTATGCTGATGACCACCAAATGCACGTTATGGGAAAGGACCATGAAACAGTGGGACACAGTTTGAAAATTCATGGCCAGCAAGCTCTGTCTTGGTATTCAAGGAAATTTCTGTTAGCCAATCCAGACAAGTTTCAGTCTCTAAATATTAATCCAAGGAAACTCGATAAGAATAAGAGTGACGCAATCCTTAACATTGATGATTTAGACATTACGTAAACAGAACAAATCAAACTATAATAATAATAATAATAATAA
>JAJLRJ010000009.1:12666290-12831290 GCA_024195265.1 Dendrophyllia cribrosa | reverse complement strand
AGAGAAGAGGGAAAGGGAGCGAGAGCGAGAAAAAAAAAGACTAGCAACAGTCTTTAGTTTTTATATTGGGGTTTTTGGAGATAGTTTTTGAACGACAAAAAAACAAGGCCAAGAACGCTCACAAACGCTTACTTGGGGCGACCCCCTTTTCAAAAATCCAGGTAGATATATATATATATATATATATATTATTCTGTACATTAGCTTGTATATGTTTCACTTGTTTTATCATTTTATTGAAATATATTCAAATAGCAGATAAATTACAATTCAGCTAGCATCCCCATGTACATTAACTGACATTTTTTAGTTTTTTTTTATGAAATTTTTAGGATTCTATCACTCAGAAGAGTGCGATAAGTGCTAAATCGTAGAATAGTATAATCGTATATTTTAACTTCTTCGATTATACTATTCTCCGATTTTACAATTGTACTATTTTCCGATTCTCCGATTCTCCTATGATTTGACTATTCTCCGATTATACCATTTTCCGATTCTCCTATTGTACTATTCTCATATTGAAAAACCAGTGTATTTCTCGTTCCATGAAAGACACAAATATTTCTCGTTCTTTAAGCGTGTGCGGATAAATTACACGCTTTTAGACGAAGAATCGTAGAATCGGAAGAATCGGAGAATCGGACAATTCTTAGAAATCGTACTTAAGTAAAATCGGAGAATAGGAAAGTTCAATCGCAGAATAGGAGAATCGTAGAATCGGAAGAATCAGAGACTTATTCTTAGAAATCGTACTTAGGTAAATTCGTAGAATCGGAAGAATCGGTGGTACTTTGGTAAAATCGTCGGAAGAATCGGAAGAATCGGAGACTTATTCTTAGAAATCGTACTTTGGTAAAATCGTAGAATCGGAAGAGTCAGAGACTTATTCTTAGAAATCGTACTTTGGTAAAATCGTAGAATCGAAATAATCGGAGAATCGGAAGAATAGGAGAATCGGAGACTTTTTTGAAATCGTATTTAAGTTAAATCGGAGAATAGGAAATCGCAGAATAGGAGAAAATCTGTTGTGCTAAAAAGGAGAATATTACCCCTAAATCGGTTATACTATTCTACGATTTAGCCGAATAATCGCACTACTCTCCTATCACTTGTGAAAACTCATTTTAAAGTATTATAGGTTAATTAGAATTACTAATGACTCTTGGGCCTTTAGAAACCGATTTCGCTAAAACTTGACAGATATATTGGGGGGAAAATGGTAGTTTACCAGTACTTAATGTACGTCGGTTAAAAATTGTAAAACGTGATTTTGTGTCCATGTTTGCTCCTCAAGAAGAACACAAAGCGAATAGGCAATTTCCGAGTTGCCTTTAGCCTCTCTATCAAAGCGAGGCTAGGTGCGAAACCTTTCACATGCAAATAAAACTTATTTGCATGTGAATGAAAACTCATTTTCATATGAAAGGTTTCGCACCTAGCCTCGCTTTGATAGAGAGGCTAAAGGCAACTCGGAAATGGCCTATTGATTTCACCATTCACTGATCCGTCAAAACCTCTATAGGGAAGATATCAATGACGTCACCAATTGTTATTAATGTGCAAACCAGAGCCTTATTAACCTACAGATTCCCACAGTTATCTGTTACATTCATCCTCACATCCATCGCACGTTAAAAACGCCATTCCGTATTCTCAATTTCTCAGACTTCGACGTCTATGTAGTGATGACTCTGATTTTTCCAACAAATCAGAAGAAATGTGCCATTTTTTCAAGAAACGTGGGTACCCTGACTCTGTTGTTAATACGGGCCAACAACGTGCACAACAGATCGACAGACAGTCAGCACTACAAACGCCACAGAAGGAACAGAACGAGAGAATTCCATTCACCCTCACTTTCCACCCACACAACAACACAGTCAAAAGCATCATTTTAAAAAATTTCAAATTACTCCAAAACGACCCCGAAACTGGCAGAATTTTTTCACAACCCCCACTAATTTCATTCAAACGTGACAAAAACATAGGCAACTTTCTAGTTACGAGCGCACTGAAATCTGACGATGTACCGGGAACTTTCAAATGCACACGCACACGATGTAACACTTGTCCTTTCATTCACAACGCGGACAAAATAACAGGACCCAAACGATCTATTAAAATCACTGATCGTTTTACATGCACCTCCGTAAATGTTATCTACTGCATTACATGTACTTTTTGCAAAAAGATATACATTGGCGAAACAGGGAGGAGACTGGGCGACCGTTTTCGTGAACATCTCCGAGACGTTGAAAAAAATGACAAAGACGCATCCAAACCAGTCGCGCGCCATTTTAATCTTACTAACCATTCTAAACAACACATGACAATCTGCGGCCTTTCCCTACACCAGGGTAACACAGAAAGCCGTAAAAACCTAGAACAAAAAATCATCTTTCAAATCGGCACTCTCAAACCCCACGGAATCAACGAACGCTTTTCATTCAACTAATCTACATTTGTTTTTCACGTCACCAAATTTCCACCAATAGCGTAGCTCCACCGCTTACTATATAAAACCACACACTACCCACAATTCCTTGATTCGCTCCGACGAAGGGCTAGCGCTCGAAACGTCAGCTATTTGAATCTTTTTACGGTGGTCAATTTACCTTATCGACTCAGTCGATAAAACTAAATTCTCGTGTTTCATCCCCCCACCGACGCAGCACCACAGTTTCTCTAGAAACTAACCTCATTCATCAGAGCCTTATTGGCTGCCGAAACAAAGGGTTCTTTTGTTCCAGTGGTTGGCACATTTGAATAACAAAAAGAATGTTTGTAAACAGATATCATCCCTATTGTGTCATATCTGAAGCGGATTTTTTTATTTCAACTTTAATTGAAAGTTATAAGCTTTTAAAGGAGTAAAATTGTCCATGTTAGAATTTGAAGCCTCGTATCTTCCCTTTGAAAGCCTATTTAAAAATTTTGCGTCCGATATGACAATTTACAATACACCAAGTTTACCTCTCTGCCGTGTCATTTCATGAAATTCTATATCCGCGCTGAATTCTTGGACACAAAATTGCTTGTTTTTACGCTTCCGAAGGCTTCCCAAGCAAACACGAATGCAAAAATAATATATTTATGGTAATTTTGCTAATTTCTTAAGCCTGGTTTCCATATAATCGCAACAATCGCAGCGATCGTTAAGCCTGGTTTCCATAATCGCAACGATCGCAGCGATCGTTACGATCGACAATCGCTGCGATTCTTGCGACCCTTGCGATCATATGGAAACCAGAACGTTGCGATCCTTGCGATCGTTGCGATTGCGATCGCAGAGATAGAAATTTTTCTATCTCTGCGATCGCAATCGCAAGGATCGCAACGATCGCAACGTTTTGGTTTCCATATGATCGCAAGGGTCGCAAAAATCGCAGCGATCGTCGATCGTAACGATTGCTGCGATCGTTGCGATCGTTGCGATTTTATGGAAACCAGGCTTTACAATCGACGATCGCTGCGATTCTTGCGACCCTTGCGATCATATGGAAACCAAAACGTTGCGATCGTTGCGATTGCGATCGCAGAGATAGAAAAATTTCTATCTCTGCGATCGCAATCGCAAGGATCGCAACGATCGCAACGCTTTGGTTTCCATATGATCGCAAGGTCGCAAGAATCGCAGCGATCGTCGATCGTAACGATCGCTGCGATCGTTGCGATCGTTGCGATCGTTGCGATTATATGGAAACCAGGCTTTACGCTTCTCTCGTGCCCTCCAAACTTCCTGCGTGCATCCATTTAACTATTATAGCGCGAAAGAGCGCGTGATATCGCCTAATTCTTAGCCGACGAGGCCTTAGGCCGAGTCGGCTAAAATTAGTTTTATAATTCAACACATTGATAACAAAGCACAGTTTGAAGAAAAAATATCGACGCCGATCCGTCATTTTTGCATTCTCTTGTCAAAATGCGAAATTTACATCCATCGTTGGATATACGTCATGTTGACATAGCGTATATCGGCTATTCACTGAGGAAGGGACAGAAGTCCCGAAACGTCTGAACATTTAGTTTCATAAGCGCTTTTATAACTTTTTTAAACATATTCATTTGATACAATTGGCGCTACACAGTTCATATCTATTATGATTTTATTAGCGTATATCGATAACTTTTTGACCATATTTGGGCAGTGTATCAATGTGTTGAATTATAAAACTCGATAGACGAACGCTAAGCATGAACCAATTCTTAATTGTGCGCGTGGCTGGTAATACGCCCAACAGTGCTTACCATCTGTAGGAAAAAACCGGTTGGGGTGACCGTTACATAATGGTAAGCGATTTTCCACATTTACCGACCAACCGACGAGATTGCCCTTACCATTTAAATAGTCCATTTCCCCATCCTAGCACCCAGACCGTTTACTCGATTTAGTGATTGAAATTTTTCTAAATTCAAATGGTAAGGTAATTTCCAACGTTCCATTCCGAAACGGAAAAGAAAATGGTCAAATGGAACAGAATTTTCCGACGGTTCGTACCAACCGGGATGAAAGGACTACCTCAAAACGTAGTCCGCTATTTCCAACCGAAATTCCCGAAAAATTACTGTTCCATTTGCTTTCCAACCGAAATTACCGGGATTTTTGGTTAAATGGTAAGCACGCCAGGACTGCAATCTGCAACGGCGCAACATTTTTTCTCAACAAATTGCACGATTTTGTTGCCCGTATTACTTCACCTTAAGCGCCGAATGGAAAAGTAGAAAAAAAAAAATGATAAGAACTGTTTCAAGCAAAATGTTACGCCCAGAATGGATATTTGGGATAAACACGGCGAAAATTACTCAAAGGTTACAACCGGACAATTCATAGCCTTTGAACAGGCTCCTTTTTCGGGGTACATGTATTATATTGGGCAGGAGCCCTCCTGTATTGGGTTGTTAAAAAGAAATCGTCTCGCTTCACAGAACAGAAATCGTTCATCTGTTTTCATTTCAAAACCTGTTTCTAGAGCAAAAACTTGGAAGATCTTGAGATTTTGGAGCCTGAATTTTGCAGAAGAAACTGGAACTGGATTTTTTTTTTCGTCGATACCAGCGATGGCGTATAATCGAAAGCAGTGGTCTCAGCATGTTTTTTAATACCCATGATGCGCCTCAAGTTGTGCCGCGGTTTTATTGTTCTGGACATGTCCCAAGGGATCTCAGATACTTTTTTTTTTTTATCAAAGAATACATGATGATCAAATGACAGTGTGATGGAGTTATCTCACAATTCTGACACCCTTTTTGGACCTCTTTTTGGACCTCTTTTTGGCTGGTTTTATACTGAAATCGGCAGTACTCGGCGGCAACGCTTGATTGCAGGTTTGGCTTGTTTGCTTGCCCTGGCTTGCCCCGGCTTGCCCTGGCTTGTTTGGCTCACCGACCGACTCCCGACGAACGCTGGCAAGCGCTGTGGCATGGAAAAAGAATTTCTTTATCGCAGCGTAGTACTTCATTAACTTGTAAGTTTGCATGTAAAGCTTGACCTTTCTTTTTCACGTTTTGGCACAGAAACTTAAGTTAAGTAAGATTTTCGTAAAGCAACCCGGTGGCTGGCCGCTTATTAGCTTATACGGGAATTCAAACTGGGTTTTGTCAAGGCGGCCGTGAGCAGAGCTGTCCGCTTACGAGTCAGTGTCCGCTCAGATAGCTTTGAGTGTAGAAGTAGATCGAACATGTAATGCATTTAGTTAGTAGGTAGCATGGTGCTGGCAAAGCAGTTAAAGTATTAGTTATTTAACAAGACTTATTAACAGCCAACTGTACGTTGACTCTAAAAGGTGTTTTTTTGCGGTTTTACATTGTTTTTTATGCTCAAGTTTTGGCTTCTGAAATGTAATCAATTCAAATGGAACCTACGTGCTCAAACCAAACACAAAAACAGTGCTGGAAATAACAGTCGGTCATCGGACAATGTCCCACCAAAATCCGAAAATGTCCGACCAATTTTAAGCTTGGACATGGTGACCGAGCACAAAAATTACTTAGCTTTTGCCTTGCAAGTCTTGTTAACTCATGGCATTTGATTCCAAAAACACTATAATAAGAATTTACGCTGTTTGTACGATTTATTTTGCTGTAAACGGCTCTCTTGATTCGAGAACATTCAGAAAAGGCCGTGTCATTTGAAATATAGCACGTCGTGTATGATTACCGATTGTGTATCAGGAAAAATCCAAAATAGCGGTGTCCGACCAATTTTGTGAAATGATCGATCAAAAGGGAGGTTTGAAAGGACACATGTCCTTCTAAGCAAGAAAAATTACCTACTCTGCCTTGCAATACTTGAGTATTTATACTTGAGCATACTTAAGCACTTTTCTGCCTTGAATACTTGAGATTTGCAAATCAACCAAAGTCTTTTTACCCAGGACAAGTAGTAAGCTTATTTATCAATGCTGATAAAAAAATAGATATTTTTTCCAGTCTGTCATCATCGACATCTGTGGTCAGTGCCAGCTGAAACAAAGTTGCAAAACTCCAAATGCTGTGATCATTTACCCAATACCATTTGAATCATGATGGAAACAAAGGAGGATTTACAGCTTTTACCCATATACACCAACTGATTTGATTTGCCAACTTTTTAACACACAATCTGCCAGTCGTCTCTCCCTTTCCTTTTCCTCCTTCCCAGTCAGGGTTTCAAATGTGTGATTCCAAAAAATATCCAGACCCCCACTACGGAGGGAATTGGAAATTCCGGAGGGGTGGGGGGGGTCAACGGCCCAGGAAATTCTGAAAGGGGAGGGGGGTTTGGAGGCCAAATTCGCGTCTGAATGGTCGGGAAAACGATTGATTTTTCGTGAATTCGTATGGACTCCGTAAGTGTCACTTACCAATTTTTAAGTGATTTGAATTTTTCTAAATTAAAATGGTAAGGAAATTTCCAACGTTACATTCCGAAACAGAAAAATAGGACTACCTCTGCAGGTATTTCACAATTTTCCAAACGGATTTTCCGGAAATTGTCTGATCCATTTGACTTTTAACCGAAATTTCCAGATTTTTTGGCTGAATGGTAAGCACCCTCCATATCAGGACTGCTTATTGTCTATGGGCCAGTTTACATTGAAGAAGAGTGACCTGGCTAACAAGGCTAAAACATAGCCTTCCTTAACATGTACAATTTCTAACACTTTACCCACTGCAAGTTATTTACTGCAGAATTATCGGAGTGTGAATATCAACTGTAAGCTTGAAATAAAAATATTTTTTTAAGAAAGCACTCCAAAATGCGACTTTTTCCTTGGTTGGATGCCACAGGAAAAAAAACTTGAAAACAAAACTAAACTACATGTAATTGTGATGGGTAGCCACATAAAAATGACGGGGGTGGACCCCCGTCGGAAATTAAAAAAAAAAACCTAAAAGATACCATGCCAGAATCTTGTTTGATGGGTGACCGGTTCAAATGGATTTTTCCCCTAAAATATACCAATTCTAAAACAACAATTCTGTCATACATGTATTTTTTGGCTTTATTATACCCTAAAAGGTACCACGGTAATTGTAACTGTGGTCATTTTAGATTTAAGTATCCTAAGCAGTACCAATCTGCAAATTTTGACCCCTTTAAGGTGCGACCACCACCCCCATCATTTTTATATGGGAGTCCCCTCCTCGGGGTTGGTGTCTGTTCAGACTGTAGTTGGCTTCTGTTAACATGTACAATTTATATACATGTTAAAGGTGAAGACCTTTCCTCAAGAGCCCGGTTGCTTGTAAAAAAATGACTAATGTGATTAATTACTGTTTTTTTTCAGTCCTTGTTAAGCTCTGGAGTTGCATTCTTAAAAACAGGTATGGGGATCATCAGACAAGTAATATTGATCTGAACTGAATTGTCCAGATGATGGAGTGCAGTCGATAACAGGTTAGTACAGGACACGAAAATAAAATGTAAAAACTTTAATTTTACTCAACAATTAACATGCAGTACATTACAGTATCTCGATCATATACAATCATGAAAACGGCTAGTGTTGTCTTTAATACATGTTTGTCTTGAAACAAGCATGGCTGCATTCAATTTCTCAAATTCCATAGTTGGAAGTTAACTGGATGAGAGATTAAAAGAAAGCAATTTGCAAATACTGAATCCAAATCAATGTTGATAGTACATGTACTAAGTACATGTATGTGACAGACACAACTTTATTAAGCAAAATGGTTTTAATTTCACTGCGCTAATCTCAACCGATTGAAAATTTATATGTAGTCTTTTTGTGAAATTCTTGGTTCAGTGCAAAGGTGAAATAAAAACATTCCAGATAGAGAATTTTAAAATGCAGGTGTTTTCTTTTCAGTTTTTACTCAAACTTCTTGTGTTGTTTGCACTATAAAATTCTGTCTCTACACTTTAGTGAGGGTGTTCCAATAGACATGTATTATGGTACAGTACTAAGTGAAAATGAATGTGGCCATGCTGTACAGTCAAATTAAATATAAAACACAATTATTAAAATTAATATTTTTTGACAGCAAAAAATATATAATCGCGTTCGAAGAACGCAATCCTAATTTCGTGTGCTCTAATTTCGTGCTTTATACACGAAGCAAGCTCTTGTTTTCGATCCATTCTGACTCAAATAGTCTCGTCACAAATTATACAAATCAAACCTTAATGTCGAAGAAAAGAAACATAATCTCTTGCGATTTGGTCAAAGGAAACGGAATGAAAATCAATGATTCAGTTCAAAGCGATGTTGACTCCGTGAAGGAAAATTAAAACTGATAAAGCTGTAAACCGAATCGGTGAGTTCATTCGATTATAATTTCAATTGTCATATTAACTAAATTGTCAGCCATGTAACCTTTTGATTAAATCTGAATAATAAAGCAGTAATTTCAGAGAAAGAGCTTTCATAGTTTTATACCAACATCGTAGCTTTGATTGTGTATAGAGTTCACGCTAAAAAATCGAAACTTGTCTTTCATCTTCTTTTGACATCAATTTAAGCTTATTATAAGCTTATATCTTATTTTTGCGATATTTTCTCACCCTTTTCTACTGTAAGTGCTGCAAAAATAATTATTTAATTCAACAGTTCTTGGATAGAATCCCCAAACCGGTAAAATGATATGTAAAGAGTTTATCGACATTTTAAAATTTACGAGCGCTAAAAGAATAGTTTATGGCGTGTTGTTTTTATCTTGCTTTTCAATATTTTAAAAATATAACTAAGGGACCGTTCATTATTTATGGGAGGGGGGGGGGGATGGGTGAGAAAATAACAAATTTTCTTTTTTTTTTTTCATGTCCCCCCCCCCCCCCCCCCTTAGTGAATCTGGATTTTTTCAGGTCCCCCCTGTTCTGTTGGAGAAGAATTTCAATATCCCCCCCACTATACCATATTTTTGTGGGGGCGCGATGATGTAGTGGCTAGCGTGTTGGTTTTCAGATCTAAAGTAGGTGAAAATTTGGGGGTGAACGTATTGCTGTCTTGATATTAAAAACTGTGCTTCTAATATCATATTTAGTTTTAAGCATATACATGTAAATTTGGGATATGATGGGCCTGGGGTATGATGGGAATGAGGATTTGATGGGAATGGGGATATGGAGGAGACAAACCTGTATAAACCAGACATAATGTAGTATAAACCAGACATAAAAGCAACAAAACCATAACATGTTGTAACAGGAAATGAAAAAAAGTTTAGAATAATTTTCAGTAAATTTATTAATAAATAGTTATTACAACGTATGGCATTTTGACACTTGTGTGGTTTTCTTTATCGAAGCAATTCAACCACTTGGTCCACTGTGCATTTGAAGAACTAAAGTTAAGACTTAAATAGTTGTTTAACTATCACAACCAAGACTCAGCTGGGCTATATTTATTGCAATATACAAAACCACTGCTACTGAGCAACCCAGAAACCGGGAGTGGTGCACGTGGGTGGGTTGACTCACTTACAAGGATGACAAAGGACGAACTGATAACTACAAGATACTACTAACAGTTCTTCAACTTAATGTCCACATAGCAGATAAGGAAAATTCCTTTGGCTAGGGTTACAAATACTAATTAATACTTTTAACGTCAATCGCTAAAACCCTCAGTATAATACTGTTACAATACAGTAATATGTTTAATGGTGGGTTAAAACTTTACGTAATGCAAGAAATTTGGCTGCGCGATACGAACGTCTGTGAAATTTGCCGACTTTGCGGAGCTATATCTCCACTATTTTAAAAGATATCGCTTTTAAACTCGGCCACTTTACTAATTTTGAGATGCTTTTTCCAGTAGTGTCGATGGATTTTTGCTATCAGGCCAATATAAAAATTTGGAAAAACCGTGATAAGGCCTATTATGCACCAAATAAAGAAATTAAAATTATAAATCATGCTCCATGACTGCACCAAAATACTGTGCAAGGCTGTGCTCTTAGAAGAATCATAGAGAGCCCAAAAGCTCCCAACCATGAAATCTGGGGTGCCCCACTCTTATTGGTACACTGTAGTTATGTTTTCGCTTTTTATTTAAGACATCATCTGTTTAAAATTTCAAGACCCCCCTCCATAACAAAAAAATTTCCCCAGGACCCCCCTTTTTGCAGTGGCTAAAATTTCAGGTCCCCCCATTTTCTCACCCATCCCCCCCCCCCCCCCCCCCCCCTCCCATAAATAATGAACGGTCTCTAAGCTTCATATATTCTGCTTCATGAAAGCCATGCTAAATACAAAAAATACATCTCTTGAATCTCACCGTTCAAAAACGTTAGCATGATTGCTGTAAGCTAGCTTAGCAAGAGCTTTATTTATATGTTGAGTAATTGCTGAGACTGCAAGATTTGCGTGTTTGCGGGTGTTGGTCCACCTTGACTCGATCATCTTTCACTGCATATTACATTTTTCTGCCGAAAACAGGGTTTATTCTCTCCGGAATCTGTAAGAACAGCAAGTTCATCTATCATTAAAGTCGCCAAGAGGAACTATTTCTAGTATAAGTTGCTTTCTATATTTCCTGGGCCAACTTAACGAACAGTTTACTCCGCCATTTTGTTTGTTTTGATAAAATTTACTCGCCGATTAGTGAGTTAATTATCAACCTTGCTAGGTGGATTAAATTTAACCCTTATTTTATTCCTAGGTTGGCGCTAATCGTGCTTTCAGGAACAGAATCTAATCGAAGGATAAATTTTATCCCTCGATTAGGCTGATTTAATCGTGGGTTAGCGCTAATCGGCTTTTCAGGAACCGGGTCCTGATTGGTTAAAAAAGTGGCATGGGATTTCTTAGCCACTCACAAGCTGCGCACTGCAATGCAAAACCATTAAAGCAATATTAAATTGCAAAATTACTTTTGACACTCAATTGAAAAATGCTCTACAACTCAATGTAAACTCATTATATAAAGTTCTTGTCACAGTCCATTTCCAGCCTACATAAAAGAGCAGGTTTATTAATTATATTAATGAGTGGTATTAAATGATAGTTCCACAGAGGGAAAAGTGGGGATTATGTCACTTATATTGTTTTTATGAAATCAGATACTGCATGCTACATGTAATGTTTTCATATTTGTCCAGAGTAAGAACTTACCATCTTTATAACTGTAAGAGTAAAAACTTATCATCTTTATAACTGTTCAACCGTTTGGTTTGTGACCTGAATCCTGCAATGACAATTAATTATGAATGACAAGTAGTGGGAATAATCATTCTGACCTTGCTGTTAAAGAAAAACAATGAATTTTAAGAAATAATCTTGTTTAAAAAGTCATTTGAGTTGCTCGTGAAAGAGGTACATGTACATGTAAATGCAGTTAACTTAGTAAGTACTTAAAGAGTGCATCTTCTACAATTATTATTACAGGGATTCTGACAGGGTGCGGGAAAAAAAATTAAAATTGTGTGGGAGTATGCAAACCTGTGAACAACCAAATATTCAATCACCAGTGTTCTAGCCAGGCCAGAAAAATATGACAGGGAGGAAATTCTGCATAAATGAAAACTAAAAATAGATGTTTTACTTTGGGGATTAAAATGTACCCAACAATCGTTTGCGGCTGTTTTTCTTCACCAAAGTTTATTGGTCTCAACAAAATCACATTGCATGATACGATGAACTCGATTGGATAAAACCGAAATACCTGACCTCAAAATAAAATGTTTCTGATCTGAGCGAGTTCCTTTATGAAAAATCCATACATTTTATGTAGTGTGAATGATTTCCAGTAAAGGTTCACACAATTTCTTTGCTTTAATAGTTTGTTTGTCGATTCGCAACTTTGATCAGTTCTTTGCGAAAATGATTCAGACAGAGTGACATTCATTTCAGCGCGACGGTACATTTCTTCGGTGTTTCTTCTTCGGTCCTTGACATAATAACAGGGACTCTGACAGGGTGCGGGAAAAAAATCAAGTTTGGGGGCAAATTGTGCAGGTAATAACTTCGATTGTGCGGGATTGTGCAATCCTTTGACCAACCAAATACTCAATCACCAGTGTTCTAGCCTGGCCAGAAAAATATGACAGGGAAGAAATTCTGCATAAATGAAAAGTACAAATAGATGTTTTTTGGGATTAAAATGTACCCAGCAATCGCCAATTTGCAGCAGCTGTTTTTCTTCACCAAAGTTTATTTGTCTCAACTGCAAAATCACATTGCGTGACACAATGAACTCGATCGGGTAACACCGAAATACCACCTCAAAATAAAATGTTTCCGATCTGCTGAGCGAATTCCTTTATGAAAATCTGTGCATTTTATGCAGTGTAAATAATTTCCAGTAAAGGTTCACACAATTTCTTCGAAAGTTTGCCGCAAAAACACAACCCCGAGATGTATGCAAATTGGGTGCTAAATGTAATTTGATAGCATGTTTGTTTTGCATTTTCCTGAATGAAAATGTCTTTCACTTGATTGAAAAAATCAAATCCAGTATTCTGATCAGAACTTAATAATTTTCTCCTATCAATCCGAAGTTCCAGTGCTTTAATAGTTTGTTTGTTGATTCGCAAACTTGCTCAGTTCTTTGCGAAAATAATTCAGACAGAGTGACATTCATTTCGGCGCGACAGTACATTTTTTCAGTGTTTCTTCTTCAGTTAACCTGACATATTAAACTGAAAGAGAAAGCAAAAGCGCTCAAAAAAATATCAACAGGCTGCTTAAAGAAAAACAATATAATGTCTGGAAAACAACAACTAAAAAGCTAGGCAAAAAATTCGGTAGGAAGTCGGATAGAAGTAAAACTGATACTAGTTCCCAGGACGGCGAAGAGAACGCCTTGTTGTTTTTATATCGATCCGCTCGAGCTGTTCGAGGAAAGCGAGGGATTTCTCGATTGTTTGGAAGGCAAATGGGCTAAAAATAGCCTAAAACGTTTCTCGAAATCTTGGTAATCAATAGAAATACCTGATTTAATTAAAATTTTGAGCAAATATTTCAGTATTGTGCGGGATTGTGTGGATTTTTTGGAATTGTGCGGAATTGTGCGGGTTTGACCGAATTGTGCGGTCGCGCACCCTGTCAGAACCCCTGTTATTACTAATCAAAGGCTCCTATGAGCCAATTCGTGAATACAAAATGCTAAATAAATATAAATAGAAATTATTCACCCAAAAATTTATAGCGGCAGAATGTTTTTCATAAACTAGCTTTTAAATATATAACACAAAAACAAATGTTCGGGAATTTCCCCTCAATGAAAGATCAGTTTATTTGACTTGATCATGCAAGCCCCAGCTATACAGTCTGCTTTGTTATGTGTATTAGCAGTCCTCACTGCAGAGACGTCTTAAAAGTTCAAGGTTAACGTTTGCAAAACTCAGTCTAACTTTTTGTTGTTCGACGGACCGCAGTCAAAGAAAAAAAATTGCATCATCCAGCTTCTCTTATTTCAAACAATGCGTATTTGTGTTGTGCTAAGACATGTTTATTATAACTCAAACAAAAATTGGGTTTTTTGAACTTTTATACATGGCAGCCAAACTTCGCACATTTAAAACCAACATTTACACTGCTGTTGCGATATTTCCAAAGTCTTAAAATAAATTCCTTTGAAGTCTGCAGATTGATTTTAATTTTTCACGGCTTGAAGCCCTTGGCACTTAGTCAGCGGAATTAATTACCCAGGATAATCTCACTAAGTTTTAGAGTAGGTGGTTGAGATATAATAGTAGGCGGCTTCATTCAGGTTTGTTTAACACATATTAAGCCTTTTCACTGAAAAGTAGTATAGGCGGCTCAAAATTCGAAATAGCCGGTTTTTTAGCTGGTTGCCAGCACTCAATGAGAACCCTGATTATCAACAAAAGCTTACAGCTGATGGATGGAAGGAAGGAGTAAAAATTTGCATATTTGCCACCTTCTGCGATAATTAACCCGTTCATTACGCTTTGCATAATCATGAGTTAAAAATGTATGCTGAATTTTATTACCAGTCCTCATAATCGTCCACTGCCATCTGCAACAGGGTTAAAAACAAACAATAATTTAAATGACCACTATTGCGTACGTACAATTTACAAGTTACCCATGAACCTGGCTAGCCTGTTCCAGGCTCTTAGATAGTGGGGGCGAGCAAAAAATGTCGGAGCAAGCGAAGAAAAAACGATGGAGGGGGTGGGGGAAGGGGCGGCAGGAGAGCCTGTAAGACTTTCTTTAACGGACCGCTTCTGGTATACCAGCTCGTGATATACCCTCTGATTGGTCAATTTTGACAGATAGCGTCAACACCCGCAAAATGCGTAATCTGAATCACTCATGTCAATCAGCATTATGGTGAACACGGTTCACGCGCGCGATTTCACGGAATCCGAGTTATGTGCTATTTCAAAAGAATGTCTCCTCTTTCCCAGAAGCAAGGTCGACGAGGAAGGAGCTCGTGGAAAAGATGTATTTGCAGTTCTGCCGACCGGTTTTGGGAAGAGTTTAATATTTCAGCTCTTTCCGTGACTGACTGGAGATTCAAATATTTAAAACCGGATGCAATGACGCCATACTTCTGACAATAGAAATACTGCCTAGCTCCGAGAAACACATCAACTGAAACGCAGAGTAAACTCTGAGGAGCTAAAAAAAAATTGCAAACTGCCACTATTCCAGTATAGACTGTGACTATCGCATAAGACTTGGATCTTAGACTGACTTGTAGCCGTGATGAAGAAAAACTATCTCGCAAGTTATGCTAACCGCAGACTTGCGCTCACATTAATTTTAAATCACGGAATGAGAAATGAACTGATCCTATTAAAGCAACGGATAATTCCTACTTAATCTGCTGCTACTGATCTTGCAACTCTTTCAAAGTGAGCCAAAAAATAAAAATCCACTGTTATGCCAAGAGCTAGCAAACAAACGACGCATAACTAAATATTCTAAACGGCTCTGGAAAGCGTAAATTCCTCATGTCAGTATCACAGCTAGAGATTTTTTCCTAAGATCAAAGAAACGACAACATTTAGAACAACAGGCCTGTTAAATCTTAATTTTGATCCAAAAGGAAAAATCTCAGGCACGTACTTGGGATAGACTTATTCTAAAGCTGGGCTAAAATGCTTTCAGCGACAGCAGGATTTGTGTTAGGCCTGTCACCTTTTATAACAACGTTCCATGAATTCGAATGATCGTTCTCGCACAAGTCAGACAACTGATATTGGAAAGCTCCTCGTGCCTTGCAATCCTGTGGCAAAGTGAAGCGACAACATCGGCCAACACCAAACTCGCGACCCCAGTAAAAGCCACTAATTCCTTGTTTTTGGTGACACTAAATAAAAAAAACGCTTGGAATCTTTGTTCCGCTACATGCTACGTTTTTCTTGCAAAATCTGCTACATTTTGAAGGATGGACTTTGAGATTCGAAGAAGCTGAGTGGGAAGACATAACAATCGTCACATGCTCACAGACGGGGTTTGCGAGATCTACTCGCGCGAGAAATCTGAGAATGATTTCGGTAAATTGACAGATGGACATCTTGACAGCAGAAATCCAATTATCCAACTAAGTGAGAAAAGTGGGCGGAAGAGGCCCGGTAAAGAAAGTCCCACAGGCTCTCCTTCCTTCTCCATCTCCCCAGCTCCCTCCCCTCCAACCCCAGTCCCCACTCAGTTTTTCTTCGCTACCAACATTTTTCGCTCGTCCCCACTATCTGAGAGCCTGGAATGTTCAGGCTAGAACCTGGCTAGATCCAGATCAAACTAACTGCTAACCATAAAGCCAACTATGTATACATTGTACTGATGTCTTTCTCAGCATCTTGTAAATCTTCTACAACAAACAAATGCCTACAAAGCTCTCCATTTTGTAATACATGTAATTTATGCTGTAGTGTATTGTTAAACATAACTATGCTCTCTCCATGGTCATGAAAGAAATGTGATCTTATATAATTAACCCTAATTATACCTGTAAAATAACAGCTGCCTGTGTGGAGATGACTGAAAACCAGGCTGGTTTTCAGTCATCTCCACACAGGCAGCTGTTATTTTACAGGTATATAAGGGGTCTTTCTGCATGTACCGGTATCCATGGTCTTCTATATTGTTTGTGAGGTATTGTATTTTTGGTCTTGTTTTGCATTTGTATTATTGTTGTTCTTTGTTCCTTTTGTTTTAAGTAATATGTGCTCCGGTACATGCAGAAGGAACAGGATATAAGTAGGTATTAAAATTTTGGCAAACAATAAATAATAATATTGCTTAATTATTATACTGGGGATTCATGGTGAGTATGAAGTGCTCAATACTTGTGTAAGCCTGAACAAAGCTAGTTATTACTGTCCCAAAAATTGATTGTTTTGAAATAGTAATTCAGGGTTCTCAAATTATAACTATTTCAACAACCATTCCATTTCTGTACACAGCTGTAACAAGCTCACACAAGGCCAACATGCCATAATTCCTAAACTTTGTAATGTAGCAGTTATTGCTTTTAAAATTTAACTTATTAAATATAATAATATTACAGGTTACAAGTTCAACTGAGAACACTGATATTATATTTCTAAAATTCATTTACAATTCATAAGGAAAAATTATACAAAAGAAATTTCAATTCAAAGAAGGTTTATAAATCCAGATACAGACAACAACAACATTTATTTGTACTGTAAATTGTAAATTACAGAGCTGTATACATAATATATAAATTAAAAATACATACAGTAGCTGGTTACACTGATACAGAATACTAATAAGAATGCCAATATAATAAGTTTCATCACTATTGTTCTTTTGGATGTCAAATGAAATATTTGCAGCAGAACAGTATGAATATTTACAGTGGCTCGCCTGTGGCTTGCCATTGTAAACATTGATACAGTTCTGTTGCTCATATTTTATCTATTACTTAAAACAGATGCATCAATAATAAATTGTAAGTTACCTCTAAGCTCATAGGTATTTCTAGTGGCAACTCATCTCTGCAAAGAATTAAAAAAATAATCTCAATCTCCAAACAATAAATTATGTAATTTAAGGACGTTCGCGTGAAAATCTTCTAACATTGATTTTTTTATAAAACTTTTGCTACAGCTAAGTTATGAGTTGTTTGTGACAGAAATGCAAAAAAATGAGGGGGTCACCGACTTCGTTTCCGAGATAAGATATCTGAAAGGCGACCCTAATTTTAAAAAATTGGTCTTCCTTACGGGATGAGACAACAATGTCTGTTAGTCTAAAAATATTGCAAATAAATCTCTGAAGTGCAACTTTCTTTACCCAATTTTATGCCAGTAGGTCTGTTCAGCAAATTCATTCAACTAATGACGTTTTTTAAAGAAAATTAAATCTTTAAACAACAGCATTTGCAAACTCTGACAGCCGCAAATTGGCAGGATTCAATGTCGTGCGGGTAGAAAAATGGAAAAAAATTAAACTTCCTACATTGATTTTTTGTTCATTTTTTCACTATCTTTTTCTGTCGAGAAGTGCCAAAGAAAATTATCTATCAAAAAAAAATTGGGGGTCACCGAACCATCCAAGCGAGTTAAATCTAAGCAAATTAAAGTTAACGCAACGGCTACCAGTCCTTTATGTGCTTAGATTTCTTCTCTTGCTCGCGCGCTCATGCATGATGTAGCATGGCGTTGCGACATGAATTGCGTGCGCAGTAAGGATGCGCATAAACAATTACCGCGAACGTCCTTAAGTTCCTCGTGTCAAACTGAATACAGTTATTTACTTACAATGTAGTAGTACTCAAGGAGTGCATCTTTTTCATATTAATAACAAACATTATGCTGAATTTTATTACCTTCCTTCCTCGTTATCATCCATTGCCATCTGCAACAGGGTTAAAACAGGCAATAATTTAAGTGACCACTATTGAGTACAATTTTCACAAGGTTCAACAAACTACAAGTTACCCACTAACCTGGCTAATCTATCGGTCTATGACTATCTCAATTATAAATCTACTAGATGGAATAAAATGCCCAGAAAGCTTTCTGCTTTGTAATAACAGAGATTCTGACAGGGTGCAGGAAAAAAATTAAAATTGTGCGGGAGTTTTGGGGCAAAATTGTGCAGGAAATAACTTCAATCGTGCAGGAAATTGTGCGGGATTGTGCAATCCTGTGACCAACCAAATATTCAATCACCAGTGTTCTAGCCAGGCCAAAAAATATATGACAAGGAGGAAATTCTGCATAAATGAAAAATATAAATAGATGTTTTACTTTGGGGACTAACCCTTTCACCACCGCACGTTTTGAACAAAAAGTGCCCAGAACACCAGCCGTTTTGAAAATGGCGATTTTTCAACAAGAAATGGCGTACAAGTTTTTCAAATAAAGCTAGCGCGCATTGCAAACTTCTTATTTAACTAAAAAATGCATCACTGCTCCATTTCGGCTAAATTGCAGAATACCCGGCCCACTAAATCCAACTTACGAGAATGCTCCCGCAGTCCTGCAGTCGTCAAAATGATAGCAACTCTCTACATGTATATTCCTCGTTCTAAAAGCGTGTTGCGCAAAAGGTAGCTGGATTACACAGATATTCCTCATTCTAAATTCAAGTTACACCAAAAGTTAATGGAGTACATGAATATTTCTTGTTCTAAAAGCTTGTTGCGCGAAAGGTGGCGCATTCATCGACTGCAGGACTGCGGGAGCACTCGTTTTACTAACACTAAATATTCATTGACTGCAGGACTGCGGGAGCACTCGTTCTACTAACACTTAGCTATTCATTGACTTCGGGACTGCAGGACTGGGGAAGCACCCATTTAACTAGCCTAGAGCTTAACTATTCAACATAGTTTGTTGACTGCAGGACTGCGGGAGCAGTATACATTAGTGCTGTTTGAAATTGGCCGGGTATTCTGCAATCGTTCCTGCTCGTGAAACCACTGTTAAAACAGCTCAGGATTTCCACTTCAGAACTAAAAATTCACTAAAATTGATGAACTTATAGGCGAGAAAAAGAAACAAAGAGTTTTATTTTAACTTTGCACTTTACATAATTTACATTGCAACTTTTCGAAATTCTGTATCATAGTCGCACATTGGGCGATCAAACCTCAACTTTTGGTGGCCCTTGTGGTCAGTTTTTACTCGCCACTGGCGACTGTGCGACCGCCAATTTTTAGCCCTGAATTTTATATATAGATACAGTAAAATACATGCATTGTTAGTTACCTCTAAGCTCATTGGCATTTGCAGTGGCAACCCTTCTCTGCAAGGGATAAATAATAGTCGGAAAGTAAGAAGTTTAACTTGAACATATTAATTAAAAAATTTGGTTTTGTTTACTACAGTACATTTACTTCATAAAAGCAGCATGAAAAGTCCCACAAACTGAGCAAAGAACAGCGAAAACTAGTAATGGTGCCTTGTGTGATGGTGTGCCTTACTGAGGTTTCGTCACTTGTCAGTGTAGTTTATTTGCAATTATAATTGGTATCATCACTGTGCACGAGGATCTTTTTTTTTTCAATTTTTCCACAGTTCATAAATGAATTTATCATTACTCATAGGTATACTGTACTCGTCAAGTTCTTTCACTGAGTCTGAACATTCTAGTTCTAAAAACAATTATTTTGGACCTGCCCTAGCTGTCCTATATTTAAGTAAACTATTCTGCTTACTTAAGTTTATTCCTCAGAAATAGAAGTTGACAAACAATTTTTTTAAAACTTTCTCTGATATTTCCCTACCAGACATTGTTTTGAAAAATGCAGTAAAAAATATAGGTCACCATACTCGCAAAAGAATATTGCCTATTATGTGCTGGACTATTTGATCGGTCCATGTTACTTTTATTACATTGCTCGTGCGTGCGCTAATGACACAAGAAATTATGTGCAGTAGTGATGCGCAATGCAATACTCAGGAATCACCTTAAGAACCAATGCGAAACACTCGTAATTGAAATAAAGGCGAGCTGACTTAGATTGCGGTTATAGATAGATAGATAGATACTTTTAATTATTAAGCACAGAATTCATAAAGTTGACACTTTAATATTTACAGTGAAGCTGTGCATCTAAAGTATATTCATACAAATTAATAATAGTTCTGAAATTTAATAAACTCTAAAATTAAAAGTAATACTAATTACAAATAAGTTATACAGACAATTATTGGACCTCCACATCTGTTTTTAAATATATTGGTCATTTTAAGTAAATTAATGTCTTTCTATAGTCTGTACTTAATGCCTTCACACTACTGTTGAAATTGGTTTAGACTGTGGTTTATTTGTTAAACACTATCCAAACTTTGTTTAAACAAGAGGCTCCAAGCAGCCTATACTCATGCGCATGCGTAAGAAAGTTTTATGATATATTTTAAACATGATAAGATGTCTGACATGGAGAAGAGTTACTCCTTTCATTCAGTCATCGTTCCTGTAAACCACGTTGTTAACTATTGAATGTTTTGTAAATGAAGGCTGTACCACAATGAAGCCAGTGATTCCTCTGAGAGTTATATATACCTAACGTGAACATTAGTAATGCAAATAAGTTGTAGGAGACGCTGTCGTGACACTTCAGTGACTTTGTTTTACCGGAAGTGAGAGTAGCCGGAAGTCACTAAACAGAAAGTGTAAATGGCAAAGCTATGAACCGGAAGTGCACAATTTAAAATATTAGTGCATAAATCTGCATGCAAAATCGTGACACAAAAATAAATAAATAATAATAATAATAATGATAAAAAGAAAAAAAAAGTAATAACCAGCCCTACTGTATATGTGTAGTAAATGAAACCCATACAGGACACTAGCTGGGTGCTCTAAGCTTCTTACAACTTACACCTCCAAACTTTAGGGAGATTCAAGTGAGTTAGTTTAATATTTTACATAGTGACCCAGCTCACTACTAAAAGTATTTTTGAGTCTCTGATATCTCAATGGCTGGTGTGCAGGAGGTCATGCATGAGTTTGACTGAGTAACTTAGTAATAAATTACTGTTAGATATGATCCACCGAAAGTGCATCATCTAATTAACCATGTCCTAAATCATGTGGAATTTTGTTACCTTTCATCATCACTGACATCTGTATCTACATGTATCTATATCAGGGTTAAAATAAACAGTGTAAGTGACCTACTGGTACATGTACATGTTGCACTGGGAAGCAAATGAAAATCAAATACCGCTAACAAAGCTACAATTCCTGGTTGAATCTTGAGTCACATGAACCCAAATCAAATATGCTAACAATAATTTATATTTATAAAGCCACAATGCAAGTTCACCTATAAAATACATTGCATTGTTAGTTACATGATTTTGGTTTGTGAGCAGTACTAGCTAACTGACCCAAACATTGATTGTTTTGAAATTCATATAATTTTATGTGAAAAATACATTCATTGTTAGTTACCTCTAAGCTCATTGGTATTTGCAGTGGTGGCTCTTCTCTGCAAGGGATAAATAATAGTCAGAAAGTAACATAAGAAGTTTAACTTGGGCATATTAATTCGAAAATTTGGTTTTGCTAATTGCTACACAACCTTTACTTTTATGTATCATAAAAGCAGCTTACTCATGTTTCATCTCTTGTCAATGTACTTTAATATATTTTGCAATAGTTATTGGTATCATCACTGCAAGGATCATTTCATTTCTGTATCAGTTATTCCATAGTTCATATATGAATAGTATTTGCGAGTCTCCCCATATCTGAATGGCAGAGCTGCATCTGATTGGTGTGCAGGTCATAGGTTTGACTGAGTGACTTAGTAATAAATCACTGTTTAAGATATGATCCACCAAAAGTGATGATCTAATTAACCATGTCCAACATCATGTGGAATTTTTTACCTAGTTTCCTCATCGCTGTCTGTAGTTAATATCTGCAAGAGGATTAAAATAAACAGTAAGTGACTTACGTAAACCATTCCTGGTTAGCTCAGTTGATATAGCTCCAGTCTACGAGCAGGATCTAGCAGGTTTAATTCTCAGCTGTACCACTAATCAAAGTCTATAATATTTATAGACTTTGTTTATTAACTGATAACAACATACTGGTTGTGCTTAAGGCCTTTTTTCAGTTAGATTATTGACTGTGTCATTGGTTGGGCAACAGCTAGAAACAAATACATGTACATGTAACAAATAAGTCAGAGCTTCTTGCAATAGCCTGGCTTAAACCCCAGCACAAAGTCCCAAATCACACATGCCAACCATAAACCCCCCATGCAATATATAGCCCTTTCAAAAGCATTCTACATTTTCAATCGTGCAAATTTCACTGAAACGGAAAAAGCTCAGACAAAGATCTCCATGGTGCATTAATTTATTGCTTGACCTAACTATTCTCTCTTCATGGTCTCAAGATCTGGTGAATGGACAGCATCACATCCGGGGATGGTGGGGTACTGTATTGATGCAAATTATGAGTAAGGAAGCCACTAAGGGAATATGAAGGAGGTAACTTGGTATACAGTGTATTTCTTGCTTGCTCATTTGTATTGTCTAATTTTCTCATTTCATTACCAAGCTTAACATTTCCCATCTTTCTTTCTTTATCACCAAGTCACATGACGCATTCGACATTGCTGATCCTAGCAGTATGCAGGGTGCATGTCATATATTAACCTAGTAAATGGCCAAGCTTGCCGATAATATTTGATTTAAATAATATAATACATGTATTTGATTCAATAATATTTGATTCAAGCTACAGAAACCAGAAATGTGCAGGCCTGTTGAGTCACTAGGCCTACAAACAGAAACAGTGGTATGCAGGGTGTGTGTGATATATGAACCTAGTATATTTTATGATAGCAAATTATAGTATATTATAGTAAATGGCCTAGCTCATCACAAGTCTTTCATAGCTCAATTGGTTAGGGCATTTGACCGGTGTATGGAAGAGCATAGGTTTGATTCCTGTCAGGGACTCAGTTTTTTTTCTTTGTCCGATCCCACGCTCATAATACCATGAACATTACATCTCTCTCAGAAACAGTGATTGTTTTGAAATAAATTTAGATTATATTATAATGTGAATACATGTAATTACCTCCAGACTCATTGGTACGTGTCCATGTGCAGGCAGCAATCGTCTGTGAGGGACGTGGCAACAACAAAAGTTGTCAAAAGTTAAAACACAAATTATTATTATATTGAAATTCGGTCTTGCACACTAGCTTTGTTAATAACAAGAAATAAAAACAGGAGAATTTTTAGATTTGTAAGCAATGGGATATGGGATGGAATTATGGATTTTTAGGAAGATGTACAATGTATGGTGTTATGTTTGCTCCTCTGTGCATTGCTCTCAGGGAGCCAATTCATTTTGAATAACTGGTATATGGTGCTCGAAGGTTAGGAACATTTCATAGTTGTTGTATTTTAGATTTGCACATTCAAGTAACAATAATGAAGGGCTCCCGGCAAGAACGTCCCAAGTACTTTTTTGGAAAATTATCACTGAAATCTTGGATTTTTGGCCTCAAAAGGTACTCACTTGCCAAAATTATGACTGGATCATGTAAATATGACTGAAAGGATTTAAACCAGGTCAACAAATCTTCTATCTTCGAACAGAATAATTTTTTTTTGAAAAGATACATAGGGTGCCCTAAGGCCCAAAACATTTCCTCAAAGATGTGGATTTTCTTTCCCGTTTTGGATCTGTTTTAAGTACCTTAACAATAATAAATCATTAATTTGACAAAACTGTGTTTTGAAAGGCCTATAAACTTACAATTTTAGTGAAAGTTGCCAAAAACATAGTTAGGACGTTCTTGCCGGGAGCTCTTGAGTAAAACAAAGAAAACAAAATCTGCTGAAGAACACATGCAAATTATTGATACACTTAGTGTTAAGTTTTAGTATTGCAGACATTGTAGACATGTACATATTCTGTACTCATCAACTTTTTGCATTGAGTGTAAAAATTAACACATTGCAAACTGAATGTTGGTAGTAGATATCATAGCACTTAAATAATTTACTGTACGTATCAACTTTACAGACTTTACAGACTTACCGGTAATCATTTTGATGATGCTGAAAATTAGATAAAAAAAAAACATGTTAGCGTTACCCTTGATTCATTTACACTGTGTTTTAGTACACAAATTCCATAAATTAATATGTAATAATATTCTATAAGTCTTGACAACAAGAAGGGAACATTAGAGTGTTTCACAAACCCCGAGTCGTTGTTGAATAGCCAAAGTAAACGAAGAAAGGGAACAAAAGGAATTAGTATCTAATATTTTCCTAATTTCTATAATTCACGGATTATGTAAAACCACTCCAGGAGACATGAAGGGTGATTTTACAGGATAAGAAAATAAATAAACACCTTAAAATAATTCAAAGCCAAAGTATCACTATCGACTGATAAAAATTAATAACATTTCGCCAAATTAAATACTGGAACTTCAACATCAGAGTGTTGTTTGTGTTTCACAATTCACGGCAAGTTTGCTTAAATCTAAAAATAAATTATAAATCTTATAAGCCAGACTGATTTTTTCTTTCACATGTGTTTTAAAATCCAAGGCCTTCGTTCTTTTACTGTAAGTGTGGTATGCAAACTAAATTATTTGATTTTTACGCAATATTGTATTATTGATTTCTTGTTGTAGTATCGTGCAAATTTCCACTTTTGATATTGAACAAGTTCATGGCGGTCAAGCTCTTTAGATTATAAGTTGAGTTTGTTGTATACGCACAACAGGGAAAGATTACTTGTCTTCAGAAATAATGAGATTTAAAACTGTAATACTAGGTACATCATTGTGTTAAAGAAACAGATTTTTACTTACATTCATGTTTCTTGAGTCCATGAGAAACGTGGCTAAAATTTCCCCAAAAAATTGGTGTCAGTCTATATATGTATATGCAAATTAACATGCATTAAGTCTTGTGTTTTAACGCGCCTTCGATAAGATATTCGAGATAAATGTGATAAAAGTGGATGTTGTAGTGTACTAAGTTAAAAACCCTAATGAGAAAAAGATTTATTGCCTTTGTGATAGCGTTGGTTTGTGATTTTTTAAAGGGATTTGTCATTACGAAACCTTAATATGTTTTCCAAGAGATAGCAAATTCCGTTCGTGATTTTAATCTGTAGACTTGTAGACTCGAACGCCAAGTCTTGAGGTCTTCACAGATCTCCATTCGCTGACAAAAAGGGACTCGCAAAAGGATATATTAACAGCGTTTTGCCAAGCTTTCTGATGCATTCAAGTTCCTGTTATGTATACATAGTTAATATATTCTAATTAACGTACAAAAATGCGCCAACGCCTTGTTCCGTTTTGTCATTGGAAACATAAATACGCTTACTGTTGAAATCGAATAAGATCTAATTCAGCTAAATTTCCAGTTATATACGTTAAACTTCTCCATGTGGTTTCAGATTCAAATCCATGCCTGGCTTAATCCTTAATTCTTGTAACCGTGTTCCAATATTCGGCCGTGGATCGCGACAAGGTACATTGTATGCTTCGCTCTCGAAACAAACCTGTTGTTTTGCTGTGGTGGAAACCGATTTGCCAAAAAGCACTGAAATCATTTGTTTAGAGCCCACCTTTAAACTCAGAGTAGAAAAACTTCAGTCCGCGCTGACTTGCGATCGCTATCCGCTCAAAGCACGTGTACGTGTCAGACGTGAAGACACAAATGGTCAGAAATCCAATGGTTCGCCCCCAATCTATCTCTTAAGGCTGGTTTTCACTAGCGCATAAGCATAAGCACAAGCCAACATACGCAGACTCAGTAACACGTTGATCATTAGTGCCTATTCTGTTTTGTTCAAACAATTGGAACTAATGAATAACACGTTACTGAGTCTGCGTATGTTGGCTTGTGCTTATGCTTATGCGCTAGTGGAAACCAGCCTTTACTGATTAAAATAGCGTGATGTTACATGCCTAAGGCAAGATAGTCGACTTCACTTGTCACGCAAAGAAAATGCGAACGTTCTGTTAGCATTCAATTCTTACAGATAATGTTAGCATTTTCGGTCCTAAAACGAGGAAATAAACCTACCGAAAATCAAGACATTTACTCTTGTAGCTGTGCTTTGCGCTTGTTTATTTATCTTCAGTGGCGCTTTTTTATCCCATGTGGAAAAGATTGATCACGCATTGTACAACTCCACTCCAATTCACAGGGCGCAGATGAGTCAAATTTCACAGCAATTTCGACTTTTTCACGGTGCAGATCGATCCTTGTGGAGTAAAGTATAAGCTTGACCGATTGAACCATCTTACGACCGGGTTATGCGTCCTGTGAACAGTGGCCTGAGGGAAGTTATTGTCAGGGCAACGAATTTGGCAAGCGATGACTTCCGAACGAGGCGCAATGGTGCTCCGGGGGGCCTACTCCTATATATGTAAGCTATATAGGTATGTGCCGCCCGTTTTTGAGGTGCTCAGTCCTTAAATAGGGTGTCCTTTTTGGTATTGTGACCCTTGATTAGGGTTCCTTTAAATTGTATTAGCTAAATTACAGTACCTAAACACCCAGGTAAACTAAAAAGATAAAGTTATAATGGTGTATCAATGAAACTAGGCCCAGTCTAGTATTCATGCTTAATGCTTAACTTTCCATGTACAGAAAAGAAATAAGATTTTCTACCCTTAAATAGGGTCAGGGTTTGAGAACCTTCGCGGCACACACCTATCCTAAATTAACGGGAGTACATCCCTTCCCCCCCCCCCCCCCCCCCCGGGGGGGGGGGGGGGGGGGACGGTGCTCCTCGCGAGACGTCCACAGGGCATTACTTTAAAGTTACAGAGTACCTTCAGATCGACCATTCTCTCGAAATCCCATTTTGCGGGTCAAAATAAAGGTTTCAGAATGATCTTTTATCTCCAAAAAAATATTTTTTTAAGCGCTGTTTTCTCAAAATGAATTGTTGGCTTGTAGGGGACTTTTTAAAGAGCTACAGCTCAGGAAATTTGTTCGATTTTCCTCAAATTTGGACACTAGCTAGGTTAACGTATAATAAAAAGAAACATGTCGAGGAATTTTTAGAGCCAATTCCGCGCGATTACTCCCAATGTTTCTTTTCGCCCTTTTTCGAAAATGTTCTGTAACTTTTCACTGAAATTGAACATGGGAAAACGCAGACAACTTTTTTAGCGCTTCGGGTCCAGAAATCCGAGAACAAATCAAATTAGCAAAATATAATAGTCGCTTTGAGTTGTAGCTTTCAAAAGCTGATTTAGACTTCATAAAAAAATTCGACAATTCATTCTGTTAGAAATTGAAAAGTATATTTAGATAGCCAGCTCTGTGTAATCTTTAGTTTGATATGGGGGTTAATGTATTCTAAGAATAATCTCAAGACGGCAGAGCTGTAACACTGGCTGAGACACCCCGGAAGGTATAATGCCAACCTTAAGCGGCTGTTTTCTTGAGAACAGGATTTCACCAGCGTTAAAAATTACAGTAGCCTGTAAATACAGCTCGTTGTCGTCGCCCTCGGCCGCTAGGGGCGTTTCGTTTGGTCACGTTCATATTTTTGTTCCGACAAGATGGATTTTGGACTACGATTAGTCCCACATTTCTCCTTGGGATACCGGACAGTCGATCACTCTAGCGAGCGCGAAAATCGACTGCAGCGTAAGGGACTACGAAATAAGGGACTACTCGTAGTCTATATGGATTTCAACGGTATCCGGAATTGTCAAATTTGACTCTATTGCACCCTGTGTTCAGTACAAGCGCGGGTTTGCTCCAGAAAGACGGCGTTCGTCTGATATGTTCATCTAACTGTACTTGAGGCGCATCTAAAGGCAGTACCCGCTGTGTTCCTTGGTGGAATGTACGGGTTTAAGTAAAGTCCGTAATTTCTGTTAACTTCTGAGTGGACCACTTGCGAACGCCTAAGAAAAATGAGAAGATATTTACCTGTCTTATTTACCTAAAAGCTCAAGTAAAAATATTTGACCAATTTTTAATTAAAACTGACAACACTTATGGAAAATCAGTACTAAAAAGCTTTCATCTAAATGGTCAGACACATGTGGTTAAAGGGGCTATGTCATCATTTTTAGCGTTACTTTAAAAAGCCGAAATACATCTTTATATCAGTGAAAACCCAAAAATAATGGTCCAGGTTTGTTTCAAATTATTCTACTAGTTCTCTAAGACTAAAAATAAGTGTCTTGGGCTGCAGATGGCCAGGATGGAAATGGATTGTATCTTGAAAAAATTGGCCCAATTTTTTCAAGTTTATCGCTTGTCTTAGAAAATTCGCTAAAACTTCGATTATGGATTATTTTCTCTGCTGAAATTCACTTGATATCTTCCTGTTAGTGTTCTTTAAGCATTTCGTGTACGACAAAGGTACTTAGTTTTAATTTGGGACGGTTCTGACCCGAAAACCTCAAAATCACCATGACATAGCTCCTTTAACAGTACCACCGTGTACAGAATAATAAACAGCACCTAGGAAAGTAATGATCAGTGGCTTTTACATGGATGGTCGTGAACATCGTTGGGATTTCATCCATGCTCCAAATTTTTACCACCTATTAGGGCTGGTTCCCACTAGCGACGTAATCGGAAGCGGAGTCGGAGTCGGAAGCGTAAGAAGCCTTACGTTCTAGTGTAAATTAAAAAACGGAGTCGCAATCGGAATCGGAAGCTCGATGGAATCGGAATCGGAAGGATCAGAAGGTTTCCTTTTTCTTCCGATTCCGCTTCTGCTTCCGTCGCTTGCTATCCGCTTCCGTGGTTTTGATTTCCACTAGATCGTAAGGTTCTTACGATTCCGATTCCGCTTACGTCGCTTACGTCGCTAGTGGGAACCAAGCGTTACAGCATAACCAACAGTACCACGGAGAGGCAATGGTCGCGCATTGGGATCTCATCCACAAACGTAAAAGTTAGATGCATCTTACTTCAGTGAAGTGTTGACTCTAGAAGTAACAGTGTAACTCTGCGCCGTTTTAGTAAGAAATTTGAAGTTAACATTTACCTTGCAAGAAACTTAAAGTGCACCTAAACCCAAAATTGTTTTTTTCGCTTAATCAACTCCATGTGCGTTGAAAAGTTGAATAGTTAAATATTTCTTGTTTTTAACGTTGCGTTAGTGAATTATAGAGGTTTGAATTTACAAAATGTTAATAAGATGACGTCAAATCAAGAATCGTTTATTATACAACTACTTGTTTCCACCTCCAAGTAATATTTTTTTACAAATCAATTGACTATTAACAGTTTTTATTTAGTATTTCTTAAATTGATTATCCTCAAGCTGTGAACTGCGTATTGTAAATTGAAGTAGAAATAATGGTATAAAGTCTTGATTTGACGTCATCTAATTAACATTTTGTAAGTTCAAATCTCTATAACTCACTAACGCGACGTTAAAAACAAGAAATATTTCACTATTCGACTTCTCAACGTACGTTCAGTTGATTAAAAGAAAAAAATTGGGGGTTAGGTCACTTTAAGGAAACTTTCAGTTGTCACTTGTTTTAACCTTTTATACATATGTGATGATATATACCGCTTGCTCTCTGATATCCTTATAGGCTGTTCCAGGCATTCGGATTGTAGGGGCGACAGGGACAGGGCGACGCGAAGAAAACTATGCGAGCGGAGAAAAAAGCGAGGAAACTGAGAAGAGACGGCTATCCTTCGCGCCCAACCCCCTCTGTCAACACTCGCTACGTTTTTCCTTCGCGCACCGCCTATCCTTCGCTCCCCACTGTTTGAACGCCAGCAACAGGCTAATATCCTTACGGTCTCAAAATGGAGTGCCCAGTCTCCCCCCGTTGTAGATTGCGATTTCTTTGCCGATGTTTCAAAAAATCTAGTTTCGGATCGGCCGACCAAATGAGTTGTTTGAAAGAAAATTAAAAGAGCTTTGAAATGATGTCAAATACATGTTGTTTATGTAAAAGAAACTTGCGAACTGCTGAAATGAAACCAAGGTCAAACATTTGAAAATTAAATCTGACAAGCTGGAAATAAAAAAACGGTTAAAATGGTATTTAAACATGCACTTGTTTTCTAGCTGAAGGACAATGTAGTGAACATCTCGAAGGATGTATTCTCCACATACAATGAAAGAAATATAGCTGATCTTAGAACTCCTTGGAACTGAAGCGTAATTTATACTTCTAGAATTTCTGTCACTCTTTTATCTACAGTTCACTTACTTCTTCCGCTTTTATCACTTTTTATTCTCCATTTTTCCGCAATCCAGCACATCTTACTCCACATTCCAACTAGCATTCTACTCAGAAGTGAACTAGGGTACGGGCAAGTTTAAACTTATGTATAAAGTGATTTGTCAATAGGTAAATTTCCCTTGCATTGTTTGGAAACGGAATGTGCCAGGACAAGCAGGCGTATTGTTTTGATTTCAACGGCTTGTTCGGCGTTCAAGCCCGCATACAATCACTCCTGAGGCGCGTTTATTTACTTCATTTGTTAATATAAGGTGTTGATGATTTCAGAAGTCATTTTATTTTTATTTGGTAGGGTGTTTTGGCTGGATAAAGACGAATGCGGTTTTAGATATTTATCATTAATTATACAGATGACTTGGATTTCTTTTTATAGCGCGAGTTCAAATTCAAAGGATTACGTTAGCGTGACCGACAAGTGATGAGTGTATTGCAAATAACTGTTTTATTCAGGTCATATTGAAACGACATTTTCGTAGTTAACCTCAACTATTGCTCAGCCGGTTTATATTTGCTCTTCAAAAATTGATAGGAAATAAGGAACCACAAAATCCTGTCTCGTGTTCCAAATTTAGATGGGATTCTTACTTTCAATATTCAAATGATGTGGGTTTTATCCCAGGGAGATGACGTCATATACTTAAACAAGGCATCAGAGACCGTTTCAATATATTGCTTTGCATAGAGTAATTTAACCCTTTCACTCCCAAGAGTGCCAAAAACCAAAATTCATGAAAAATTCCAAATTTCATTTTGTAAAATATTAAAAATCAAATGGTACCATGCAAGAGTACTGCTGAAGAGTTTTCATTTGAATGGTCACATTATAGGATTTCATCGACAGACTCAAAAGTTAGAACAAATGGTACCATGCAAAAGTACTGCTGAAGAGGTTTAATTTGAATGGTCACACCATAGGATTTCGTTCGTCCACAGACTCAAAAGTTAGAACTACACTTCATGTCTTCATAATTGACTCTGGGAGTGAAAGGGTTAAGATTGTAATTACAAACAATGCAAAGTCCGTGGATTTTTGGTTAGAGACAAATGAAAATCATATTGATGATCCTCACAGTGATTTCAGCAACTCGAGCAGAAAAGCCTGACAAAGAATTCGAAAACGTCAGCTTCTGAATCTCTTTACTATGGCCAATTTACCTTGTCAAGTCGCTTGACAAAACCAAATTTTCGTGTTTCACCTGCCTACAAGGCGCAGTGGGGTCTTTAATATTTGACTGTAATTTCTTCTATTTCCCCGCGCGAATCATTTTTTGTCAGAGCAAAACTATGAAGGTGACCGAACAAAGCATCAGTCGATCGTGTTGCGCATCAAGTGAACCGAAATCCGACAGTGTTCCGCTGGGGAGAAACGAGGACGACGAGCTCCGGACGAGGCTCCTGACGACACGCCCACAGTCATTGTTGTATGCGGCTTTCGGATGAAATTTCACCTGACGCGTAACACAATCGCCTGATGCTTTGTTCGGTCACGTTTCAGTTTTAGTTTATTAAGTGTCAATAGGAGACCCTAATCCGACACTGGAATGGTCAGCGGAAGACCTGCTTATTTTAGTTGTTTACATGCAATTTGAAATTAATTTAAAAAAGTTTTCAGGTGTTGATGCCTGTATCACAGAACCAGGCAAGGAATTCCATACTGGGATGGTTCTTACAAAAAAAGAGTTCTTATAGGCATAGTTCGTAGTTCATACGTTCATAGTTTTGCTCTGACAAAATCGATTCGCGCTGTGAAAATAGAAGAAATTACAATCAAACCAGCCACTGAGGCGGAATACGTGAATACGCGAAGCAAAAAAGGAGAGACAGTTTGTAGTCTGACTATCCAAACTGTGGTACAAGTTAAAGTCCGTTCAGGCATTACAGTAAAGGGATCCGAGTGACTTGTCAAAGTAACACTCGCACACACAGCCTTCTTAGAGCGTTTTTCAATTAACTGTCGAAACTTATTTTAGCGATTGCTTTGGTTTTGTACTACTATGTCCTTTGTGATTGGGTAACACATTTCGCACTATTTATTCGACCAAGCCCGGCAGAAGTAATACCAAAACCAATAATGACTTGCTCGCACGCGTTTTCCTGCGCTGGGTGCCAGCAACATGTTTTTGTTTAAGTTCGTATTGGTTTATTGCAGTCTGCGTTTGCTCTGATTGGCTTTGGTTTTGCGAGTTACAGCAATGGTACAGAAATATGCAATTGCTTTTTATCAGGGGTAGGTGAGCGGGAAGAGCAAGACCCGGGCGCGCGGGAGATTGTTTGTAGCGCGGAATCTCGATTCGCAGAAGAAAAAAAACTCCCGCTATTTTTGCGCGCGTTCGCGTGTTCTCTTCATGCTTCACCATTGCCGAGTCGTCGTTTTGCTTACTTTAACACGTTTGTAGTTAGTGTTTCTTCTTGCTTTGGAGGCGCGTTGGTCGAATGGTGGGCGCGTCGAACTTTTTAACCTATTAAAAAAGGTCGACGGTTTGAACCCTGGTCTCGGCCGTCGGGTTGTTTCGTTAAACAAGAAACTCTACTCCCCATTGTCTGTCTCCACCCAGGTATAAATGGGTACAGGCGATGTATTGCTGTGGGTAATCCTGCGATTGACTAGCATCCTATCCACGGGGGAGTAGCAATACTGCTACAGTCAGACTTCCACTAAGGCCCCCCTCCCCACAACGGTCATGTTTTTGTCCGTACTAACGAACCATTCACTTTACTTCTCATTGAAATCTCGACATAACCGCCACCCATCTACAACAGACGCAAGATACTGTTCAAGGGTGGCATTTGTAGAGAACGTTCGACTGTAGTTGTTTTAATAAATATACTACAGAAAAGGGCGTTTAGCTCCAGACCACATGTGGCTCGTGTGCGACTTTATTTACCTACTGTATTTCATTGAATAGGTGACTTACCTGATTATTTTCTTTCTCTTTTCAGTTCGTATCTCAAAAGCTGTTGTGCGATCTCGTGACAAGATGCCGATAGTGTCCACCAGGCAATAGCGGCCATCACTGCAGCAGTGCGTAACATCAGAACTGATCTATTCTCTCGCTATCTGCACCGGCAAGAACCTTCCAAGCACTGCGTATACTCGTAAACAACGTGCTGGATGAACTTCAATGTGCCCTGTAAACAGCGCAAAATCTTCTCACGCGCTACAGGACTTTTCTTCGAAGAAACAAACTCCGAAGTTGTCTACTTGCGGTTGAGAACGAAATTGCGAGGAAAGCCAAGACTAGTACGTGGTTACCACTTTATAAAAAGAATTGAGGACAAACCTTTTACAATCGTACATCACCTTTAGGAAAAGTTTCTTCGCTGTGTTTTAAAAAAGTGATTTTCTTGCATATTTTGTTTCTTTGTTTTTTCCTCGACTTTCTTTATTTTTTCTTTAATTTGATGAAATGTTTATGAAGAGTTTAAAGAAAGCCCAACAACTCGTCGCCAATTTTATATTATAAAAGTATCAAAAGAAATAAAGGACTTGTAAGATTTGTTGCTAAAACAAAATGTGATAAGCCACGAAGAAAGAGAAAAAAATCAGAAAGGCAATCTGAATTTAAAAAGAGTTCGATCCGCAACTGCTGGAATCATTCAAGTTTTCAGTCATAAATAAAATGCATAATTTTTTACTCCTGTGTTTTATGGGCGAGGGTTCGTTTTATAATAGTAATTGAAATTTGGTCTGAAATCATACGCGTGATTTGAAATCACAAGTATGATTTCAGACCAAAATTGCACGACACGAAGTTCAATTAGCACTTTTTATTACATCCATTTTGAAATCACACAATTTAATTGCCCAAATACAGGATTTTAGTACCAATATTGATGTGAGTTATAGATGCGATCAGAAGCTCATAACAGATAAGCTTCTGATGCGATTTATAGCAAAATATAGTGCGATTCGGGAATAAATCGCACTGCTGAGAGCCAATCAGATTGCAAGGATCACCAGTGATTTCATAATGGATGTAATAAATCACAAAATCCACAGGAAAGCACTTGAAGGGATAGATGAGAGGGCCCAAGACTCCTTATTGAGACTTATATAACGTAATGTCGACACTTAGAATTTTATTTTTAATAAATTTTTAAGTGTAAAAAAGAAAATCTAAAATCCCGACTCAGGATTGAACCTGTGACCTCAGCTAGGCTTAGGCTTACATAGCCTACCGTACCACGGTACCACCTAGCTTCTCGGGTTGCTTAGTCCTAAATTTAACTATATAAACTGCTACCCCTTACTGTAACTGAAAGCTAACCAGTTACTCCGTTATATAAGTCTCAATAAGGTGTCCCATTTTCCTGTTGGGCCCTCTCATCTATCCCTTCAAGTGTCCTCCAATCCCACAACCCAAGCATTTATTTTTTAACCCCATATTACGTTAGCTGTGAAGTGATGATCGTTTTGGTTGTACCGAAAAAAAAAAGAGAACAAAATAAATGCAGGCACAAATAGAATAAATTCAAACGTATACTGGTTTGTGAAACATTAATTTTAAAGAGCTGTGATATCAGAAATAACAGCTTAGGGAATTTACTGTCCTCATAGTTATAAGGAAAAGGGATAGTCAAGCCCACTAATATTACGTCTACCCTGGCATTATGCCAACACCAACCGTCTGCTGTGGGGAAAAAGCGATGGATCGAATTATTACTCACCAGAATAGCTTAAAAAAAAATATATATATATACATCGTGGAAACGAGGTAAACAGTCTGAATAAAACGCATTAAGTTTAATTTGTGCTCCACGAATATGCCGTTTTGTAAACTCAAACCTACCCCGCGAGCAATGGATTCTCCTGCGCCCACCTACACCGAACGAGAGAGAAATCACTGCGAGCATCCGTTAGTTCCTTTGATGGAGCCGCTGTCCAGCGCCATGGACGAATAAATTAACTTTTAACCGGTAAAACAAGTTTACAAACTTGTTTAGCCTCTCGCGCATGCCCTCATCCACGTAACTGCTGCGTTTAAGCGAGCCCGATGTGTAACAATCAAAATAGCGTCCAAGGTGACGAAGACATTTTTGCCACGAAACAACGGCAAGTGCTACAATTTTCCCGTAAAACAACGTCAAATGCATCACGTGGAGCGTCACGTGGCTGTGCATGCTCGATGGAAAAGCAAACAGATGCTCGCAGTGGTTTCTCTCTCGTTCGGCGTAGGAGAATCCACTGCTCGCAGGGTAGCTCAGTCCTACGTAGTCTGCGAATACAGCCGACTCTCGGCTGCTAGCTCAAAATCCTAACAACTCGGCCGTTGCACACATCTAAGATGCAGTACCTATGGTATAAAACTGCTCCACGTATTCAAACACCTGAAAGACTCTAAAGAATGCCACCGCAGTTTATGTTCACTCAATTGTTTCAATATCTTAGATCATGCTTCTACCAATTTTCAGCTTAAGATAAAGGAAGCTCTGCATATCAAATGGGAACAACCTTCTTTGAACCAACAGTTGTATCATGTTAATTTAAAACTTTCTTTATAATCACGCATTGTCACACATTCTTTCATTTATGTGTTAAAGGTGTTTTCTCTCATTAGCATTTTCATTTACTTAGTATAAATTCAACTTTGTAACTTAAAATTTCAAACTGAAGATGACAAAGGATTGTCGAAAATGTTTTTTTTAAATCGAAGGGGGTGATGGGAAAGAGGAAAAGGAAAGGGAAAGGCTCTTTCCTCCTTCCCATCACTCCTCGCGCTTCTCTCGGCCGCGCTTCTCTCGTTAATTGAGAGAAGACTGAGGACGAGTCAGCCGCCTTACGACCTCCCCGTTAAAGTGCACCTAGCCCCAAATTGTTTTTTTGCTTAATCAACTCTATGTACGTTGAAAAGTTGAATAGAGCGTTTTCACTCAGTCCCGTGGGACTCAAATGACAAAGGCCATGGCAGACATGTTGGTGTTCTTAACAAAAGAAGTTAACCCATTCGCTCCTACACCGGCCAAAACCGGCCGTACAATACTCCAATTCTTTAAAAAATAGCAACTTTCTCAATCGCGCGAACATTGCCCTAACTAGCAGTTCTGAGCATTGACTAGAAAGTCCCTCAAATTGAGATACCCAATAAACACAAAAAAGTCAGCGATTTTTGCAGAATATCAGCGTTTGAATTTGGACAATAACAAAAATGACCGTTTTTAACGTCATAGAAAAACAACAAAAATCACGTTTTTGCCTTTAGTTTTTTTTATTCAAATCATCATGGCAAACCCAAAAGTCAACATTCACAGCAAAATTCAGTCCTAGTCCTAGCTTAGCAGTGAATTTTTTTGCTCTTATTCGTTGCTCGGGCCGAGCTCTAGCCTCTCGTTCTAATGCATACTGACCTTGCCTCGATTTTCAATATCACCACCGCACTGCATGCTGAGAAAAACCCAAAAATTTTGACAGCGCTCGATTATTTCTGCACACATTTCATATTTATACTAAGTCCACAGCCACTCCGACCTACCGCCGAAATTTCGCGCTTGTTGTATTCTCCCGTGGTCGCAACTTCCAAAATATGCCGCGGTAGGTCGAGAAATTCATCCAGAGTCGAGTCCCAAAGCCACTTCGTTTCCAGGCGGCCATTTTTCCAGTTCAACGAGCAACGAGCCAAATTCGTAAACGAAGTACAACACCTAACTCGCTTCATTGAGAAGTGGACTCTGAACTACCTCCAAGCTTAATGATGCTCACCAGGCAGCTACTAAAGATGAAAAATGGCTGTGAACTTACCAAAAATCGTAGATAATTCATATTGGACCCTTTATTGCAAATCAACCAAGCAAAATGAGATCGTCACAATGACGTTTCCAGTAAACTCGAGCCTTCAGTGTTTTAGAACAGCAGCACTTTCAATGGTAACTTTAAATATGGAGTCACGAAACCCTATGGGGCGTGTGAATGCAGAAAATCGCTCAAAAACGTAAAAATTCTCAGGAGTGAATGGGTTAATTAAAATTCTTTTGTACGGGAACACCAATATGGCGGCTATGACGTCAAGTGAAATATTTCTTGTTTTTAACGTCGCGTTAGGCCCGGTTCAGTCGCCGAATCAGTTAAGAACGGCTATTTGAATTTGGAACGGCTCAGCCGTTCTTTCCGCCTGGCTCAGCCGGGAATTTCGGCTTTGGAACGGCTTTGATTCAGACGCCGAACTTTTCATGAGCCGAACCTAATGCATGAATCATTATAACTTATTTTATATGGGACGACTGGTGCTTGTTCTCGCCATGTTTACACTTTGCCTGAAAATCGCTGACCTTTCGATTTGTTTCTCTTCAAACTGGATTAAGTTCGGCTAATTAACTGAATCAACAGGCGTACTTTTGTTAATTTGGGTTGGTCCAAATTAATTCGAATTAAGTTCGGCTCATGAAAAGTTCGGCGTCTGAACTGGGCCTTAGTGAGTTATAGAGATTTGAATTTACAAAATGCTAATTAGATGACGTCAATTCGGGATTTTGCCATTATTTCTACGTCAATTTACAATACGCAGTATACGACTTAAGGAAAATCAATTTGAGAAATACTCAATATAAACTGTGGATAGTCAATTGATTCGTAAAGAAATATTACTTGGAGGTAAAAACAAGTAGTTGTATAATAAATGAATCCCGAATTGATGTCATCTAATTAGCATTTTGTGTAACTCACTAACGCGACGTTAAAAACAAGAAATATTTAACTATCCAACTTTTCAATGCCATAGAGTTGATTAAGCAAAAAAAAACAATTTTGGGGTTAGGTGCACTTTAATATTAACCGCGGTCAAACGGGAGAAATTTGCAAAAGTTAAGCAAAGTACTTAAAAGTTAAGGTTGTCATTTTCACTGTTTAAAGTTTAATATATTACCAATACACTGTCAATTCACTAAACGTTTTGAAAGTTTACTAAAAAAGTTCTAAGCGTTTGAAAACTATGAACTGCAGAATTGTCGGCGCCATTTGCCAACAAATTTTTGCTCAGGCACGAAGCGTTTTGGTCAGTTTTCATCGAAAAGAAGCTCATTATTTTGAGAAAGATGAAAAGATAGTTACATAAACTAATTATTTTATACGTCTTCCTTGCCCATGTTTCCACTTAATATTAAATGAAATTCCACTAAATAAAACGAAAAAAGCCTCGGACATTTGACCGCGGTGAACCCCTGGTCAAGGCAACCTCGTTCCCAGGGTCTCTCCTCTTCCCGTCTCCTGAAGTGAGAGAGAGAAGCGGGAAGATGAGAGACCCTGGGACCGAGATTGTTAGACTGCGAGCAGTCCCTCTCTGGATAGTCGAGCGGGTGCAAATGCGCGATCGGGAATCCGAGCGCCGAGCGAGCGAAAAGAAATGCGAACCGAGGGGACTCTGGGGAAGAACTCGTTCGCTCGCTCCAGTCTCACCGAGCCTGTTTTCGTGATCAGCTCGCCCGCTCGACTGACTGTAAATGGATAGCTAGCAGTCTACGAAGTTGTGGTAAAAGTACTCCACGAATCGTGGAGTATGTTGTCATGTGACACACAATGAAACGGTGTTTTCGATATGCAGTCCTGTTTGTTTTCTGGCAATGTGAATCCATTGTTCAAACGAAATAAAGACATTTCGTCGTGTTTTGCGCAACAAAACTTTCCAGGATTTTTTTTAGTATTTTGGCGGCCAAGCCTTTTAGCTCTTTTTCGGTGGTTTCTTAATTCGGTAACTCTCAAACAAAGCAAGGACCACTTGGACAAACAGTAAGGCAAAGTGAAGCCGGATCTTGGTGTAGATCGGGATCAGCAGTATTGAATAAAACTTAAAACTAAATGCAAGGCTGTTCGGGCAGCTATAAAGAGTATTTTATTTTAATTTGCCCGCCATTTTGAGCGCGGAGAAGGCCCTGGGGACGAGGTTGCAAGTGCCAGTCAGAGCCTTACTTTTTGAGCGCGAAGAAGGCCTGGGGACGAGGCTGCAAGTGCCAGTCAGAGCCTTATTTTTTGAGCGCGGAGAAGGCCTGGGGACGAGGCTGCAAGTGCCAGTCAGAGCCTTACTTTTTGAGCGCAGAGAAGGCCTGGAGACGAGGTTGCAAGTGCCAGTCAGAGCCTCACTTTTTGCAACAAACAAAAAAAAGCAAGGCTGATTCGACAGTGAAGGAATATAATGTAATTTATCCAATATTTCAAAAGGCATGGCCTTTCTTCTTCAGGGTATTACAAAGCAAAAATTACCTTCAGGGTAATACCCTGAAGAAGAAAGGCCGTGCCTTTTGAAATATTGGATAAATTACATTATATTCCTTCACTGTCGAATCAGCCTTGCTTTTTTCGTTTATTACTGTTATTTATAGCTGATTAGATCCTCAATTTGGATCCGGTGCTTCTGTTTTGTTACGTTGGTCCTTGCCTTCAAAATTGCACTTACTTTTTGCAACTATTTTTGGAACTAAAACATTGTAAATCCTCTTACGGGTTAGTCTGTTCACAGACTTTTCCTTTTGAAAATCAGAAAACGACAAACTGATCCTTATGGCAAGGCGATGAAAGAGTAAACAAAAGAATAAAACAAAATATATATATTCAAACAAATTTGCTCAAATAAAAATAAGATAAAAAATAAATAAAATAAAATAAAATAATAAATAAATAAATAAATAAAATAAAATAAAGTAAAATTTTGGGCAAATTTGTTTGAATATATATATTTTGTTTTATTCTTTTGTTTACTCTTTCATCGCCTTGCCGTAAGGATCAAGTTCAAGTTCAAGTTTATTATTCACACTTATTTAATTACAATACAACAACAATAAGGAAAAAAAAAGAGAAGAACGGAGCTAACTATACATTGAATTAAACACAACAAAGGAAAAAGTGTGTAGCAGCCAATTTTTTGCCGTTTTCTGATTTCCTACAAGTAATTATTGTACTGATCCAGGTCTACAACTGGGAGATCCGGCACATCTCAACGGTTTGTCGCTGTGGTCTTGCTGATATTTTATATTTTCCTTTTTGAGCCAGCACATTTTGTAAACTAAATTTTTGAAATCATTGTGGCAACGATAACACTGCGAAATCTGATTCGTCTCCAGTCGTCTCTCAAGACCGCTGAGACGCAGGAGACGCGCGTGGGGAGTTGACGCGGAACGAGAGAAACGCGACCGAAGAGGGTAATGGGCCTTTATCACACGGCGGCCATGTTGACTCCCCGGAGAATAAAATGCTTTGTTTTTGCCCGCCAAACCTCGTTTTCAACTTTTTCACTGCGAGGCTTGGCGGCGTAAATCTTTTGTTTTTATACAAAATGGCGGGGCGTGATAAAGGCCTATAGGAAGGAGGGAAAGGAAAGGGCAAGACTTCCCTCTTCCCTCCTTCCCATCACCCCTTGCGCTCCCGGCGGCCGCGCTTCTCTCGTTATTGAGAGACGACTGGGGACGAGTCAGCTGCAAAATGTTCTTTTCATAATAGAGCGGTTTTCAATTGAGTGTCGAAAGTAATTTTGCAATTGCTTTGGTTTTGCATTGCTACGCTTTGTGATTGGCTAAAAACACTCGCGCCACTTTCTTAACCAATCAGAAGTAAAACCAAAATCAATCGTGACTTGCATGCACGCGTTTTCCGCGCTTCGCGCCGGCTACATGTAATTGCTTCGAGTTCTGATTGGTTTATTGGATTGTCTGCCTCTGTTATGATTGGCCAGTAAAATTACTTTGGTTTTGGTTTTAAGACACTCAAGTGAAAACCACTCTATCATACAGTTGAATATCTATAATACGGACACTCAAAGGGACACCGTCCCGGCTGAAATATTAGCGACCTTCAGATTTGACTACGAGTACGAAATCGAGTACGAGTACGACTTTGGAATTTCGAGATAATTGTATCCACCGAACTGTAACTCCTTCCTGTTGCTGACTAACACGTAAATAAACGTTATGGATAAGATTGGTGTGATAATTAAGTATATGAGGCACACGAATTTGGTTTGAAAACTCGTACTCGTACTCAATCTCGTACTCGCTGAAGGTCGCTATTATTATGGCCAGGAGCTTGCTTTAAGCTTCCTTTATTGTCTTGAAATAAAAAGAAAACATCACCAAAAGTGATGTTGCATGGCAGGAACAATGAAAATGTTTTGCATTAGAAAGAACATTCTTTCCTATAGGGAAAATAATCTATTGTTCTTGCCATGCAACATGGCTGCCGTGCAAAACATTTCAAAACCTCTTTTTACAATAACTGTGTGAATTCCCGCGCGCTGATTGGCTCATTTCTATGGTCGATGAGAGTATAGACCATGAAAATGACGTAACAGGTAACGCAACGCGGTGAGTTTTGTCAAACTTTGGCGCTACGGGTTCTTCAAACAGTGAAAAATGCACTTAAAACTGGAATTCTTCAATGAAAAGAATGCTCACTCGTCAGTTAAATTTAGTTTACAATCAGCTTAACTTGCCTGGAATTAAGTGCGAAGCAAAAAGGACAAACAACTTGTCGTAGTTTCACGGAAAAATCCACGGAATCAGTCGCCGGCACCCGAAAGAACTAAAACTGAGCCGAAAACAACTTGGAGCAAAGATTCACCTGATTATTCGAAGATATTTCAAATTTGAAAAAGGTTAGCTTTGTAAACTGTGCCTAGTAATTTTATATTTGACTTTGTGTGAGGTTATTGTGCTCTATTTTGCGATTATCGCCGAGCGCGGTTCTCTAAAATTTGCCGAAAAACGGCTCTTTGTTGTGCTGTGTTAATATTAAAAGATGCTAGAAGATAATTTTTGTGTGAGCCTTTTTCGTTACATAATTTATTTACATAAAAAGTTAAGGCTTTAATTATTCCCCACGCAAAAACATTTTGCAGCAGTTTGTCAGTGTTAGGTTGTTTATCTTTATTTTCTAAAATGATTCCCGCAAACTATTTCGCTCGGCGCTCGCATTTATTCAAGTTTGTTATTGTAAAAAACAAATCGACCGCATTTTTCCATGGTCTATACTCTTATTTACCATAGAAATGACGCCATAAAATGTTCAAAACTTAGCAGTGAAACCACTCGCCTAACGGCTCGTGGTTCCACTTGAGTTTTGAACATTTTATGACGTCATTTCTATGGTAAATAAGAGTATAGACCATGGAAAAATGCGGTCGATTTGTTAAATATACTGGTAAAATCTGCATATATATAGCGGACACCCTCGCTAGGGTGTCCGCTTGATACAGGTCTGATGCATTGCACAACAATTGCGTTCGACATAATCAATAACGGTTTCGTTATGCAAAGACAAGCAAATAATAATAATAATAATAATAATAATAGTTAATTAATTAATTAATTGACGTAGTCAGATCAGCCCGTCAGTTTGTTCATTTTTTGGCTGATTAGGTCTTTCGTAGATCCTACGTATCGTTTACGTATCGTTTACAGCATTATCGTTTGCGGTCCTTTGCAGTTTTTAGTTCTGCTAAATTAGCATAATAAAGAATGCAAAAGTCAGGAGTTATCAAGTTTATTTGTGCATTTCTTATACAAAACAGCTGCCTCAGTAGGTCTTCACTGGGGACCATTCCGTGCATGTTATAATAGTGTTTACTAAATAAGGAGCTGATGGAGGATGACTGTTACATGTTCATGTAAGTGTCCGCCCGTATAAGTGACATAACCCTAAAGTACAAGATACTAAGCAGTAGATTGTTAACCAACAATGTGTTGTCTATAGTTTTCAAGGTGACTTGTGCGATACGGGTTATGTGGGTTATACGCGCGAAAATATATAAACCTATTCATTCGAAATTACGGTGGCCCATTAGTGCCACTGCTACACACTGTAAAACAAAGCCGTCTCTGTATAAAAACTCGCCTCCTCTGTGCAATGATACTTGTTTTCCATACAAGTATAAGCCTGTTGCATAGAAATGAGCCTCCTCCGTAGAAATTAGCCTCCTCCGTAGAAATGTGCCTCCTCCGTAGAAATGTGCTTCCTCCGTAGAAATGAGCCTCCTCTGTAGAAATTAGCCTCCTCCATAGAAATGAGCCTCCTCCGTAGAAATGAGCCTCCTCCGTAGAAATGGGCCTCCTCCGTGGAAATTAGCCTCCTCCATAGAAATGAGCCTCCTCCGTAGAAATGAGCCTCCTCCGTAGAAATGAGCCTCCTCCGTAGAAATAAGCCTCCTCCGTAGAAATAAGCCTCCTCCGTAAAAATAAGCCTCCTCCGTAGAAATAAGCCTCCTCCGTAGAAATAAGTCTCCTCCTCCTTACAGACAACTCGTTAATACGGACACCTTCCTAATACAAACCAATACAGACACCTTCGTTTCCCTTCTCTAGCACGGTTCACATCTCTATTAGGGACACCTCTCTAATACAGACACCTTTGTAATACGATTCACCTGTCTAGTACGCGGTTAACATCTCTATTACGGACACCTCTCTAATACAGACACTTCCCTTAGCTTGGTTGGCAAAATCCTCAAATATTTCCTATTTCATAGAAAACCTCCATAAACATACCCTCTGTGATACTGAACAATTGTCAGCATTTACTTCTGAGCCTTAAAAATGACGTCATGTAGTCCGTCATGCAGCCGAAATGTATTTATGATAAAATTTGCCGGTCTTTCGAGGTCAAGCCCCCACGATCTCTCCTTTGGTTGGTTGGTTAAAATCAGCTGTCGTCAAGAACACGCATGATCAGTGATACTTTGTTGAAATATGTTTGCGTGACTTTATAGTCAGTCAAATCATGATCCTGAAGGAACATTGTTCTGTTTCATTCACATTCGTATCATGATGCCTGTTAAATTATTTGGATGGATGTTACAGCCTGTCTAGGAGTTGAAATGCTCAGGTTTGTTATTTTCTTTTCTCTAATGCGGCTGACTTGGTCGAAGTAATTCAAGTATAACACTTTATAACCACTTTCATGGTGGTACGTAGTATTTTATGTCAGTTCTTTAGGATATGTTTTAATTAGCTTCATACACGTTATATGTTACGTTTGGTGCATTTAGTTCACTGGAACATTTCCCTTTCTTATTATTGCCAGCTTCACTGCTGTATAAAATTCTTGCGATGTGAACAATATTAGCCTTCTCTCCGCCTTCCCTCTTGTTGCATAAGTCAATACACTCTGAGTTCCACAAGAAACAATTGAACTGTGTTCGTCGAATGTGAGAATTGACTACTGTTTGTAGGCAACCAGTTTACTGAGAGAAATTACAAGATACCATGAAATGGTACAGTGATGCTTGTCTGCTGTTGTATGAGACTTATCTGCGTGATATTTTAAATAGGAACTACTGTATAGGTGTATCAAGTTAAATCTAGACTGCGTGCATGAGCAAAGCCAAAATTCTTGGTTTCTTGCAAGGGAAACGTGCAGGCTAAGTTTAACCTGTTTTACAGCACCCAATATTGAAGTCGCTATGGATTTATTGCGGTCAGTAACCAAGTTAATTTAGCTAACGTGGATACTTTTAAGTTCTAACCAAGTTGCTTAAAATGCACAATGTACCTTAAGGGGTATCGAATGGTCTATCGGAAATGATGCGTCTCGAAAAATATTCGCTGAGTCTCGAATTCTCGGCATCAGAAATTGGAGTCTCGGAATCTCGGGCTCGCTATAATTTTCGAAGGCTCGAATTTGGTAATTTGGATCTCGGAGTCTCGTAAATTTTTCTCGTAAATCTCAGCTTCCGTTGGAAATTTCAGTCACGTTTTAAGCTGTTTTAGTACTATCGGCCCGACATTTTCCAGCAATTGAAGTCTTGGTCTCGGATTTTTAAACAAGGGTCTCGCAGTCTCCCAAAGTCTCGAACTTACTATTCTATACCCCTACCTTTTATATCTCTGAACAATATATGTCGACAGTTATGGCAGAATGATTAACTCTCACTAGATTTTGAACTTCCACCGACATCTTTTCGAAACTAGATCAACGCTTCTCTCAGTTTCTTCTTTCAGTTTCAAATACCACATCAATTTTTGCCACGAGCTAACAGAGTAGTGTATTTGTTTCAGAAAATGGAACGACAAATAAAGCATTTTTGTGTCCTTTGCCGAATAACAGCAGGCGTATTGAGTTATTGTTCTGCAGGACACTTCGGTTCTATTTAAGTAACATTTGAAACGGAAAGTCTCGCCTTTTCCATTAACCACAGGCGAGGACCGCAAATGGCTTTTATTGAAATTGCTTTTACTGTTAATATTTACTCTTCACACTCCTTACTGCTAGTAGATGCTAATTTTAGCACTACAGAGTATAACTAATAACCGACTAAGGTGCATCGATAAATCCTAAATCCACGCGGAAACAATGTGACAAATGCAATACCTCTAAGGATGGCAAGAAACAAAGTAAAGTTTCATTTATCTTGTGATTTCTAGTTTTTTGCAACATGATCAGAATTTTGCATACTGCATAAAGGTCATTTCACATTTCAATGGATTGCTTGGTATTCGGCCGTGACATGCAAACGAGCGTGGATGTATTAAGCATCAACAGTTGATTAGCAATGTCATAAAAATGAAAATGTAGAAGTTTTTTTATCGATATTTAGTGAAAAACTCCAATTCCCAAAACATGCAGGTTCACTAGCTTCGCTAGCTCAAGACCGCTCTAGCCCAATACCTACAGATCGAAAGATAACTCATTACCCTGAAGGATATTGATTTTAGCTTGCCGACGTGATCGTTTCTGTCAGTTCTTTCATTGTGAAATACAAATGTACTGCCATCAAAGTTTACTCAGGACAGTCGGTTAACAGTTCCGGCAATCCCGATCCCGATAGCCAGGTCAAACTTTGGGTATTGTTACGAGGTTCTAACTTCTGATGTTTTAGTTGAAATCCTACAGTCTGGCTATTCAATTGAAGGCATCACGCACTATTCCTATGGTACTGTTTGTTATATTTTGGCACTGTAAATTAAAATGATATTGGGGATTTTTCTTGGATTTAAATTTTGGACGCTTATTTGCCTCTTTTTTTCAGCTCAGCTTTGTTTTAACAAATCAACATCTTTCGCAATTAATTCGTGCTTGGTCGATCTTCCAAAAAGAATGCTCATGAACAATGCAAATGGTTTCTCTTTTTCTCTATCCATGCATGAGAACAGCATGAAGTCAATTTGGCGCCGAGGTCAAACAATAATTTCTAATCTCTGCGTCCTCCAAAATTTTTTTTTTTAACTGACTTTTTCTTATTATTTTTTTTAAATTTCAAAACTGGCGCTGCCCATATCATGTTCTTTCGATTCGCTAATGCGTCGCCCTAACGTCACTGTTTTAGATTTGCAATAATTAAATTTCATCCAATCAAATGGTAGTAATAAATAACGGGAAAGTCCCTTTGAGGGATATGTTCAAGCTTGCCCCTTTACACATTTTGATATATTTGATGGTTAACTTCAAAAGCTGTAAATTAAGAAGAAACTTTACTTGCAGATTAAAATGCATATTGCCAAAGAACTTCGACAGTAGTACATGGCAACGCGGTGCGATATGCCAGGGTCAGTCTTTCATGCGCACTGCATAACTACTATCTGACATAAAAGCCGGCAGTCTCTAGCCGTTGCGTCCATAGCGATGCAAGAACAACCAAATAAATGCTATATAAACTACAATAAATTGTCTCTAAATAAAATCAAACTGTCAATTACCCCAACATGCCCAAATAGTCGTGTTGGTTAACTTTCTTTCTTTTTTCTTTGAGTTATATTTCGCTTTAGGATTGGAGATAAACGTATCCCTGATACAATTCAATTTAGCCTCGTTTATCCGTAGAGCAATAAAAATCGACAGCGACATTCAAGAAACGAAAACGCAAAAAATATATGTTGTTATCCTGCGCTCATACCTGAATCTCTACATTTCTTCCTCCATTAGATTATTCTACAGATTCATGCTATATCGCTACGGTTGTACTTATTTGAACCGGCTTCAATATAAACTCGGAACGTTCCTTTCATATTCCGTCTTCTAACGCTTTGTCACGACGATGCTGCATGGGGGAGGTCCCTAAAAATTAGGTCATTGCCGATTCTCGTCCCCAGAACCGCTTGTCTCTCTTAGCCGGTAGGGCTTGAGCACGAGACAACCGGCCTGGGCTGGACTCTGGGACGCCGTATGCCCAACACTATTCTGCCGAAATAGCAAAATTTCCCTTACGTTATTTTCATGTTATATCGCCAAATGCCACCAAATAGACTAATATACAATTTAGTTGGATAAAAAGATTCTATAGAGCAAAACAAAAGCAGTAGTTTGGAGGTAAAGTGCAGGATTGCAAGGATTTCTTGACCGCCTGTCATGAAATCAACATTGTCATCCTTGTGGAATTTTGTCCTTTTTACCTTTTTTTATTTTGTCTCTTTGATTAATATTTCTTTCCTTGCATCACTTTTGACGATTTTCCCCTCTTTTTTCAAGATAATAAAGTAAGCTTAAACCAAGCTCCTGGTCATAATCATGAAAACACAATATATCAGCCGGGACAGTGTTCCTTTAAGATAATAGAGTAAGCTTAAACCAAGCTACTGGCCATAATCATGAAAACACAATATATCAGCCGGGACAGTGTTCCTTTAAGATAATAGAGTAAGCTTAAACCAAGCTACTGGCCATAATCATGAAAACACGATATATCAGCCGGGACAGTGTTCCTTTGAGATAATAGAGTAAGCTTAAACCAAGCTCCTGGTCATAATCATGAAAACACAATATATCAGCCGAGACAGTGTCCCTTTAAGATAATAGAGTAAGCTTAAAGCAAGCTACTGGTCATAATCATGAAAACACGATATATCAGCCGGGACAGTGTTCCTTTAAGATAATAGAGTAAGCTTAAACCAAGCTCCTGGTCATAATCATGAAAACACAATATATATCAGCCGAGACAGTGTCCCTTTAAGATAATAGAGTAAGCTTAAAGCAAGCTACTGGCCATAATCATGAAAACACGATATATCAGCCAGGACAGTGTCCCTTTAAGATAATAGAGTAAGCTTAAAGCAAGCTACTGGCCATAATCATGAATACACGATATATCAGCCGAGACAGTGTCCCTTTAAGATAATAGAGTAAGCTTAAAGCAAGCTACTGGTCATAATCATGAAAACACGATATATCAGCCGAGACAGTGTCCCTTTAAGATAATAGAGTAAGCTTAAACCAAGCTCCTGGTCATAATCATGAAAACACAATATATCAGCCGGGACAGTGTCCCTTTAAGATAATAGAGTAAGCTTAAACCAAGCTCCTGGTCATAATCATGAAAACACGATATATCAGCCGGGACAGTGTTCCTTTAAGATAATAGAGTAAGCTTAAACCAAGCTCCTGGTCATAATCATGAAAACACGATATATCAGCCAGGACAGTGTCCCTTTAAGATAATAGAGTAAGCTTAAAGCAAGCTACTGGCCATAATCATGAAAACACGATATATCAGCCAGGACAGTGTTCCTTTAAGATAATAGAGTAAGCTTAAAGCAAGCTCCTGGTCATAATCATGAAAACACGATATTTCAGCCGGGACAGTGTCACTTTAACTTTAAAAAAAATATCGGCCGCCATGTTGGAGATTCAGCCTATTTCACCGAGCAGTTTTACTACTTCTTCTTCTTTTATGGCATTTATAGAGATTATTTCGAGAGAGAAACAGACTGCTGGCAGTCTAAGGACATTTGCACTAAACAGCGCACTAGTCTTGTAGCATGCATGACCTTAATATGCCGTTTGTTCATTTTTTTTGTTTAGATCAGCGAAGACAGGTAAAGCGCCATAGATTTTTAGGAAGATCTTTCTACGTTCTTCCATTCTAATTCTTCCATACAGCTGTCTGTATCCCAGCTGGAATTTTGTTTGCATTTTGTGTACGGGTTAAAAGCGTCCAACTCGTCTTTTCTTGCGCAATGCATGGAATTTGCCGTTCACAGAGACAGCTAATTGAACTGATGTAAGTTCATGGGAAAGCTTATTACTCCATTACTTTCCGGCGCTTCTAATTAGTGCCACACTTAACCCTATTTTGCCTGTGGCCGAGGGGGGAGGGGGCACAAAGTGCTCGCGCTAACTTTCAACATTCATAACTTCTTTAATATGTATTCAAACGCCATCAAACTTTATGACTTTTCCTAAAATTTATCTGGCAACAATTTCATATGACATTTTTTGACCACGTGACTTGATGTTTCCATGGCAACAAGATTTTGACAGCCATGTTTTTTAAATTTGCATATTTTTACCTTTGAATGAAGAAAAACAATGTTTATTGGTATAACTTTTACATTTTTACGTCATTTTGCGTTTATTTATTGGTTTTGAATAATTTTTAGTCAATTTGGACGGTTTTTAAGAGGTTTTGAAAAATTTCAGAAATCCGAGATGGCGGTCGTATAACTAATTACCTAATAACTACGTCATATGACGTCATCGTTCTTTTGTTCGGACCGCAAATGAGACAGTTTTGGACGTATCCCCCCCCCACCCCAGGCTCAGGAACTAAAAAAAAGGCCAGGGAAAATAGGGTTAACGACTGGGACCACCAAGAATTTGTCCGGAAAGGCCATTCAGACGACCATTCACGCTTGGCCTGTTCGTCCATGCAAATCAGTGGAAGTTTGATGGCTATTTGCTTTGTTGAGTTGTCCCAGGAATTTTCTCGCTTGATACAAACAAAGTTCCGACTCACGCGAATGCCGGCGTTTTACTACAATTAACAGGGGCCCCTAAGCGTGATCTCTAAATGTCGTTTTGCTGTTTATGCCTGCAGGGGAATTAAGACAGTTTGGTCTATTGGATTCTCCAGCTGAAAACAGCCAAAGCTGGATAAGGCGAACACCCTTGGGGGAATGCTTACGTGTTCGCTAAAAAACTGATTGTCTGCAAAGTACAGTTCCTCAGTGGGAATAAAAGACAGTTGTGGTCACCCGGGTGTGGTCCACTTTGGTATCAAGTCATGAGCGACTCAGTTACAATAGTTGACAAGTCACGAAAAGTTGGTTTTGATCACCTTTGATTACCATCAAAGGTGTGACAAAGTTGCGCGACACAGGCAAGTGTGATCAAAGATTTCACAGTACTTTTAACGCGCGTCAAAAGTACTAGACATTTGACGCATGTCAGAGGCGAATCAAAAGTATCTTTGTACAAGTCAAAGCAACGTTTGACAGTACCTTTACTATACCTTTGATAAGCTTTAAAGGTGCACTACATTCGGACGAAAATCAAAGACGGCCTTTGCCACCTTTGACACCCGTGTTAAAGACTGGCCAAGAACGGCCTTTAACATATATACGGGGAGCAAGTTTCAAGTCACAAGCAAAGTTGATATGTGAAGTAAGCTTACAATGTGATCGTATTTCAGTATCTCAACATAGTACTTCAAGAATAGGAGAATCTAAAACTAGTAATAATCATAGATTATAGTGCGTCTCCTTATCCCGTGGCACCTCGCCTTGACCAAATGCCTTAGTTTCATGAATTAATTCAGCCACTTCTTAAAAGGGCTATGTCGCGAGATATGTCACGCAGTCACAAACGTCGCGCCGACATCAAACAAATTCACGCTATCGCCGTGGGATCGGGCAAAATCATACAGTGCTGTGTACTCCGAAAGGTTTCAGATTTTTCCGACATATAAATAGTATATTTGTCTTGATTTCATTTCGGTTATTTCTCCGATTCTGAAATCATACTCCTCAGTACATGTACTAATACCGAAACCGGAAATGAGAAATTTCTGAGAAAGTCTGAAAAACTTCTTATAAGTCACGCAACATTCAACGTGAATTTCGCAGGATTTTTCGGATAAAATTACAACTACCAGTTGCAAGTAAGACACAAGACTGTTGAGTATAATTCCTTTATTAGCTAGACAAATTTTAGCCACAAAACTGCGAAATCTTTAGTTGCAAATGCGCCCGATACAGGCGCAATTTCGAGCACTGTAAAGTTAATCTGCGTCAATGAATTATTGCTACAAGACATACAGCGAATTGCACCGTACCGTAGAACATCGCGAAGAACGACGTCGGTATTTAGGTGAAAGCTTCCCAAATCAGACAGAGAACCACAGCAAAATCAAGATAGAACATTCAAAACATACCAGAACGGTAGCGAGGAAAATCCAATAACTTCTTGCTTGATTCCAAAGAGACCCAACAACTTACTTGGTCCGGAGAAGAACTTTTGTCCAATTTTTCCACTGCGCACTTTTAGTAGGCATTGAAATATTGAGCCGTACGATTCCAAAATCGGGAAAATATCCGAAACTAAATCAAGACAAATAGATTATTCACATGTGACATTTCAGAACCCCAGCTCCCCGGGATGATGCCTGATTTCCACGCGCTGGGAATGCTGGATACTATTGTGACGTTTCAAGATGGCGCAGATTTGGTACCGACACTTTTCTCGATTCGTTCCGCCTTGCCGACAAGATTAGGAAGCGTCTCCTTCGTCGACGCAATTAAAAAACAAACCTGTGCAAAATTTTGCACTTCTTAAAATATAAAAATGTAAGCCACTAAATAGTAACTTACTGAGTTGATCTAAGTTACCATCGAAAGAGATCACATTTTTTAGGTTGAAGAAATAATCTAAATCTAGCTGTTTGTATTGTACCCCGGGTGAGGGATGGGGAGGGGGGAGGGGGAGGGGTTACTCAACAAAGTTTTGTACGAGATGCTCCGCCCCGATAGCCGAGGTCTAAACCCTTACTCTTTCATATGCCGTTTTTGACAGAAAAGGCACCCTTCCCTATACCTTTCATTGAAAATGGTACCCCTTTCATATAGCCTTTAACGTGCGTCTGTTTGATATATTTTGAAAGGCCCTTTTTATAATACTTAAATGGCAGTTTTCCTTTCCCTTTCATATACTTCAACTCGTGAAATCCCTACCCTTTCATATACCTCCATCCTAAAAAAGGTACCCCATTCGGGTGGAGAATCCCCGTATAGCCCATTATAAGGAGTACCGCTCCGCTTGGCTCATAAAGCGCCTGTCATGCAGGCTAGGAGTATTTTGGCAGCTTCTACCGAGTGCTCTAAGGCAGTAAACATAAGAGTCTTGGGCTGTAGATGGTGAGGATGGAAATGAATCAGTAACATAAACTTTTATCAAGCTTTTAGGTCATGGATGACGTAGTCATTCCATGCGCTTTCGGAGGCAGTCGAATGGCACTTACACACTCATTCACTCATGCACTCACTCACTCACTCACTCACTCACTCACTCGATTCTCGTTAATTTATTCATTAAACTTGGATTAGACATTTTTTCCTACCTCCCCTAGTAAGTATTGGTTTTGTCCCAAGAGTCTTATGCGCATATGTTTGGCACATTTTAGAGGGTACTAGAAAGGCGTACATTTTTGCCAGATGTGATAACATGGAGTAGATGCGATCGAGTGTAAAGATCTATCGGGAATGTAAGATGGGATTTCGTTCAATGGAAAGATTGTAAGACAAAAAACACTAGCTGCGAATAATGGACATCGAATTGTTAAAGCGACGTTGACAAATATCCACCGTGGTTCATTATTATTTGGACGAATTGCGTACATTTTTGCCCATGCAATAACATGTAGTAGATGCGATGGAATGTGAAGATCTATCGCGGCCTGAAGCTGGGTTTTCGTTCAATGGAAAGCTCATACGCCAAAGAACACTAGCTGCGATAAGAGGAAATTGAATTGTTAAAGCGATGTTGACAAATATCGACCGTGGCTCATTATTATTTGGACAATTGCCTACATTTTGTCCATGGAGTAGATGCGATCGAGTGTGAAGATCTATCGCGGCCTCAAGATGGGTTGTCGTTCAATGGAAAGCTAATAAATATATCTTATTGACCAAGCGCGAGGGCCGTACTGGGAGAATATCGGCCCAAGGTCTTGACAGTACGGACCGAGCGCAGCGAGGTCCGTACAGAAAAGACCGAGGGCCGATATTCTCCGAGTACGGTCCCGAGCAAGCTTGGTTAATAAGAGATTTATTGCACGACTCCTGCCGGCGGGAGGATCGCGCGGGTTCACTCGGGACAATGCCCGGTCCAATACTTAGAGAATATTGGACCGGCAATCGAGCATTCTGATTGGTTGATTTTAGTTTTTGGCCCTCTGACTGTCTTAGTCGTGTAATAAGTAAGGGTTATTGACCTGGAGCGAGGGGATATGTGATATATTGCCGTCGTTGCGTAACCCCGAAGGCGTAGCCCGAGGGAACGCCACGGGGGGAATATATCACATATCCCCGAGGGACAGGTCAATAACATGCTTATTTTTCACTTTGTGAGGTTTTCTAAAACAAAGAAACTATTAATTTTTCGGAGAGTAACATTTGTTCAATTCAAATGCAAAAAAGCGTGATTTCGCAAGGCCGCATTGGGATCACGGCACATGACGAAGCGAGACGGTAAACATGTTTTGCTTTTGCCAAATTTGCATTGAGCACGTTGCTTCGTTATGAGTAGAAGAAGGGAGAGAGAAAAGAAAATATATGAACAGTACTCGTGGTCTCGCCATGGCCCAACTGCCCGCCTTCATCTTTCGAAGATCAATGGAGTGGATGTCGGTGTATTTTTCAAGGGAAACCGGCGGAAAAATATTCAGGTTCAAGCGTAAACCGAGGCATCATACACTATTGAAGACCCGAAACCGAAATCGCGGTAAGATACTATCGAATAATGTTATCAATATTTCGCTTTTTGGTCGCGACCCGGCAAGTTAATTATGTAGGAATAAAATTGATGAAGTTGTCTTTTTATGTAAACAAAAAATATTGACTCGGATGATAGTGTGTTTTCCTTGTTAAGCCGTATTTTGTCTTCCCGTTTGTGTTATTCTATAGGTGGTTTGCACGTTACGTCATGGCGGCCATGTTGGAGCACACCAACACCAACAAAAGAATTTTAATGAACCTCTTTTGTTATGTGCTCCAACAAGGCCGCCATGGCCTTTGTCATTTGAGTCCCACAGGACTGAAGGTCACGTGAGTGAAAACCATCTATTAGTCGAGGGCAATGTGTCGGGGGGAATATGTCGGGGGCAATATGCTGACGGGAATATATTCCATTGTTTCGCTATTGTTATCAGCTATTGTTTCAGCCTCGCACTTCCCTGTTACAATCAAAGCCGCCACCAGCTTTTCAGACAGTTAATAATGGTCAGGGGCTAATATATTCACCCGAAAAGAACAAAGAAAACCGAGCCAACTGAAAAATAAGCGAAAGAACACTAGCTGCGAAAAATGGTCATCGAATTGATAAAGCGACGTTGACAAATATCGACTGTGGTTCATTATTATTATATCTCATACAAATCCTTATAATTTCGCTCGTAACGGTTACTGTGACACATATAGCTTGGGCTACCTGTGATATGCCTGTTAGAATCGAAGAACCCGAGATTAAATAGGCCATTTCCGAGTTGCCTTTAGCCTCACTATCAAAGTGAGGCTAGGTGCAAAACCTTTCATATGAAAATCAGTTTTCATTTCACATGCAAATAAAACTTATTTGCATGTGAATGAAAACTCGTTTTCATATGAAAGGTTTCGCACCTAACCTCGCTTTGATAGAGAGGCTAAAGGCAACTCGGAAATGGGGATATACTTCATGGTGGGTTTTAACTTATGCACATCAAAGAATCCGGCACTTATTTAGGGCTAAAAACTCATTTTAAAATGGTTAGCTTTTATTTACTGTCATGGATATCACTACCCATAACAGTAAATAAAAGCTAACTATTTTAAAATCAGTTTTTAGGATCCTTATATGATAGGATCCCTATATGGTGTGTTAACATGAGGTATATACCCGGAAATGGCCTATTTTGTTAGCGGCTTTTTAATGTAAATATATGTATGTATAAGGTTAAATCGCAAAGGAAAGTCAATTGCAAATTTTGAATTGAAATATTCTGAAATATGACACGCACGGAGGGTTGTCTCTCATAGCAGATGTAAATGTAAATATGCATTTGATAAGCAAGCAAAACACTGCATATTTTAAACAACGCCACCAATTCCTCTTCTCCATTTTATTCAGCTATCTCTACACTAATTATAATCTAATTCATCCATGAGCTGGCTCGCGGGAGCCTTTGATTCTGATTATGGTTGATCCTAAAGGTAAATCATTTGTAAATATTGTGAACAGAAATATGTTTCAAGTTACTATGTCTCGCTTTTTTTTGTACCGTACTTGTCATTTTTTTCTTATAATCCTCGAATAAACGCCGCATTCTTCTGATTGGGTGCGGCGTTTATTCGAGGGCGGCGTTTATTGGAATTTTTTCTTCCATCTGCGGCGTTTAATCGAGGGCGGCTTTTATTCGAGGGCGGCGTTTAATCGAGTAAATACGGTATAAGCATTTTGTGTATCAAAGGTATAAGTTTTAATTTGTGGTAGTTTTGACCAAAAAAACCTATGACATAGCTCCTTTAACTACGATCGATAATTGTTATGATTGTCCCGATCTTGGACTGGCTTTAGAAAAGCGAACTGAGCAATCTTGGATGGAAATTGGTCTCGTTTTTGGATTTGAACTTCACTGGATTACTGCGCAGTAAATGAACTAGACCGACAACCGGTCTGTCGATACTTTGTCCACGTGACTAAATCTTCTGTTAAATTGATTCCACCAATTATCATATCGACTAAAATATTGTTAAACCGTCCTTTTTTTTGACTGGAAATATTGTTAAACTTATATGTACACTTGGCTAAACCTTTTGTGAAATACTGTTAACTTGATTCAACCATTTAACTTTTTCTACACCCTGAACACCTGTTTTTGTTAAGAATAAATAGACTGCCAAGATTGTAAAACTTACTTGTCCACGGCTCGATCGGAACCTTTTGAAATATATCATAAAATGTACTCAACCTTTGTCAGAAAAACGAACAATAAATTAAACCGCTTCGTGGAAACATGTAGCCTGCAAATAGAGCGGCCGGGAGCGATGAGAGGCGGAGGGATAAAAAGATTTTCCGAACAGATATTCCAGAAAAATAAAATATATAGAATTACAGTTACCAAATCAAGACACTATTATGATAGATCATAGTCTCTTGACCAAATTCAAAGGCCATAAAGTTATTTTCTGTCGACTAGTTATGCCAAGAACATTATGCATTTTCGAGTGTCGAGTCATAAAATGTTTACCCGACATTTGCAGTTTATATGTCCAGGCATGCGTTTCTCAAAACTCCTGAAAACTTTTCAGGCCCGAAAGCAATTTTTAAAATTCGATTTCTTTCGAATGGCAATGAAGCTTTTATCCCGCAAACCAGCGCAGCTTTTTTTGTCAACTTTGGATTTTTTTGCTTAGCTTTCAAAATCAAAGAATATTGAATCCTTGTTGGTAAACTTTCTGCACATACATGTATTAAACAGAGCTTTTTAGGTCCGAAATGTGTTCGGGACTTTCAAGACTTTCCCAAAGTCCGTTTTTCGTGGGGCTTCGCAGTCGACTTGTGGCAAGTTTAGCTATAGAGACTTTTGAGAAACGCACGCCTGGCTTTAATACCGTATTTACTCAAAAAAGCACCACTCATCCACATATAGGACAAGCGCCGCACGCAACACTGAGATCTTCATGGATTTTTTTATAATCACAGGAAGTCAGTATTTACCCTCTGAACTGTAAATTTCCTTCGCAATTGTCTAATCGTACACATGGGCGCACAAACGACGTGCGAATCTTTCGGTCGGCAAACCATGTTTGAAACTGACCCGGGTCTGCAGAGGTATTAGGGCCGAGCCTGAGATATTGCTCGCAGTCTAAGGTCTGGTGACTTTTTTTTCCAGAACAAAGAAAGTTCCCGGAAGCGGAAGCAGTGGACTTATGTGACGGACCAATCCAGGAATCGGAATATTGTTCTTGACATGTCCCAGGAGATTTTAGATATCTTTTCAAAGAATTCCATTATGATCAAATGACAGTGTTGATAATTATTGTAGAACTACTGATCTCGCAATTTTCCTGCGATTCACGGTTCTGATGATTGCACGGAACCCTTTTGGACCTCTATCTGGTTTAGATATTAAAAATATTCAGTCTTGCGGACAGTTTTGGGCAAGTCTCGCAAGTCTTCTGTCTTTTTGCGCGCAGCCACTGCAGCAACCGCTGGATTAGGGGATTAGGCTCGTTGGGGCGACGGATCGGCGACGGCTTGTGTTTTTTGGGAAACGAATTCCCACACGGACTCAGTGACCCCCTTCATATACGTTAGTCCTAAAAATGTCAGTGGCCACCTGTACAGCTCCCGAAATGATCCCGACCCCGAAATGATCCCCAAATCGACCCCGAAATGATCCCGACCCCGAAATGATCCCCATTTATTTTCACACTGACCCCGAAATGATCCCCAAGTAATTTTTGGAATGGAATGGCCTTCCATCCAGAGAAAGCTGGAATGAATAAAATAAAGGCAGTTGAGGAAACTTCAATGTCTTGTCCCAGTCTTCTGTTTTATCTGCGACTTCTGACCAGAAGATCAGCGAGATGTCGCGAACCGCGTGGTTGTCAACTCTCCTTCTATTTTGCTTTTTAAAAAGCGTAATCTCTGGAAATGAAGACAAGCCGCCGGATACGAATTCATGTGTAATTAGTGGTGCCATTCAGGAGCCCAAACGCTACAAGGAGCATCCCATCGGTGACATACAGGAAGCTACACCTTAAACTTTGACCGCTACAAACACGCATTCAGTATTAAACTTAATAACGATTCTTTCGTATTGTTTTGATAGACTAGTGTTACCATTTAAGTTTTTGATCGTATAATTGTGCTATAAGAAGCGGATCAGTTTGTATTTGTTATTAGTTACAGTTGAAAACGCTACACTCGCAAAAATAAGAAATGCCTGATATAGTTTCTTGAAAAATCGTTAAAAAATGCGTTATAATTATTTATTTTAAGAATTGTCCAAAATGAATTAATAATTATATAAGTGAATACTGCATAATATAATGAGAATCAAAATTTCCTGCCTTTATATTTTATTCATTCCGGCTTTCTCTGGATGGAAGGCCATTCCATTCCAAAAATTACTTGGGGATCATTACGGGGTCAGTGTGAAAAGAAATGGGGATCATTTCGGGGTCGGGATTTCGGGGTCGGGATCATTTCGGGGGCTGTACACACCCCTTATTTCCCACAGGGACTCAGTGACCCCCCTCATATACGTTAGTCCTAAAAATGTCAGTGGCCGGTCAGTGGCCACCCCTTATTTTTAGGACTAACGTATATGAAGGGGGTCACTGAGTCCGTGTGGGAATTGCGACCGACTCCGACCGACTGAGAAATGTAAGAAAGAAACCGATGCGGATCGAGGAACTGAAGCGAGTTTCTTTGTCAAAGATTACATGTAAGTTTGCAGAGCTGTTTTCTTTTTCCCTTCCCAGTTCCTGAGCACGACAAGTAGTAGAAGTAGTTGAAGTTGAATTGGAAGTGGAGTATTATAAAGTTTAACTTAAGCTTACTAATAGTAGTAAGCTTAAGCTTATGTAAGGTTAAGTCTTATATCAGTAGAAGTTGTTACACATGTACACCGTTTAGCGTAGTCTTCTGTATATTTGTATCTATGTAAGTCTTATATCTAAACTTCAAAGATGTCAAATGTGATGGACTTCATATGCCGACCATGGCCAATTTTTTGCACGTGTTTTCTATAATTTCCGGAATATCCATGTCCAAATCAGGTTGCTTTTAAGTTTAAGCTTATAAACGTGTAAGCTACAAGCCCTCTTTCCAAGTAGTAACCAAGTTAGTAGTTATAAACGGCCAGGCCAAGTGAACGCAGCCTTGCTAAACCGTAAAGCTTTTCAATATGACCGTTGACCTTTATTTGCTGTCTTTCTGTGGACGTTTTTGAACAGGTCACATTTCACAGGTCACAATTGCAAGTCACTCAAATATTATAAGGTAAGTTATTTATCCAAAAACAACCTAAAACCAGTCTAAACAGTGCAACTATTTCGTGAAAGCTTGGTTTATTTGGTACACAATTCTAGTGATGTTAACTGTGAACTGTGGAATGTAACCTGTTATAAAAACCTTTCTGGAAGGGGGCATGATATCACAAAGTATAATTTTGCATTTCACAAATCACAAAAGATAAAATTGCACCAACTGTATGCTTTATTGACCTGTGATCACGATTTACTGGTCTTTTGGTTCCTGTTTTACAGAGTTTCTGTAAGTTTATATTGCAAGATATCTATCAATTCAGATGGGAGCTAACGTATTAAACTTATCTTTACTCAAATCAAACAAGGGGATTGCCTTGTCTGCCTTGCAAATTGAATACTCATGAACTAAAGGTATTTTTTTCCTAAAGCAGTCATTTCTGGCAATAACGTAGAGTAGCAATTAACTAAAAGTTAATATTTCTGAACACTGAGGTGTTCATTTTCATCCTGAGATCGCAGTTCAATTGATACATGTACATGTACTATTCTGTATTTAGAATGATGGTTTAAAGCCACGTTTTTGTGTCTACTGCACATGCACTTAGACGCTTTGCTAAAACCAAAAGCTGTAACAATGAAAGCTGCTGGTGTAACAATGAAAGCTTATGTCATACCATTTCAACAAGTTGAAAGTTTACATGAAAGATGCAATCCGTTTATAAACAGGCAGCAGAAAAGAGATCAAATTGCTTAAGGTCAATGGCACGAGACCTGAATTATGTGAATTCTTTCCATATTTTTATAGACTAAATTCTGCAAAAGCCAACACTTTGAACATTAAAACCTCCGAACCTTTACATATTTTTTCTTTTTTTAAAAAAAATATGAAATTGATGAAGAATTGGCTGAAGACCAGAGAAGACAGTAATAAAGGCAATGTGTGACAGCTATGTTGGTTATGAATGTCATTGCTACCCAAAAGGGGGCGTCTGGAAAACACAGAATCCGGAATCCGGAATCGGAACCGGAACTGGAATCCGGAATCCGGAAAAGTGTTGTTAAGATAAATTATATTAATACGGAACATTTTCAGCCGAAGCAGACTAGGATGCGTCGAAATATGTAGTAAGATCACCGAGGAAACAAAACTTAACATTCGTAGGACTTGTGCACATAGGTAACATGGGTTTTTCCTTGCCTTAACCCTATTCGGCCTGGGCTTTTTTTTGAGTTCCTGAGCCTGGGGGGGGGGGGGGGGGGGGGGGGGGGCACATTGTGCCTCCCCTTTGTAACTTCAAGAACATTAAGGCTATGACAATGAAACCTAGAGGGTGCATAGTGCGTCCAAAACTGTCTCTTTTGCGGTCCGCACAATGGAACGATGACATCATATGACGTAGTTATTAGGTAATTAGTTATACGGCCGCCATCTTGGATCCGCCATCTTGGATTTCTGAATTTTTTTAAAACCTCTTAAAAACCGTCCAAATTGACGCAAAATTAATCAAAACCAATAAATAAACGCTAAATGACATAAAAATACAAAAGTTATACCAATAAACATTGTTTTTATTCATTCAAAGGTATAAATATGCAAATTTCCAAAAAATTGGCTGTCAAAATCTTGTTGCCATGGAAACGTCAAGTCACGTGATCAAAAAATTGTCATATGAAATTGTTGCCAGATAAATTTTAGGAAAAGTCACAAAGTTTGATGGCGTTTGAATACATATTAAAGAAGTTATGAATGTTGAAAGTTAGCGCGGGCACTTTGTGCCCCCCCCCCCCCCAGGCCGAATAGGGTTAAAATAGGACGAGGAGGCTTTTTTGCTGCAATCAGAGAGCTTTTGCGCCATAATTTCCACATAATGATTATACGACCGATAATTGATTTGATCTCCGGAATTCAATCTATATTTTTTGGTAATCGAACTCCATGGTGCTGACAAAAAAAAAACAGGTGTTTGCTCAGACATCGTTCAAGCAAAAAATAGGAGCGATTACCTGCCTCTCGATGCAAATATGGCGCGAATTTATGAGGTGATGTGCTGGATCAAGTTACCTATGATTGACATCTGTACTCCGCCTTCGTTCTCCGGCGTGAGAACATTTTTGCTCTTTGGTGAGAAACTTGAAAACATGCAAGAGCCAAGGAGTCACGACAGTCCTGACAAGAAAAGGTGATTCACAAAAATACATGTTCGAGTTTTATTGTTGTTTGCATGGTTAGCGTTTAATAAACGCCGATCTATTTGTTTTCCCAAATATTTTGGCTTCATTTTTTAGATCTTGTCACGAAGACAAGACGACAAGAACTCGACATAGGTAAGTTTCCAGCACATGTGAAATTCGTACTGTACTGTGCAATTTTCAAAAAGTTTTAACTGATTCTAGCAAACACCTGTTTTTTTTTGTCAGCACCACGGAGTTCGATTACCAAAAAATATAGATTGAATTCCGGAGATCAAATCAATTATCGGTCGTATAATCATTATGTGGAAATTATGGCGCAGAAGCTCTCTTATAGCAGCAAAAAAGCCTCTTCATCCTATTTTAAGGCAAGGAAAAACCCATTTTACCTACGTGCACAAGTCCTACGAATGTTTCCTTCCCAAGTTTTGTTTCCTCTGTGATTTTACTACATATTTCAACGCATCCTAGTCTGCTTCGGCTGAAAATGTTCCTTATTAATATAATTTATCTTAACAACACTTTTCCGGATTCCGGATTCTGGTTCCGGTTCCGGTTCCGATTCCGGATTCCGGATTCTGTGTTTTCCAGACGCCCCCCAAAAGGTGACCTAATAGAGTTGATCTTTCCAGACTTGAACAGTTTCAATTTGGAAAACTATAAGGTGTTGACCCCTAAATTTATGTCTGATATTACTTTTTAAAAATACTTGTTAAAATTCAAGCAAACAAAGTGCTGGTAGGGGGATATGCCCTGCCCTTTTTTTTGCATTGCTTCTTGTTTAACTAGTCACTCACTCATATTTTTGTCACACTGTTGTGACAGGTCATATGACTGTAATAATTATGTCACATCACCATACATAATGTAACTGGTCGCTAATTTCTGTTTGTCACACAATACTGTTGTGGCAGGTATAACAAGATGATAATCTTGTCACATGATCAATACTAACTTTTCACTCAGTCCAATGTTTGTCACACAAATACTGTTGTGACAGGTTATATCATTGTGGTAATCTTGTCACATCACCATTAACTTGTCACTCACTTGACAAGTTTATTTGTGACACAATGCTATTGAAATAGTTTTGTCACGTAAGCATTAACTAGTCACCCAAATTACTAGTCACACAATACTGTTATGACAGGTAACGTGATGGTGATGACCATGTCACACCTACTTTACCTAGTCAATAAATCTTATGTTTGTCACACAATGCTGTTGTGATACACTGTAGACCTTAACAGGCACATTTCCAAGCAAACTATTTTCTAAGGATAGATTCTGTTGTTATGAGTTTTTTAACATGACAATGATGACCTTGTGACATTAATGTTACAATCATGTTATAATCATGTTATAATCCAGACAGTCATGTTAATTGTCACACAACATTGTTGTGACATTATTACATTTGTGATATTATTCTTTGTACGATAAAATGAGGCATATCTGAGCGAAAAAAAAAATATTGTCTCCGATAACCCAGTCATTACGCTTGCGCATATTCACAGGTTAAAAATGACCTAAAAGCCCTTCAATTCCATGTAACAATATTTTGTATTTTTACAAAAAAGTGACTTCAGATCAAGTAGGAATTTTTTGCAGCCATTCCCTGTGTTCCAGAGGATCTTCTTGCCTGCTGATGACAGATCAACAAGTACAAAAACGAGGAAGGCAGGGAACAGTTGGAGAAAACTTCCACTTTATCTTATGCTGCTTTATGCAACTGGGCCCAGGTTCCTATGTCAATGATTTGACTGGAGTGTAATAACTATTTTTTTTTTCAGGCCTTTGTTGCAAAGCTCTGAGGTTACGTTGTTAATGTAAGCAGTAATGTTGTGGGGAGCATAAGTGAGCTTGCAAATGAACTCATCTGCATAGAGAAGCAATATCAATCTAAATTGAACTGGCCAGATGATTGAGCAGTTAACAATTACAGGTTAGTGGACATGTTCATATGAATTTTTTGATATTTTAATGTTTTCTGATAGATCAACTTGTAATGTTACATCTCAAAGGAGTATAATAGTTTACAACTTAGTTTCATATTTAATAAACTTGTAGTTTTACAAAGTGATATACATGTAATGAATTAAAGTTTTGAACATTAACTTAGAGAAAAATTATTCTCAGAGTCAGTTATCGAACTTATGGAGACATAGTGTAGTTCATACTTTTAAGTCTGACGATGAAATCCTGTGGTGTGACCATTCAAATGAAACCTTATCCCCAGTACATTTGCATGGTACATGTATCATTACAGGGCTTGAAATAGCGGCCTGCCAATGGCCAAATGGCAGGTCAAATTTCAGGTTTGGCAGGAGAAAATCATGATGAACTGCCAGATGGATAATAAAATGGCAGGCGAAACTTACTGGACTGGTTTTATAACATTTTCTACTCCTCTTACCATGCTCCTTTATCTACTATTTCTTTCCACAAATCATTTGTTCCCGACAAAAAATAATAAAGGTTAAAGTATAGCTAATAGGGTTGTCAAAATGCGCCGGTGACCGGCGATATTGCCGGTACTGCAAGGTTTTTGCGGTCTAAAAATTGCCAGGAAAAGCGGGAAAAAATCAGCCGATTTAAAAACAAAAACAGAAATAAAAGCTTTTATAATGAAACTTCGGATGCGCCGATTTTCGTCTGAAGATTTTTTTGCCTGCCTTGACATTCCGCGCCCATTTACTTTACTTTCACGCACATTGTATGTACATGTAATTTGACATTTGCAAGTGCGCAAATTAAATATGGTATTCACGGTTTGGTGGTTTCCGACTTTGTTTGTTTGCTGTCTGGAATAAAATCTGTGTTTTCACTTCAAAAAAAACTTTCTAACTTTGGAGTCTGGCTGTAATGCAATTGAAAACAACGGAACTGTTCGCGAACTGTGTACAACAGTCAAAAGGAACTAAACATTGTTCTATTTACTGTGTGTTTTGAGTGTCGAGTTAAAAATAGCAATGTCACGTAATACATTTTCAGCGACCAAAAACCTCAGTAAGGAAATTTCAACATCCTTGCACATCGGCATGAAAGTTAGCCTGTGAACAGGCTCTCCAGTGAGATATAGGGCGAAGAAAAAACGGCGAATGGGGAGTTTTCCCGCGGCTCGCTTCACTCGCCAACTTTTTCTTGCGAGTTTTATCTTTGCGGTGCTATCTACTTTTGTCATACCCCCACAAGGGGTACCTTTCATCATACAGTAAAAACCCACGTACATGTATAAGAACCTAAAATTTAAGAAGCTGTTAGGTTAGACAATTGTATTAAGAATACAGTTCCATGTGTCTCTCTCATTTTCGAAGTCGTAGTTTTTGAAGCACATTGAAACTCCCTTGCATCTATGTCATGCATCAATGGCTTTTCATATCACATATCCCTGTAGTAGTTATCTGTGCTGATCGCTAGTGCCCCTATCAAATTAAGAACCTATTTAAGAACCTAAGTAGCCTAAAATCCCACTAAATACCATTTCTATAAGAACCTATTTAGGCTAAGTTGGAAAAATCTAGATTCTTATACGTGGGTTTTTACTGTACCCCCACAAGGAGGCCTGTTCACAGACTACATGAAAGTCAGAAGTTCGAAAGTATGAAAGTTAAAAACAATAAAACAATGCTTTACTGTCTTCACCCTTGCTAAAGGTTTGATGTAAACAGATAAAAGGAATCTCCCAAACTTTAATCGATTTTCCTGTGTTCTATGTCTCTGATCGGAGTCTAGAATTTTTTCGCGAGGTGTTTTAAAAAAGTACTTCATTAAAAGAAAAAAATTTGATATGTGGCAGGCCAAAAAATTAAATGGCAGGTCAAAATTTGTTTGGCCTGCCAAAAATAAAAAAAATGGCAGGCTATAATTTTTTCTATTTCGAGCCCTGCATTAGATATTAATATTTAATATTTTACAAAATGAAATTTGGGATGTTTTGATTTTTCATACTCTTGGGAGTTTTAAAGGTTAACTACAACAAAGATCTCGATCTATTCAGCAGTTGTGGTAGTCTCTCTAGTCACAGTCTGGCTCCAGCCTACATGAAATAAGACAATTAAGGCTGTCGATTAGCCTGGAGTGAACAATCCATGATAATCGCGCAATCATCGAAAATTCAAGCAATAAGCATTATTTAATAGTTATTGGCCAATTGATGACCAATTGTGAAACTCACAAGTAAAATCAGGAAATTCAAGTATTCAATAATTAACTATATATTGCAGAAAAGTTTGAGTTACTGTTTCTTTCATCTTTTTTTTAACTTAAAAAGTGATTAATGGTAGAACAAGATCTTTTTTATAAGGAAAAACAGACTACAAGATAGTATAACAGAAAATAAAACCGTCTTTTCACATTTCAGGAATGATAAAGTTGACTTTTCAAATTCCAAAGCACTGTGTACATGTATAATGAGTGTTCTCACCATGATTTTGCCTTGGGGGGATCCCAGAGCCCTCCTGCCTGATAAGTAGGGGCCCTGCAGGAACTTAAGGGGGTCAAAGTTAATCGCGATCCGCCATGTTGTTTTCGAAAACAAAGCAAAAACCATGAGGAACGAATAACATGAGCCCACAATCCACATGGTCAGTTATATGATCTAAGATGGTGGCCAAAATTGTACTGAAGGAGCTAGGTTTTAACCAACGGAGATTAAACTGGTTGAAAGCTTTAAAATGGTACTTTTGATGCATTGTTTTCATTTAATTGTCCTTATTTTACTGTCAATCGAAAAATTGCTCACTCATGACTACTATAAGTCCATTTTGCTTGAGCATCTGAATCTGAACTTGTGAGCATTTACTTGGATTTTAATGCGCCATTTCAATTTTTTTTTGTTGGAATCCTGCAAGGCCGTGGCCTGGTAAGAACACTGCATAATTTTAGATGTTTAATGGTTCTTGAACAAACTACATGTACTTACAAGAATAGAGTAATTTATGTGGCGATCAAAATCACACCATGCTTGGCAATCGTATACTGATATGAAATTAAAGTTCTCCTTTTACAAGACAAGATGATTACTCTGACTAACATTAACATGTACAGCTGTAAGAGTAGCAGATCTCGTCCATTCACCAGATGTAACATAAACCTAGTTGATGTACACAATATGAATAAACAAAAAATATAATGTTCTTTTCGATAGGCATACAATGTATGGCACGTTTGACCCAAATTGCATTTGCAACATTAAAGCATGCATGCAAATTCATTTTTTCCTTTAATCCATAAAAGAAAAATATTAGCTCCCACCACTAGCACATGTAGTGTTCTCACCAAGAATTCCCGCAAAAAAAATTTGGGATGGCGCACCAAAAGCCAAGAAGATGCGCCTGTTAGGGTGCAGGAGCAAGCTTTGAGTCAAACGAACTTTTGAATGTTAATGAGTAGTTTAATGGTCAATCGAACACCCCAGCATTTTGCTTGTTCAAATGAATAAAAACATTTATCAAAAACTTTAAAGCCTTTAATTTTATTGCCTTTACCCCCGTTGGTCACACGTACATGGTGAAGGTTTGCGTAAGCTGATCGCTATCAAATCGTAAACATCTTGTCCGCCATGTTGGATCAGGTAGGTACTTCATGTACAGTGTAACAGGCCTTTTGGAGTCAAGGACTGCGAGTAACTTTGTCCCTCTAATATTCTTACAGGGCCCCTATTTTTCAGCAGAGGGGGCCCTGCGACTCCCCAAGGCAAAATCCTGGTGAGAACACTGCACATGAACCGTTTCGTTAGAGTATGTACAGGTATAATCTATAATGCGACATGGGAATAAAGTATCAAATAAGCTAAAGAAAAAAAGTTGAATTTCTTCTCCGTAATCTGCCCCTGGTATACATTGAAAAAGTCTAAGAAATGTGCAAAAAGCTGTTTTTCTTACAATTCTTCCAACTTTGGCATGCACAAAATGGCCCATAAAATTCTATAAATATTGCCATTTCACATGGGGGTTGATGTATCTGCGGTCAACTTTTTACATTCCATTGTGTCACGCTCATGTTGTTACATGCTTTCTTTTATTAAAATAAAATTCCTTTTCAAGCACCTTTATTTACATATATAGGCAGAATACATTTTTCCAGGGCATTATAGACCAACAGAAAGAGTCGTTTGAATTTATTTTTTAAATTAGAAGGATTCCCTGGAAGAAACAGAGGTGTGACTGCGGGGTTGTGCCAGTTCTGCCAATCTGCATAAATTATAAAACTTTTTCTGATGGCCCATAAAAATGTGGTCATATTAACAGGGTGGCCAGGTATATTATTCCATCGGATGTGAGGTGTGATAAATTATTTTGGCTTCTGAATCATTTAAAATAAATTTATTACTTTATTTTATGAGGCTACCCATCATGTATAGAAAACAAATTATAAGTTAGTCAGCTGCAAACTTTAAATTAATTGTTTTTCGCGCATCCAACAGGAGCACGAGTGCAAAACCAGTTACGGGAAGTGAACAAATTTATTGTTGTGGTCATGAAATGAGGACAATGCATTGCTTGGGGATGGAAAATTACCACTTTTTCACCTATGAAAAGAGAACAGACAGTCTATTTTCTGAACAAAGGATCTGGATCCTCCATTAACCACTTTTAAGTAAAAAAAAGTGAAAGAAGTGGTAACTCAAACTTAACTCTTGACAAAACTCAACTCAAACTCAACTCAATAGTACACTGCATCTCTCTTTTTGTTTAAAAGAACTACAGCTTATAAATTATAAAGTTTTAATAAAGATATTTTGTAAGGTTTGAAGATGACTTAATCTTAATTAGTTAAACACTTCCAATTTCTGAATCAGGAATATCACAATACAAATGTACAGACATATGCACTGCAGAAATCTTTTTCATTTCAGTTTATTCAATTGACCCCACATAAATACATACACTGTATAGATACAGCTGTAGTACATGTACATTATTTCAGGGCTGTCATTTAGCTTTGAGGTTCCCAGCTACATGTTCTTGTTCTTCGCCATTTTACCATTCAAATATTATAAGGAAAATGGCAGTCATAAACTCAAGATATCTTCCCATGGCTGTACATTGTCATTTAGTCATTTTCTAACTTTTATGTAAATCTTCTACAACTCAATGTTTTTTAAAAAAACTTCTGCCACATCCAGATTATTAACTACTCTTGTAGGAAATTTAAACAAATTGTGGGGTAACTGACTTTGTTTTTGAGATACAAGATGCGTGGAAAAAATAATACCCAGATTTTGAAAAATTGCCACTCGTACACTGTAACTGGACATGAGCTATGTGGCTGTTACATGTAGTTTAAAAATACTGAAGATGTATCACTGGAGACAAACGTTAACTTTCTAAGTCAAATTTTATACAAATGGGTCTATTGAGTAAATAAGTTTAACAAGTGTCTTTGTTTCAAGTAAACTTAACTTTTAAGGAAGGTATTTACAAACCATGTTACATTTAAACGGAATTAAACCTTCAACAAAAATTTCAGCCTTCTGCGACAGATTTTTTTCTGTTTTTTTTTTTAAATTATTGCTGTGGAGCGAGTGCAGAGAGCGAGCAGCAACATAATCTGAATTCAAAAGTATGGAAGCTAGGATGAATTCTCGAATTCATCACTTTACCAGAATGCATTATGTTTAACCAGAATGCACTGCACTCTAGATCTGTCGGCATGAAATTTTCACTAAACACTTTTGTTACACTTTGTGCTTTGCCAAGGTCATTGTCATCTTGGTGTTATGTGAATATTCCTGGGAAATATTCTTTTCATCCCGCTCATGTCACAGCACTTTTTAGGCACAGATTGTTGTAAATTATACTTGGAATGTCAATGTTTTCATCATTGATTCTTGACGACGATTAATTGCTAGATTGTCAATATTTTCTCCAAGAATTTCAATAGTAAAATTTGCATGCATTCGAACTTGCACAGTGTCAGATTTCAACAAGAAATTTGCATACACATATAGGTTTTCAATCTCGCTTGTTGTGCTACCGAGGTTATTTTCCAAAATAAACCTTCAGTCTTTACACTGTCATTTGCGATTGAGTTTTGTTTAGAAAACTATTGAAGCGGAAGATTTAAAGGTGAAGTTTACAACACAAGTTTTGCTTCAGTGATACGCGAGAGCTCTACAGTGTTGGGATTCCATATTTCTAGTGTACATTTCCACACGGCTTAAGTGCCATATTTCGCTTTCTAGCGTGTCATTATGTGCCATTGTTTTTACCATGCAATATGAGACAAAGGAAATTTTTAATGAGGCTTTATCACATTGTGCTACCGTGTATAGAAATTTTCTTTTGTTCATCATAATTGCCACAGCATTCACTATCTATTGAATACACTTCTAGTATTTATTTTGTGAGAAAGTGTAGAAAATTGATAAAGAAACCGATCTGTAAAATTGAAGCAAAGTTAATGCAACAGCTACCAGCCCTTTATGTTTTAGATTTCTTCCTTAGCATGCATGCTCATACAGTGTACATGGCATGGCATTGCAACATGAATTGTGTGTGCGGTAAGGATTTGCATAAACAATTAGTGTGAACGTCCTTAATTGAGCATAATAAGCTAGGTATAATAATTTCTTTGTATAATACATGTCACTGAAGATACTGTAATCCTCTGTTGTGTACCCCCTCCGAAATAAGCCCCCTCTTTTTGTAACAAGAAATTTGTTAATTTATCTTAGATAGTCTAAGTTGTTAAAATGTGAGAAAATTGATACTTTTTTCATTTAAAATGTCAAACTGTTAAATAATTTTTCTTTTGCAAATCAACACAATGTTGTCATTTTGATCATCAATAGATCTCCTAGTGAATGTAATGTGAACCCCAAAGAAAGAAGTCCCTTGGAATGAATTCAAGAGTCTCTGATGTTACTTTTGCTGGTTATCTTTTATTTTAGAAATGTTAGAGTATATCAACTAAAATTTTATGGATTTTTTACATGTGGGAAGAACCCTTTATAATAGTGTGTTCACTACATACATACATGGATCATAAAACATCTACTGGTACATATCTTCTCTAGATTTCCTTTGTAGTGATGAAAAATTCAGTTTGTGGTCAAGAACTTACCATGTCATTGGTAGTGTAAAACAATTCCAAATGATAATGTTGCATTTGATTTCTATTCATCGTGTTTCTACAAAGAAAGAACAGGTGGTGAATTATCTTTCTGCTCTTACCACATCCTGGTCAAATTGTAAGACAAAAAAGGTTAAAAAATCCCAGTGATGTACCTTGCTAAAGCTCAATACAATTTAATAAATTAGTTTTTTCTTTCACTAAATATAAACTCTCTGTAGTAATTGAAGGGCCCAGGGCATAACCAACCTATGTTGCTTTTTGAGCGTTTTTACCTGTTTCTTGCTCAGATTTGCCTAATTTTATCGTACAATGAATAATACCACAAACCCTTGTCGAATTTGCACTAATCCTAAGAAGCTGTCTAATTTCACCTGAAAAAAGCAGAGTTCTGGCCGTCTAGTGGTTGTTTACATTCAGAGCGTAATTTTGATGCCATTACAGCAGATTGGCTGCGAGAATATGTGACCACAATACTCCTGACCCGCGCCAACGACATGAACGGAAATACTGTTATTTACACATGCCTGGCTCACTTATCGATCGCAAGCTTGTTAAGGCAAACTCATCGTCTGTAGCGTGCGTATAAGCCAATATGTTTAAGGCCCGTCCGGTGATTGAAGGATATCATTAAGTCTGGAAATCCGTAAGTCTCTGGCACCTCTCAAAGAAACAAGTCGTGTCCCTTGTTGTACCTTGTATCCGAAGTGCTATTCAATGCTTGAGGTTGAAACGGCCTTGGTGGACAAGACGAGCCGGCGGGAAAGTCTGAAATCACTTGGGATCAGAAAAGGGGCAGCGTTGTGAGTTGTGGGCCATTTACCATCCCGTGTCGTGGTCGAAATGCCCGATATCCGAAGTGCTTCCAGACTTCTAATTTTTTCCGTATTTCATTTGGCGGACATCCCGTTTTCGTTTTAGCCATTGATATCCCGACATGCTTTGCGACAGTGGCAGATAGGTTGGCTTTGCGTGGTCGCACGGGAGGTTGAAATACAGGTTGGGCAGCTCAAAGTGAGTTATTACGGCCGGGTGAAATTCAGCAAGGTGGGCAAAGACTATGAGCCAGCAGCGGAGGACTGGGAGTGCTTCCTAAAGGAGGTCCGTAAGGATAAGGGAGATGGCGTTAATCTAAGTGGCTGACTATTGGTGATAAAAATGAAGCGATTTTGAGGGAATGAACTTCTTTTTTTTTTTTCTTGAGCGGGATTTAGCGGTACAGGCCCAAACTTGGCCATCTGAAGTGAAAAATCAGTGCAAAATCGAGAAATTCGGGTAAACCTTGGGATTCATTTTTTTCGAGTGGGATTCAGCGGGAGACATGCAGATTTTTTTGCATACGTTATTTCTCGACAGCAATGGAAAAAGCAACAAAAAAATCTGAACAATGTTTTGCAACTAATTTGTAGTTCACATGCCAAAATTGGACAAATCTGAGCGAGAAAAATAAAAACAACCTCAAAAGCAACATAGGTTGGTTATGCCCCGAGCCCTTCAATTGTTTTTTTTTGTAACCAAAGAAAACATATACCCTTCGTTAACATGATGTATAATGCTTCATTGTTTTTGCATTTATATCATTTCTTTCTTATTGGATTTTTCCAATACATGTACATTTGTATGGAGTTATCTTACATTTTTTCAGTCATGTTTATATATATATTTTTTTTCAGTGGATTTTAAACCACATACATGTACGTGTACTTTGGCTTACAAAATAAATAATGTTTACTGGCCATGTTTGATTTTTTACAATGTAATATAGTGACTCCAAGAACTCAGCATGCAAAAAAACCAGCCACAGTCGAATCACTGTCACATGTCCATGTATACCTTGTTGTTTCTTGAGCAATTGTAGCTAAAGCAAATTCACCAAGCTGTGAAATAGAGTACAAAATAATTATTAGCACTGATAGAGTTAATTCCACTGGACAAAATGTCACAAGTTTGGAAATGATGGGCTTAAACCCTGGTCTTTAAAGCATGGTTTTCATATATGGCAGGAAAATCCCAAATGATCAGGGATTTAACTGTTTCCCAACAGTCCCAGATTTTGCCTACTTATCAAAACATGAAATCGTAGACAAACCTGATCATCTGGAATGGTTGGAGACAAATCAGGAAAATCGGGAGCATTTCTATTTTCCAGATGTGTCCCAGATTTCTGCGATAATCAGCAAAATCTGGGATGGTCGGGAACAGCAAAATCCCCAATGTCTGAGATTTTCCTGACATTTTATATGAAAAACAGGCTTTATGAAATGTAGTGAACATGCATGTACATTGCTTGATAATTCATGTGATAAAATGGTCATATTGCATGGAACTTGATGCATTCTGGGTACACTATGGCTTTGAGGCTTTATTATCAATTTTTGTGGTCGACATAAGAGCATGCCTTCTAATGTCGTATCTTCTTTTATTATTAAGCCAAGAAAAATCGAGATTGTTATTCAAAATTTTCTTCTCATCCTGCACTTTTTGGGCCAGTTGCTAACAACATGCCGGCAGTTAATCAATTAACGTGACTATACATTTTAATGTCACATTTACTTGCTTCATGTGATATTGCAAATAAAGAACCTTTATACAATGTAGGTGTTAAAAAATGTAAAGACAAGTTGATAACTTTGATTTTTCTTTCAAACTTGACTGAAAGCAGAGTGATTTGTTCATTTGCTCATGGCGTTTTTAACTTGTATCAGGGATGTAGATAATAGCCGGGAACCGGGGAAATTACCCAGCTGTAAACTTCATTTTTCCGGCTATAAAAGGCAAGTGCAGCTATATAAGACCTGCATTTTTCTTGTTTTTAACCGGCTGTCAGTTCTATATTTCCAGCTGTTAAAAACTGAATCTACATCCCTGTTGTATGTGTGACTGTAGTGTTTTGCAATTGAAACAGGATACCTGTATTTACACATCAAATGTCAAATCTGTGAGATATCAAGTCTATCAATGATATTATTTTCATAACCAGCACCTTCAGTAACCTGCATGGCGTGTTCCAGTAAAAATGAATTCACAGATGAAGGTTTATGTATATCTTGCTAAAATTCCTTAGATTGTGACTTTGCAGTACAGATTTATCCTTAGGCTATTAATTTTTCATTGTTAGCCTCAAGCAGGTAAGAAATTGAAATCACTCAAGCCTCCACAACCATTGGAAGCATGATTATTGTCACTGCATGATTTGTCACATAACATTAAAACCAGACACAGTGTCAGAATACATGTAGATGTACTGTACTTGTAGACATTAAAAATAATGTTCGCACTTCTTAACTTTTCATTATTACTTATACACCCTGCTAGCAGAGCGTCTTTACCTTCCCTTACTTGGGAAGAAAAGTAGGCTCTACCAAAATTGAGTCACTGCAGTCCCAAAGTTTGGCTTGTCAATCCGGTTTCTTAGTACCAAACTGGTTATCTACAGCACGGGGAGCTTGAGCAGGGGTGGCTCAGTGGTGAGAGCACTTGCCACCCACCAAAACGTTTGCAATTCCAAAAATAATGTACAAAGCTTCTCTTAGTCACATCGATAAAGAAACCATCAAAGAAATTAATAGCCTCATTTACAATTTTATTTGGAATGGTAAAGATAAAATTAAAAGATTAGCACTTATTAACAGTTATGAGAATGGAGGTCTCAAGGCTCCCCACCTTGAATCCTTAGTTGAAACCCAAAGAATATGTTACATTGATAGATTTCTAGACGAAGAAAATGTGAATGTTTGGAAGACGATCCTAAATTACCATCTTAGCAAGGTCGGAACCTCTTTTATATTTCAATGTAACTTTAATGTTAACAAATTACCCATTAAACTTCCTGTTTTCTTTGATGAATGTATCAGAGCCTGGAGAAGTCAGAGCATGCAATCCTCACCTACCTCTAGATCCGAACTTCTCTCAGAAATACTTTGGAACAATCAGCACATTTGTATTGGTGGCAAATCGGTTTATAATGACAAGCTAGTTAAAATTGGAATTATAAAAATTGTTGACATAATACAAAACAGTGGAAGCTTATGCAAATGGGACCATTTAAAAAACCGCTATCCTGCACTGAGTGCCTCAGGTTATTTTCTTTTAGGAAGAATGTATAACGCCTTACCAGCACACTCGAAACGTATGTTGCGTTGTCGTAATATGAAAAACGTTTTAAATACACCACCAAATGAATCTCCCTTAAACCCAGGCACTTCAAAAAAATCGGTATCAAAGAAAACTTATTGGGATAAAGTTGACACTATCGCTCTCAAACCAACAGCGCAAATTAAATTTCAAGAACTATACCAAGACTTTGATTTTAGATGGAACGAAATATACACACGCCCTTACAAGACAACAATTGATTGTAAAACTAGAGAGTTTCAGTATAAAATCCTTAATCGAATACTTTATACTAATAAAATACTATTCAAAATGAATCTGGTAGAATCCCCGCTGTGCAATTTTTGTAAGGAGAACGACGAATCCCTCGAGCATTTACTGTACCGCTGTTCTCATGTTAGAGACTTTTGGCTATCAGTAAATAATTGGCTTAATACAATTCTTGAACCTTCTATTGAACACTTTAGTGAAACAGATATTATGTTTGGATATTGGAACAATAACAGAGAAATTATGTTAACAAATCATGTCATTTTATTAGGGAAACAACTTATTTACCAATATAGGTGTAACGCCTTTATTCCTAATATTTCATTGCTGATTGCCAAACTCAAATATATTTTTAAAATTGAAGAACAGATTGCAAGAGCAAACGATAAGCTTTTAAGCCATTACAAAAAGTGGGAGAGATTCTTACCTATCTTATTTATTTATTTATTTATTTATTTATCATTTTCTTTTTATTGTGTGTGTTTTGTAACTACTTAGTTTGTATCCTGTGTTTCAAAATGTACTTTTTGTTGTAAAAGCGTAAAAAGCAATAAAATACAAAAAAAAAAAAAAAAAAAAAAAAAAAAAAAAAAAAAAAAACTTGCCACCCACCAATGTGGCCTAGCTTCGATTCCCAGAGGTGACATCATACATGTATGTGGGTTGAGTTTGTTGTTGGTTCTCATTCTTGCTCTGAGGGTTTGTTCTTGGTACGAGTTCCAGTTTTCCTCCCTCCACAAAAACCAACATTTCCAAATTCCAATTCATTCTGGAAGCAGTAGAAGTAAGAGCCACCTCGTGGATTTCACTGAAATTCCTATTTACTTTATTACTTATTTTACAGCTCAAGCATAAGATTTGTCAAGAAAACAAGAGTCAAACCTGAGCCCACTGTGTGGGAGCAAATGATTTTGACGCACACTTTTAAGGCCATTTGATGTTAGTCACACTCACTAACACAAGAGTACAAATGTAATACCTTACAAATTTAGTAATTTAATTTTCTAAAATATTTTTAAACTGTTGTTACCTCTAGGCTGCTTATTGGTTCCTGACTCTCAATTGGCAATATCTGATTTCTCAACCTGGGGAAATAAATTATTCAAAAGGTAAGTACATACATGAAAGGATAAAACAAAAATAAGTCAGATTAAGTAAGAACGTACACACTGTATGCACATCTTGACTGAGTTGGGTTGATTGGATGGAAAAATATTTGGCTTGTGGCCATGGCGTACCAAGCAAGTGTAATGATACATGTAGAGGTCGGTGTCTCAAGCTTAGGCCAGGAGCCAAATATTTTCCACTCAGTTTCAGTCAATAAGTGTTTTTATCATGCATTAATTATTGTTATTGATTGCTAAAGTAATTTGATTGCTAAATTATGGAAAGTTCCTTGTGCATGCTTTATAAGTGATCAGTAACATTGTGCACCATGATTACTTAGATGTTATATACATGTAACATGACTCCAAGATTAATTACTCAGCATGCAAAAAAAAAAAAAAAAATAGCCACATTTGATTCATTGTTACATACCCATGTAAACCTGAAATGTATTACCTTGGTGTTTCTTGAGCAATTGTAGCTAAATCAAATTCACCAAGCTGTGAAATAGGGTTCAAAATAATCATTAGCACTGATAGAGTTAATTGAAATGAAAATTAAAATGTTAATTAAAATGTCACAAGTTTAGAAACGATGGGCTTAAACCCCAGTCTTTAAAGCCTGGTTTGCAGATGTCTGGAAAATCCCAGACGATCGGTGATTTCGCTGTTTCCCAACCATTCCAGATTTTGCCTACCTATGAAAACACAAAATCGTAGACATCCCTGATCATCTGGGATGGTCAGGGACAAATCAGGAAAATCGGCAGATTTCTGCAATAATCGGTGATTTTCCCCGACATATCAGCAAAATCTGGGATGGTCCGGAAACAGCAAAATCCGCGATAGTATGGGATTTTTTCCAACATATGAAAACCAGGCTTTATGAAATTCAGTGAACATGCATGTACATTGCTTGATACATGTAAGTGATGTGATAAAGTAGTCATATTGCATAGAACTCAATGCATTCTGGGTACACTGTGGCTTTGAGGCTTTATTTTCCATTTTTGTGGTCAACAAAAGAGCATGCCTTCTAATCTAATCTCTTCTCTTGTTATAGCCAAGAAAAATCTTGTACATTCTCAATAAAAAAGGCTGACACAATTTCTTCAGAGCCTTTTTTTTAATCTCATATTGAGATAAAGAAGGCTAGCTGCTTGCAGGCTACAGTAGGGTGTTACTACAGCTGTAGTATTACATCACTGTAAGTGATAAATACCATTTTCATGTTCAGCACACTCACTAGCTAGGACAAGAGTAATACCTTACAAATAATTATTTAGTAATTTAATTTTCTAAAATATTGTTAAACTGTTGTTACCTCTAGACTGCTTATTGGTGCCTGTCTCTCTATTGGCAATATCTGATTTCTCAACCTGGGGAAATAAATTATTCCAAAGGTAAGTACATAAGGATAAAACAAAAATAAGTCAGAAAGTAAGAACATATGCTCTTCCTGACTGAGTCAGGTCGATCCAATGGGAACATATTTGGCTATAGTAGTCATTTCATACCGAACAAGTGCAACAATTGAGGTTGGTGACTCAAGCTGACTGGGAGCCAAATATTTTTCTCACATTCTCAGTCAATGTGTGTTTAATCATGCAATAATTGTAATTGATTGCTAAATTATGGAAAGGTCCTAGTGCATGCTTAATATAATTAGTGATCAGTTGTGCACCATGATTACTGAGATGTTGGTGCGAGGCGGAATGACTTGCAACAACCTGTCCAGCCCATGACAGCCTGCAAGTATGGTGGTATGGCAGTTATTTGAAATTCTGTGTTGTTCACTAGTTTACTTCATAAAAAAATAGCTTGTAAGAAAAGTCCCACATACTGAACAAAGAACAATCAGAACTAGCAATGGTACCTTGTGTTTATTATGTGCATAGCTCAAATTGCATCCATTGCAGGTTGTTTCACATAACCATACCATTTAATCTCCCTTATCTCTTTGCCTTTTGTATTAGGCACCCCATTAAATTAAATTAATCAGCCAATTCATTTTTAGTGACTGAAGATTCAGCATATTACATATTTTAGTAGGGATTTATGCACCTCTCAATAATATAGAGATTCTAAGCATTTTTATAAACAATGTCATTAAAACGATAATTATAAGAGCTCATCAGGAACTAAAATATAGATTACTCATAGACTTATGGGTTAATAATAAGCTATTTATTATGTACGCTTTAAATTATTTCACTGAATGTGAACATTAAACAACACATGACATTCAAGTAGTAAATTATCATAACACTAAAAAGTAACATGTACACTGTAAACATGGTTATTCAAAGTTACACGACTTACCTATTTTGCTGGTGCTGAGGAAAAAAAGGGAAAGCATGTGAGCATGAGCTTAGGATTGCTTTGCTTTATATACATGTGTAATGTTCAGTAGATTTCTTAATTTAGGTACAAGAATAGTAATGAATTACCTTATTTTATTGTCTTAATGAGGTCTGGCTATTTTATGGAAAGCACAATGGATATTTACACGCATCTAAATGCACGTTGTGTTGTGTTCACAACAATATCCGTTAAAACAATTAGCTTAGTTTGTTCAGGGTGATTTTAATAAACAAAGGCGTTAAATGGATTATTAAAATGTGTATGTTTCATCATGCTTTTTGTTCACAAGAAATTCTGCAGTGGCTTTGAAAATACTGTGCATTTTAAGTGTTAATTGTATTTCACACATGACTGGCTGCAAGATTGCATGAAACTAGAAAAAGGTATAAATAATGTTAGTTTTTGTTTGGTTAGGGTTATAAAGCCAAAGACTAAATGCTTATACTTTTGGCGACATATGTTGGGTATGCGAACACTTATAGGTTTTTAGTTTAAGTTTTTGTTTACGTTGTGAAGTTTGATTTTTACACATTGAGGTATTCTACCGCTTATGGCGTAGCCTCGTGCTAACTTCAACTTCATCTTTGAATAATGAGCTCATATTTGAGCTGAGTGTGCTTTGAAAGAACGACAGTAAGCACAAAATAAATAGTAATTTCGATAATACAAATCGAAAGAGCTAGGTGTACCATTGTGTAACTAGTAACGGATTTCCTACTTACGTTTCTATTTGGCCTGTTTTCCATGACTCTCGCTGAAAGATGAAGAATCATAGTTAGTTTTACTTTATACTGTAGGATGGCGTTTTGAACAATGAAATTGTGGAGAGTAAGATTTACGGTATGACGTGAACGTGTCCTGGGGTGTAGATCTAGATCATGGCTGTAAGTTACAGTGAAAAATTGGAAGAAAGCTCGCTCTCGTGGGGTACGCGTTTATGAGCTCTACATTCATCAATCTCTATTTGCTGTCTATCTGCTGACTTCTAAAAGGCATTATTTCCCAGTTGTCTGGTCTGCCGAGATGTATGTTGCTTCAGATGGAACCTACATAACTATATACTCCCACCAAACATATCGTAACACTTGTCTTTCTTGGAGCTCCCTTCTTGAGGACTCAGAACAAGATCGAATTAGTAAAGTATAGATAAGATAGATTGCTCTTAATAATTTTGCAAACGCTCTTTAAAGATATGATTGCGTTTAAATTTTCATTAGAGTTATGGATTTAAACTCTCGCTGTGGTTCAGTCTGCTTTTAACTCTCATTTGATACTCTCGACTCTCAAGTTCGAGCTTGTTCTCGTCCACTATAGCGGTTCCGTCTGGCCGTCTGGCCGTCTTTTTCTTGTACTGTTTCATGGAATAAGGGATATTCAGCCAGATTTCAGTTATACTCGCTGTAATTTCTTAGAAAAATATGGTTTCAAAGTGTTAATCGCGAATTGTTACGTTATAGGATACCACAATTAATCGCGACATCTCGTTTGAAGACATGCACACGAACGAAACTCTTTGCCGTAATGTGGTGGTTTACACGCTCAGATCTGCAGAAGAAACCCGACTTCTCAAAATTAATAGGAAATCATGTTTCCAGCTTACCTGTGTATAAAATATGATCAAAATGGGCCACTGTTAGTACCTTCGTTGCACGTGTTGAATGTGGACTAATCTCCTTGGAGCTCCAACTAATAAATTTACGTTTCAGGTCATTGTTCGTATCGTTGATTGGTTCATTTTTGAACATAATTATCGGCCACCACAAGGAAAACAAGAAGAAAAAAATGATTAACTTTTAAGGGATTCTAAAAGGAATATAACTTTTTCCTTAGTTTTTCTTCGAAAATTTTAAAGCCGGGAAATATAACTATGATTTCCTGAAATTGGAAATACAGTAATGTAATTCGTTGGAAAGTGGCCAGATGTTTTAGTTGCAATCGTCATCTGGCGGCTGGTTGTTTCGGATGTATAAACAAATTGGCCTCACACTGGTTTTCAGTCATGAAACGTAAATGATCCAAAACTGTAACGTTTTTCTTTTCCTTTCTGAAGCATGCATTTAGTAAAGTGCAGTGCCCTTGTTTTATAGATTCGCTTTGATTATTCTAAATTAGTTAGGTCAAAGTGCAATCCATCGTTTCAAAGTTCATTGATTTATCGTTGTTCTTGGACAGCCCTCAAAAGTACGAGACTAAGAAAAATTGCGTTGTTTCAGTGTCAAGTTCTGATACATCAATGCATAGTTAATAGAATAAACTGGGTTTGTTCTATTAATTATGATCAATGACTGTAACTGCATGTGATGTAATAATAGAAATTGTTATCATTATTGTCATTTGCTACTCTTAAATCTGTAGTAAAATAAAGTGTGTATGTCTGATGTATGCAGTATATAGTTTGGAGTGCAAACGCTTTTTGGAGGTAGAAAAGGTTCAAAGAGTATATTAATTCGGCTCGTAATCTGCGCTTCCCGTTGAAGTATTCAGAGCAAGTTCCAATTTTATCGCGAGGAAGTGTTTTCTGAACAAAGCTAGATAAGACATTGTCACGTGATAGTGTCGCTTTCTTGCATACTGCCCCGGTTAAGGGCAAACCATTAGATTTCTGGAGGGGGTGTGGGTCATTTTGAACAAAAATACGTGTAGCCAGCAAGCCAACTTTCTCTTTCAGAAAATAATATCCTACAACCGAAAGCCTGAAAACCCCCACCCACAACCAGACCCTCAGAAGTCTTAGTGGTTTGTCCCTAAGATGAAAACGAAAGCGCATTTGGAAAAATGAGCCATCAGTTGTGATCGTCACCTTTCAATTCTAGTTCGGCTAGTAGGATAGTTGCATGCTATGATTTCACCCAACTTTTCAAATGTAAAATATACGATGTGCAGATCGAGTAAAAGCAGCACCACAACAAAAAATTTGAATGGTCACAGTTTAGCATTTTGTCCACAGACTCAAAGTTAGCACAACCTTGTGCGGCGTAATGAACACTGAGAACCACTTGAACTGAAGTACCCGGATGTTCGAAAGTCGGTTAACGCTAACCCAGGATTAAAACTTAACCGAGGATTTAACTTCTCTTGTTAGAAGTTTTTTCGTTCTCTTCCCTCGGCAGATCGGCAAGCACCTTGACTTCTAACGAATCCCAAACTTTCAAAAACTTATTTTAACCCATTCGCTCCTACACCGGCCAAAACCGGCCGTACAATACTCCACTGCTTTAAAAAATTGCAACTTTCTCAATCGCGTGAACATTGCCCTAACTAGCAGTTCTGAGCATTGACTAAAAAGTCCCTCAAATTGAGATACCCAATAAACACAAAAAAGTCAGCGATTTTTGCAGAATATCAGCGCTTGAATTTGGACAATAACAAAAATGACCGTTTTTAACGTCATAGAAAAACAACAAAAATCACGTTTTTGCCTTTAGTTTTTTTTATTCAAATCATCATGGCAAACCCAAAAGTCAACATTCACAGCAAAATTCAGTCCTATTCCTAGCTTAGCAGTGATTTTTTTTGCTCTTATTCGTTGCTCGGGCCGAGCTTTAGCCTCTCGTTCTAATGCATACTGACCTTGACTCGATTTTCAATATCACCACCGCACTGCATGCTGGGAAAAAGCCAAAAATTTTGACAGCGCTCGATTCTTTCCGCACACATTTCATATTTATACTAAGTCCACAGCCACTCCGACCCACCGCCGAAATTTCGCGCTTGTTGTATTCTCCTGTGGTCGCAACTTCCAAAATATGCCGCGGTAGGTCGAGAAATTCATCCAGAGTCGAGTTCCAAAGCCACTTCGTTTCCAGGCGGCCATTTTTCCAGTTCAACGAGCAACGAGCCAAATTCGTAAACGAATTACAACACCTAACTCGCTTCATTGAGAAGTGGACTCTGAACTACCTCCAAGCTTAATGATGCTCATAAGGCAGCTACTAAAGATGAAAAATGGCTGTGAACTTACCAAAAATCGTAGATAAATCATATTGGACCCTTTATTGCAAATCAACCAAGCAAAATGAGATCGTCACAATGACGTTTCTAGTAAACTCGAGCCTTCAGTGCTTTAGAACAGCAGCACTTTCAATGGTAACTTTAAATATGGAGTCACGAAATCCTATGGGGCGTGTGAATGCAGAAAATCGCTCAAAAACGTGAAAATTCTCAGGAGTGAATGGGTTAAGCTGCACGCGAAGTCAAGTCAAAGTCGAAACTAAAGGGCGAAAATACTTTGGAAAAATCTCCATTGATTAAGTATTTAACTAGAATCAAAATTGACGCTAACCCTGGGTTAGCATAATCGCGCTTTGAACAACGCGGCCCTGCTCAACAGCTTTTTATTTGAATGGTTATTTGCAAGGGTTCACTCTTGATAGGTATAGGTTTGTGTACTAACAGGTGTTTTATTTACCTAAAATAACAATAAAATACCAGTATTGTGAAAGTGGTACTCACCATTTCCGGTTTTGACGATCAACTCGTCCAAATTTGGCGTCGTCATTGTATGCATATTAGTAACTACTACATGTCGATAGTAACCGTAGTTGTGTGTAGTTGTGTGCTGCACCTTGAGAAAAGCTGACTACGTCATCCGTCAATCAATGGAAACTTTGAGGTGATGCTTCAATGCCTTCACGAGATCATGTTGTGGATTATAAAGCCATAGAACGTCACTCCAATACAGACATTGCATATACATTATTTTTTAAGATGTCAAAGAATAATCGTAAATGTCATCTGCTCGTAATGCAGGCCCAGGCCCAGATTTAACATAAGTACAGTCCGTTGCTTTGTAGAACACTTTATACACAGGCCTAAGGAAGGAAAAATTCGGCCAAGTTTGAAAATTGCATAACGAAAAACACCACAAAAGAATGGTCGCAATTGTCACATAATTCAGGTTATAATCCCGGTGTGATTTTAAAATTGTCGACTAAATCTAAATCAAATCACTCTGCGACGCTTTAGTGACGAGTTTGATCTCAATAATTACCAAGGAAACTTTTAAACATGGACCTTTTTGTATTTCTGTTAGTCGGCCTTAATTTTTCTATACATGCACTTCACTTACCTCTTCTGTCTTTGGCCTTTATACTTCGCCATTTTCCCGCGATACAGCACATATTATTCCAGTATATTACAGGTTGGAAATTAATTTTTGACAGTTCTCGCCATTCGGGCGAGTGACTTTCAGAACCGCAACAAACAATGTACAAGTTGTACTCGGCTAAGAACAACTGACACTTCCATCCCTGATATTTTGCAACATCAGTTAGCGCTCTTCTCAGAATCGATTCATAGCAAAGGCAAGTTCAAACATGTAATGAGTATAGTTGATTGTTAATGCGTAGTCATTCGATATTTGAGGTAATTTCCCTTGTTTTGTGACGGAATATGCCAAAACAGGTTCAGTGTTTTGATTTCAACATCCTCTTACACCCCTTTTATAACTGATTTAGCATCGTATTCTACTTCATTTGCAAAGAGAAGTTGCTATTACAGATACCGGGATCAGTTATTTATTTAATTTTGTGAGAGTTTGGCTGGATAATTTGGGCGCTTTTAAATATTTGTCAGTAATTAAACAGATGACTTGATTTCTTTTTAAAGCGTTTACTTATTTTGTTATGATACAAAGGATATTGCGTTGGCGTGACCGTATCCGGGAAGTGTTGAGTATAATTAATGTAAACAACGCTGTTTTATTCGGGTCAAATTGAAACGAAGTTTCCGATCATACGCAGCCGGTTTATATTTGATAGGTTTTAACTCCGCGACAACAGAAATAAGGGGCCTTAAAATATCATGTGCAGTGTTTAAGATTTAGATGGTAATTTTTACTTTCAATTTCATATTCAATATTGAAATAATTAAACCGCTGGAATGTGGGTTTTTTCCCAGGGAGATGAGATCATTGTAAGGAATCAGAGACCGTTTTAGGATATTGCATCGAACAGCATAATCTTATAATTGCAAAGAATTGAAAGACGGGAGACACGATTAGCGACAAAGTGAAACTATTGCCAATTGCCTAGAGGCGAAATATTTTGGAAGTAGACAGTCACACTGTGTCTGGTAAGCTTGTAAAATTGGAATGGTCTATGGAATTTCGGACCTCTCGCCGTTACCCTCATATTTTGATACTTGGGTTTCACTACCCCTCTCCACCAAGAAGCATGTGTGGGCACAAGCAGTTATCAGACCGTTCTCCGAAATGGTGTCAAACTTTCGATCTGAGAACAAAAGAAATCTACCGTTTAATACGAAAGCGTGGTTTACAAAGTGAACCTTAATTCTCATGACCTCTCTGATTGATTATGCATTAATATTACAAGGAGAAATTTGGTGATCACTATTGGGGCTTAAAGCGTTAATACCCTGCAGTGATTTATAATGGTAATAGGACTGAGTGGAGTCCAATTCTGTCTGTAATCGGGCCTGCTGATAACCAATCAGATTCGAGAATTTTGTTATAGTTTTGATTAATAGTTAAATTCTCTTTACCGTTTCATTGCATATTTCCATTTTAGAGTTTTTCCCAATTATCTTTTTCTTTGTTTAATTTGCTTAATGTGACTGAATTGTCCGGGAGATGAATTCGTAGGGACGGAGTTCACTGCCACTGTTCTGGTAGAACGTTCACGTGAACGGCAAAGAAATGAACAAAAACAATACGCACATGAAGAGCGGTGGTTTCCGCTCATTAAACCTAACATTTTGAGACATTCCAACGTGGTTGTTTAAACTACCAATTGGTGGAAAGGAGGGGGGTTGAAAGTGTGTATTTAGACTCATGTTTAAACTGGGAAGTTATCGCCACTGAAACATCCGATTGAGCCACCAACTTACTTTATTTCCAACATTTTCGAGATACGTGAAGAGAAATGCTGTGCATGGGGCTACTAGTATCTGTTTGTCGCTTAATACAGTAAAATAATGAACATTTCTTAATGAATTCATCCTCTAATCACACTTGTTGTTCCACACTCCCAATTGTCTATCTGAAGTTGCACAAATTTGTAATGTTCTGGTAGAACGTTCATATAAAGGAACTAAGAAAAGTAGGAAGGGTGAAGGGGGGGGGGGGGGGGGGGGGGTAGGGGGGGAGTGGGGGGAGGGAATGGTGTTAATCCAGGGGGCTCATAAACGTAATGTTGTTTTCCTTGAGTGGGGAAATGGGCTTATAAACAGGGGTGGGGGGGGGGGGGGGGGGGGGGTGTTTGCGCCACTACCCACCATCTGAACGCCTGTGCCAAGTGCACTGTGCACTGCTAATGCGGTCTTGTACTTGGTTCCTACTGATTCAATATGAGTACAGTCACAAGAAAAAAGTAAATATTTCTTGTACTGGCGTTTATTTCACGCAGGTTGCCACACAAGTGTCAATGTGCCGATTTTTTGGTTTATTTCATAATTGGGATCCAGGCTTTAAAATCAATTGTGTTGAGAGCAATTCTAGAAAATGTTTGTTGAACGTCTCTAAACCCCATGTCCTGTTGATTTTAACCTCTGGTTCCTGGCACAATCATTTTTGCAAAAGACCTTTTATAATCTAGTTCAAAGAAGTTCAAGTTACAGTGGCGTGAAATGTTATTTTACACTCAGCAGACTTAAATATGAAACTAGCGGGGATCAAGTGTTTTAGCTAAGTCGAGCATTTTATTTGTATCATTTTGTACACAGTTTTCAAGCCAACGAACCATGCAAACATGAATCTATGCCCAAAACCAGTGCTATCGTAACTACAGTCCACGGAGAGACATTTTTAAAGTGTTTTGCCCAAGTTTTGCATTTTCTTGGTCTGCAGGTTGCAAATGTGTTATTTCTATATTTTTGTACACAGTTTTCAAAAAAAACAACAACGAACAAACAAGAAACTCAAACCTATGCTCAAAACCAGAGCTAACGTGACAAAACAATTCTATAACGCGACAAAGAACTAAATACTGGTAAATATGAATTGTATCATTGCTTAATTTACCTAGAACTCTTGTGAACGTATTTGCAAAAAAATGCATATGTAGCCTACAGTATGTTAAAAGATATATCTCTATTTACATTAATTTCACTTTCTTTGTTTAAACACATGTATCACAGCAACAACCATTTTCCTGTGGATTATAAAATTAAAGCAGCATTAGATAGAGAATTTAATTTAAAATGAGAACTTCTAATATATTCATGAATGAAATCAACAAACATTTTTGCCCAGTTAACTCCATTGTTGCCAAGGTAACCTCTTGGCCATTTTCGATCCAGAATGGAACATTTTACCGCCAAAAAGGCCTGCTAGGTCGTGAAACATTGCATTCTGATTTGTGATTTAATCAGTGAATGAAATTAGCTGGTATGGCATTTCCAAATCTAATTCCACTGAAAAAAAAAATGGGGCAAGTAATGACCATTCAAATGACGGCGCCTTAGCGGTATTTTATTATGGTGATGTATTTGTGTAGAAACGTTTGAATGCAGAGGTCCACACAACACGTGAGTAAAATGCACTGGTTCGGTTTTGCCGGATGTTACCCGTATGTACTCGTATGTTACTCGTATGTACTCGTATGTTACTCGTATGTTACTCGTATGTACTCGTATGTACTCGTATGTTACTCGTATGTTACTCGTATGTTACTCGTATGATACTCGTATGTACTCGTATGTTACTCGTACGTACTCGTATGTACTCGTTTGTTACTCGTATGTTACTCGTATGATACCCGTATGTACTCGTATGTTACTCGTACGTACTCGTATGTTACTCGTACGTACTCGTAGTACTGAATGTAGAGGTCCACACAACGCGTAAGTAAAGTGCACTGGTTTGGTTTTGCCGGATCTCTATGAAGAGATGCTCGAGCCACACGTCACTTGAAGTGTATACTGAAGACAAACTGAATGCAAGGCTGGCTCTACGGCAATGGGCTGGTTTATTTAGCGGTCTAAATAAATGAGCTCATTGCCGTATAGCCAGCTTTGCATTCAGTTTGTATGCTGTACAATGTGGAGCAAAATAGTACTCAAGTAAAAGCTAAATATCGAGCAGTTCGTCTCTGTGATTTTGTTTATTATGCTGTAGGAGGTGGTACAGCATAGTTTTGGTATCACTGTTTTCTAGCTTTTGGGTGATTTAAAATATTAGAAAAAGAATAGAAAAAATTGGGTTTCAAAAAGATGTTTTTTTGCGCCTTGATGCCATTTTTAGTGTACGGCAATTTCTGTCAGAGCTTGGTTTAAAATGTTGTCGTTTTATGATAATTATTTTCTAAACTACCATTTTTAAGCTTGAAAGAGACCTTCAATTGCACCATATTTCAGAATTTTTAATCATAGCCCTAGTCAATTATTTTAGTTACTTTTTTATGGACTTTTCAGCCTGTCGTTGATACAGCTCACAGTGGTGTGTGAGTTAGTAACGTTTTTTAGTAATAAGAATGTTGTATAGAGCGCTTTTCAATTGAGTGTCGAAATTAATTTCGCAGTTGCTTTGGTTTGGTTTTACATTGCTTCGCTTTGTGATTGGCTGGCAAATCTCGCGCCACTTTATTAGCCAATCAAAAGTAAAATCAAAACCAATCGTGATTTGCTCGCACGCGTTTTCCCGCGCCTGGTGCCGGCTACATTTATCGCTTCGAGTTTTGATTGGTTCGTTGGATTGTCTGCGAGTTCTGTGATTGGTCAGAGTGATTACTTTGGTTTTGGTTTTACGACACTCGATTGAAAACTGCTGTAACAGGTGCATTTAGTGTCAGCTACACATTCTACATTCAGCTACACAATATACCTACTTGAGGGTCTCGTGTGCCTGTAAAGTCATCAGATATCCCCCTGAGATAAAGAGATATGAAACAAGTAGTTTTTTTCCTAGTCTTTTTTCTCTTGCTCGAAGATATTCGAGGTCAAATAATTTTGCAAAAGTAATTATCGATCCTTTGCTAATATAAGGGTATTTCTTTTCATCCCAAATTAAGATATAGAGAACGGTTTGGTACAAAAATTAAAGCAATGTTGATATAGCGTCAATGTCCCACAGTCATCGTGGTTATACGAAACTAAACAAGATTACTAGCTATTTCAGTTTATGGAAAATATATAGCCAAGAAGGAATCAGTTTGCTTATGTGATGCAAAATCATGAGTAACGTAATTCGTAGATTTGTTATTGTGTACTCTACCCTATGGGGCCGTGAAGGCCTTCTTGATCACTGCACTGCTGAACTCGATGTCCCCGTGCGGTCCACCCCGGCAAAGGAAAATGCTAAAAAGTAAAACGAAATATTGCTAGTTGCGCATATTTTATATAATTATTTTCTAAAGTTCCATTTCCTAGGTTGAGGGCGACTGGCAAGGGCACCACGTTTTTAGAATATTGAAGATAGTCCTTATTGATTATTCTAGATCATTTTGTAATGGACTGATTGAGATATTGCTTAACCATTGAAGTTAGTCTGCTGGACGAAAGGGTTGTTGAGAAGCATATTAAAGGCCCGTTTACACGTGCGATTTTTGTCGCGCTCTCCAATGCCATTTTTTGTCGCAAGTGAACTAGCGGCGATTTCCTGTGCGACATTTGCTGTGATTTCCCAAATATCGCCGCCAGGTTGCATCAGGTTTCTAACATGTTCGAAACTTCTGCGACATCGCGTGACAAATCGCTCCCAAATCACACTGAAATCGCCGCTAGTTTACACACGCGATTTGAAGATGCAACTTGTGCGCGACAAAAATTACACAAAAAATCGCCTATGTAAACGGGCTTTTAGACTACCTGCAGCTACATTATATACCTACCTGAGGAACTCGGGCGCTTCTCGCTTCATATTGTAGTCGAAGACAAGATATGCATCTGAGATAAAAAGACATAAAACGAAAATATTTTCGGATTTCCTGATGTTTTGTAGACGACTGCAATCATTCAAGATAGTCGAGTAGAAAAAAAATATTTGCGAGCGTAAGTTTTAATCACATACTAACAAATTATTTCGTTGCATCCCATAAGATAACTTTCATGGATATAGTTACAATCTAGGCAATATTGATGTTGTTGATGTATCATCAATGAACCAACGAGATAACACAAAGTGACAAGGTGGCGGTTTTTTTTTGGTAGAAAATATGTAGCCAGGGAAAGGAAGAGACTTATATAGCGCACATATCACATGTCTCATGGCGCTTTTCATAGACTTATGAGAATGAGATCGGACGTCAGCTTATGAAGGCGCCTCAGGCAGCTGCTATCGGTCCATTGTTGATCTCATCTCCCCCACCGCACCCATGGACAATGTATGGCACTGAGGGTGGTCACAGCCAGGGTTTTGTTACGCCCTCAGTGGTTCTTTTACGTCCCCATCGGAGACGGGGCTGCCGTTTCTACGTGGACATCCGAGCCACGCGAAGGTCCAACCATTTGTAGATGCTATAGCAAAGGCAGCACCTTCGTCCTAAGTTGTTTCAAGACTCTGAGTGTTGGTCCGGCCGGGATTCGAACCCGCGACCTCCCGCTCTACAGACTGGCGCTCTATCAAATGAGCTAACCAGGCAGCCAAGAGGTTGCTTATACACCTCAATAATAAATGACGGGCCATGTATTATTGTTTTCACTGGCATCATTTTTTTGGATATGCTAACAAGGGCAGTGAGGCTAAAATTGTTTATATTGTACAAGTATCGCCATTCGTAGATTTGTTGTTCTATACCCTACCCTATGGGGCTGTGATGGCCTCCTGGATCAGAACACTGTTGGACTCGTTGTCCCCGTGCGGTCCACCCCGGCAAAGGGAAAAGCTAAAAAGAAAATCGAAATATTGCTAGTTACGCTTATTTTCAAAACAATCCAGAACATTGCTTGATCTCAGTTAAAGGTGAAATCAGTCTCAGAATGCTTTTTTTACATAAAAAGAAAAACCGTCACGTTTTAAGTGATTTAAATGGTCAGAACTGAAATTCTAACGAGTCTTTAGATAAAATCAGTTTTTTTGTTACTCACTCAGGGTATACAAAATGCAATATTACATTTTTATAACTGCAATAATTGTAAATTTAATATCCACTTTTTTAATAAAATTCTAACTGGTTTTGATTTTAAATTGTATTTTACTACACAGCATTCCAATTTTTTTTAACTCTTTATACTTCATGAGACAAAGGGAAAGGAGAAACCATTGTCTGTTATTTTTTGTGTCATTTAGGGTATAAAAAATGCAATGCCACGTCCGCAACAGCATTGCTGTAATGATTAAGCCGTTTCAATATCAACTTTTAATAAGACTGATTATTTTGCCTTTAAGAACAGACACTTAAAGAAATGGAAAAAGGGGACAGATTGCATGGCTCGTAAAGGACATCATACTGTGTTAGAATCAGCTGTAGAATGTAAGTAGAATTTTCTGTATTTCATGTAACCGGTCATAGATCAAAGGCAAACAAAAATCGCCAAGTCTATAGTAATGGATATGATCAGAACTAAAACTTTAGTAAATAAGTATGATCGTTAAGCGTGAAAAAAAAATGGAAGCTTCAGAGCAGTACTCTGTTGCTGTTGATTATGCTGTGCAAGGTGGATCTAACTTTTAAGTCTGTGGATCAAATCCGAAAGTGTGCCCATTCAAATAAAAGCTACTGAGTAGCACTGTACGTTCCTGTTCTGCTGTTATTATGTTGTACAAGGTGGTTCTAACTTTTGAGTCTGTGGATGAAATCCTAAAGTGTGACCATTTAAATGAAAGCTGCTGAACTTTACTTTACTGGGTTACTGTTTATTATGCTGTACAAGGTGGTTCTAACTTGCAAGTCTGTGGATGAATCCTACAGTGTAACCATTCAAATGGAAGCTACACAGCAGTACTCTCCGGTGTTGTTGTTGAGTATGCTGTGCACGGTGGATCTAACTTTTCGGATGATATAGTGTGACAGTTCAATTCAAAGCTATAGGTGGATTTCAGCTGACGTTATGTTCATCGACAAACTTTATCAATTCAAACAACGCAGAGTCTTCAAACAACGAAACCTTTGACTCAACACTCCAATAAAGAAACACCAGACTACTATTGAACTGAACAGTACTTTTCTGTTGTTGCCATTTACTTTACAAGGTGGTTGTAACATGTTTAGACAGTGAATAGAATCCTAAAGCGTGACCATTTAAATGAAAGCTATTGAGTAGTATTTCCACATACATTTCCCTGTTCCAGGGTTTGGTTGTCATTTTGTAGGTGTTGGTGGTTCCCTTGTCCAGCTTCTTCTCTTAACTGAGATGATCTGAAATACGTCAAAACACTATGAGGCTTTTAAGAGCTTTTTGTAGTTGTAGTAACTAAACCAGCACCCAAAGTTAGTTATGAAATATTCTACATAACCTGCCAAGGTTTGTACTGAAACTAATTACATCAGAACAAAATACTGTGAAAGGAAAAGATTAGTAATATTTTGCCCAACACAAGTGTCAATATTTCCTTTTCATTGGTCAAGTTTAAAAGTTGCACGAAGATACTAAGATGCAGGAATGCTTGTATTCAATGGAGAAAGTTAGGTTTCAAGGGACTGTATCCTGGCTGAGATCTTGTGTTTTTATGATTATAACCAGGAGCTTGCTTTAATTTTGCTTTATTATCTTGAAATAGGAAGAAAATATCGCCAAAAATGTTGAACGCAACGAAATATGAACTAAAGAGACAAAATAATTACTAAACAAACTCCAAATTCCACCAAAATGGAAACCTTGATTTCTTGACCGCCTGTCACAAAATCAAATGTGATAAAATGTAATCCCACTTCCATCCTTGTAATCCTGCACGTTATCTCCGAACTACTTGTTCTGTTTTACTCCCTAGAATCTTTTTATCCAGTTTAGTTGTTTATTACGTTATATTTGGCGACATAACATGATAATAATGAAGTAAGCAAAATTTCATTTTTCCGGTGGGACACTGTCCCTTTCTATGTCATGGTGATTTTGAGGTTTTTGGGTCAAAACTGCCCCAAATTGAAGTACCTTTGTCGTACACATAACGCTTATAAAACACTAAAAGGAAGATATCAAGTAAATTCTCGAAACGAAAATAGACTATAATCAGAGTTTTAGCGAATTTTCCAAGACAGAAGCGATAAACTTGAAAAAACAAATAGCCCAATTTTTTAAAGATGCAATCCATTTTCATCCTGGCCATCTGCAGCCCAAGATAATTATTTTCACTCTTAGAGCACTTGTAGAATAATTTAAAACAAAACTGGACCATTATTTTCGGGTTTTCACTGATATACTGTAAAGATGTATTTTGGCCTTTAAAGTAACTCTAAAAATGGTGACATAGCCCCTTTAAAGTTATAATTTTATGCTTGCAAGTATAATGTCAGGTTAAAATGATAGAAATTTCTCAACAATCTTTTTGCCTTTTACAAAAATTTTCACTGTTCTACAGCTGCTCGACTCAGATGAGATAAGCAATATAGCCTTAAGAATGATTGATCCTCATCACGTCAATAAGAAAATATAGACAGAAAGAAAATAAACCCAAAAAGAACTTGTCTTGATATTTGACCTATAGTGTCACTTTCCTAACTGGCGACATCAAAAAAATATATGGGGAATGTTGTGTGTTGTGTGTTTAAAGCTGGTTAAAACTCATGGCGATTCTTACCTGTTAGACTCTTCTTCTTCTTCTTCTTCATTGGACGACTGTTGGGTAGCCTAAAAAAAAGCAACAAATAAATGAGACGAATACTTGTTTATTTAAGGGGCATTTATACGGAAAGTTTGACTTTCTTTTGGTCAAAACCGTGCTACAATGCCTTTACTTATAATACTAAAAAAACAACAATTCTTGAAAGAGGAACAAACTCATGGTCTGTTCTATCTCATTTTAAAAACGAGAATATGGCAACTTGGAAATCTCTGACCAGAGACACTCGTCAACAGTTTTGGTACATTTTGTGGTTACGTGTATTTATCACAAAAAACTGGACCATTAGTTCTCGGTTTCTGTTACTGATATAAAAACAGTCTTGCTTGAATATAGTCGAAGCCCCTTACACCAAAACAATAGAGCTGCGTGATACCCAGGTCCAATGAAATTAGAGGTTGTTAAGAGCTGCGTGGTATCTGACACCAAAAGGACAGTCCCAAGTGCCCGTATTATAGAGGAAGAGATTGCCCTTGTTATCCTAGAGAAGCAGATACTACCAGTTGTTTGTTTAGTTTGTTTTTAGTTCCAGTTCAGTTATAAAACAAAGTGTTGTTACGATGTTCTAAGTTCTTACCTGTTTTTCTGCCATCTTGAATCTCCAAGAAAACAGATAGGGAACTACCGTCGTCTTGACTGTTGAACCACACCACTGTAAACATTTAGAGTTATACTTACACGTGTAGCTGATATATTGGTTTATGAATATAGAGACGTTTGAACATTGACTTCACGGTCAGTAATTGTGAAAATTGTATAACATTCATTCAATGAGAAGCTTGACTAGAATTGGACTGATATACGTGATAAAGTGGCTACGACCTAGACTTCAAGTGCAATACACAAGTCAATTATTTCCACCTGTAATATGCTTACATTTGTGATGTCTATGACGTGCGTATCTTGTTGCTAAATTAGGATCTGGGACAAAAGATATCCGTGAATATGTAAACAATAGCAGTATAGGTCAGTGATCGGTAAACATTTGTGGTTTCATGCCAATTTTAAGGGATGACTGCTTTGTGTCATTAATGATCAGTAATTGCTCATTTTAGTAGCCTTGGAAAAGGAAAGAATTGTTAACTATTTTAATATTAATATAAAATAGCTCCCACTGTGGATTGTGCTTCGAAAGTAAACAGCAAATTCCCGAAATGGAGTGAAAATTTTGTTATATGATAAAACACTAAGATATTAAAAACAACAAAAGCTTTATTAACAATTTAAAAAATATCTTAATTACATAAATAAAAATAGAAATAATAAAAAAAAATAGAAAAAATAGAAATAACTAAGATATTTGCCGTAGGTCACAGCAAATATAAAAAATTAATATATTTACATTAAGTAAATTTCACATCATCTACTGGGCAAAACACTGTTGTTTATATATAATTGGTACACATATATGGTTCCGCGAAGGGTCCAGAAATTGTTTTGTACAAACAACCACATGTTTCAAATCACCTGATTTTACAATAAAGGCCATGATGACATTGTAAAGCCCTGCTGGGTTAATCAGTGACACAAGCTTTGTACATTCCGTGTGGTCCAAACTAATATGTTTTTAAGAATCATTGTTGACAGTCTAGACATTGTTAAGTTGATAGCTGTTAACTCAAGCTGTTCCGTAAATGGTTCTTATCATCGATCCATGGCAGAATTGATGTCACGTCACGACATTTTGCGCTTTTACATTCCTGTACATTCTGCGGGAATGTTTCTAAATAACAAATCTTCCTGACCTGTTCCTTCCGGCCATAGTTTCGAAAGAAAGCTCGGTTGGATCACTAAAATGTTAGGCAATTATTTTCAACTCGTAAAAATGGAAAATATCTGCTGAAATAGGCAATTATAATGTCGAGTCTAGGCGAACACAAGGTGCTATAATTAGTGGCAAGATTGTCTTACAAAATGGTCATGAAATAGTACATTATCAGTGCTAATAGCCTTAACCTCGGTCAATGAGTAGTGTTTCGTTTGAAGTTTAATGCCACGCGTAAGGTTATTTCATGAACACAGATAGTGTTGCAAGCTTCACTGCTCACACGTGTTGAAAGTCTCGCGGAAGAAAATAAACTGTCACCGAGTCGTTGATGTACGCAGCGAATAGCACAACATTCAGTTCGGAAATAGATTTCAAGCTCACTTCTCAAGCGAATGTAGTTCACCGAGATGTCAAACCAAGTAATATTTAAGTTGATTCTGAAAGCCTGCTGCTCAGTATCGGCGACTTCGGCCGCTCGATCGAGCTCGAGGCTGATCGACCCGGCTTATTCGCACAAAGGTTATCTAACGCATGGTATCTCGACTTTGTGGAACAAATCTCCTGAACTGCTGTTAAATTCTTCAATTTACGACAGTTCAGTGGACATAAGGGCCGCCGGTTGTGTTTTTGCCGAGATGTTGCTTGGCAAATCCCTTTTCGAAGAACAACACGAAATCGACTTGCTCGAACTAATTCTCGACTCTGTATGCCTTACGGAGGAAGAATGGGTAAAACTCAAGCCACAAATTCCTGAAAAGACAGCTATAGCAAAGGCAGAGACGCAAGGATCGCTCAGTGTTGGGAAGCAAGTTTCCTCACATAGATATAGAAATAAAGTATAAAAATCCTGGCGTTGACTAAGTCTGTGGATGTAATTCGTTCAATGGAATTGACATTGCTTTGAATCGGTTCTTGTTTTTTAGCACTACCGTGGGCAATAGCATGCAATAAACAAAATCAAAGATGTATATTGTGATTGCTCTTACAGTTTCTTTACTTACCTTGGCTTTTTCTTAGTCGCTTGTTGTAGTTTTTCCTGAGTTCTTTCATCCAAACTTCAATATAGATAGACCATGATGTCTACTCCATTTTGAAATACCAGTCGACACATGCGCAAGGCGAGTCTCGGTGCTTGCGTAGAATTATGGTCTGTACAAAGTAGGTTTGTAACGCGTTAAAACGTTCAGTTATCTCCTCGAAGATGAGTAAAACACCCGGCCTGTCTCATCCTTTTTCACTCAAAGTACACAGTCGGCGTCTAAGAAAATTAAAACAGTTGACTTTGTCACAGTGTGAGCCACTTTCTTGTCGAGGACGTTTTTCCTGACCTCAAACTCTTTTATTTCTGTCGACAGTCTGCTTTTGTCAGTTCGATTCTTCTTGAGAGGGACAAATCGGCTTATTACACCCACTTCCTCATGTCCATCGACAGAGTTTTTATATAATCCTTCCATCGACACATGTTTGTTTGGGGTTCCATGATGTGACTCCCGAGTCTGTCGGAAAGAGAAATGATTATTGTGTTATGCTGTCCTTTTTATAACAACTTTTTCTCTTTCCCTGTCAACCAACGTTGTTATTTTAAAATTACAAAAACTTTTTAAGTTTAGACGTAGCTTGCAGAAAGAGTCATTGTCACTTTCAACGTAGGAACCTGGAAAACTGTTTACAATTTGTTTTGTATGATGGAAGATGAGTCGTTCTGCTGAAATTTATCTTGTAGCTAGCGAAGGAAATTTTCGTCTTGTGTAACATAAACTCATGCAGAGATATAACCGGATGAATTATTTCAAGCAGTTGCTTGAGATTGTCTCTATTGAGGGGATTGACCTCATTACAGCACTCTTTTAGAATCAGTATCCTGTTTGTACAGTGATATCTCTCTCCTTGTGTCCTATTGGTTCTATTGGTGATGGGAGTCCAGTGTACAAACAGGAATTCTAAAACTGCCTTTATAGTGTTTGTTTGTGGCAGGGACCAAGACCGAGTCTGCACTTACGTGAGGTGTTTCTCCTATAAGAGGTGTCTGTTAGGTTGACGTCTGCTGTATTTCACTTGATGTCATCTGGGTGTAGGTTCAGCTATCATAAGAAATCGTTGTCTAGGGTATGTAGATGGAAGTAATTGTCGCGCATTGGCAAAATAAACGCCGCAAGAAGACCAGGGGAGTCTTATTTCGCACTTAAAGGGACACTGTCTCCGCTGACAAATCGTGTTTTCATGATTATGGCCAGTAGCTTGCTTTATTGTCTTGAAATACAAATATAAAATCGCCAAAAGTGATGAAAGCAAAGATAGTTAATCAAGAGGCAAATTCACGGCTAAAAAAGTTAAATTTGTACACGAATGGCAGTTTTCTGTAATGAACTTTCATCCTTGTAATCCTGCACTTTATCTCCAAACTACGGCCACTGTTTTGCTTTGTAGAATCTTCATCAAAGTTGTATATTTGGAGGGATTTAGCGTGTTTTTCATTTCGGCGGGGCAGTGTCCCTTTAACATTTTGACGTCACGCTTAGTAAATTACCCTTTGTATTTGTGCCTTTAAATTAATTATTTTCTTCGTATTGAAATGACACTTTTGTCGATAAATGGCAAAATCAATCTATAACTTTGATTGGTTTTTACACATTGTCAATGTGGACTAAACGTTTCATCTGAACAGGCAGGCTATCCCATATTGGGGGAGCAGGGGTCAGGTGGTGTAGTGGTGAGAGCACTCGCCTCCCACCAGTGTGGCCCGGGTTCGATTCCTGGCCCGGCGTCTTATGTGGGTTGAGTTTGTTGTTGGTTCTCTCCTTGCTCCGAGAGGTTTTTCTCCGGGTACTCCGGTTTTCCTCTCTCCTCAAAAAACAAACACTTACAGGGCTCGAAATTGCGCCTGTATCGGGCGCATTTGCGACTAAAATTTGTGTATTAATCGTGATTTTGCGACTGTTTTACGGCCTAGCTTATAAAGGAATTATATTCAACAGTCTTGTGCCTTACTTGTTACTGGTAGTTGTAATTTTATCTGAAAAATCCTGCAAAATTCACGTTGAATGTTGCGTGACTTAATCGTCGATTTCACGCTCCATTAACGCGGTTTCCAAGAAGTGTATCACGGGCGCACTTTTTCAGACTTCCTCAGAAATTTCTCGTTTCTCATTTCCTGTTACGGTAGTAATAGTTGGTTTTTTGTGTTTTTTTTTTGCGACTAAAATTTTCGAACTTGCGACTAAATTTTAGGAATTACTCGCAAATTGCGATTGAGAATTTTTTTTAATTTGCTACTTTTCCAAGAAGACATGTTGTTGATTTTTGTTTTCGCGTGATTGGCTGAGATTTGAGTTAACAAAGAGTTTGTGCGTTGTTGCTATGTTGATGTTTCCACGAACTATTGATTTACATATTAATGCATTCCACGAACTGAAAACTTCTGAGATAAAAAAAAACTCAATTTCGTTTAGAATTTATTTTAAGAATGATTTTTGGAGGGAGTGCGAATTTGAAAGAGCATGTCCTCGTTTCTCTGAATTTCCGTTTAAACCAACTTTGCATATTGAACATAAACTTGCCAACTGAATTTTGTTCAGTCAACGAATCTACCGTGTGAGGTTACGTGCGTGTTCTGTAACATCAGATTTACTTTCTAAATACATTATTTTTAGAAGAATATTTACCACTGCTGTTGTATTTATATATTAAACGTTTCTAAAGGTCCCTTCCTGCGAGCAAATGCGGGAATTTGATGCATTTGAACTTAGAATTAGAAGAGTAACTTACAACAATTGCTGACTACCTTTCCTTCATCTAAACAGGCTGGCTATCCTAAATTGGGGGAGCAGGGGTGGTGTAGTGGTGAGAGCACTCGCCTCCCACCAATGTGGCCCGGGTTCGATTCCCGGCCTCGGCGCCATATGTGGGTTGAGTTTGTTGTTGGTTCTCTTCTTGCTTCGAGAGGTTTTTCTCCGGGTACTCCGGTTTTCCCCTCTCCTCAAAAACCAACACTTCCAAATTCCAATTCGATCTGGAATCCGAGGGCCACAGGTTTGTTAGTCTTATGACCATTTAGTGTCACCCTCGTTAAATAAAGACCTTTTTTTATTTTTTTATTTTTTTTTACCTGTTCGCAGGCTAGGGCTACCTTCGCGAGCTATCTTTTCTTCGCGCGTCTCTCCATTATCTGAACACCATTCCAACAAAGTTGACTTTGCTAAAAGGACAAAAAGGGTTAAGCGCTACTGCCAAAGCTTAATTTTAAAGAACACAGATATTTGCAATCATAAATGTGAATTTTCAACTGGTGATGTTATTCCGATTTCATATCGTACGTTTTGCGTGCATAATTTTGTGTTTTATTAAATGATTTGAAACGGGAGATAACTTGATTCACCTGACGTTCATGATTACTAAAGGCTTAGGTATTTTTATAACATAAATCGTGCCGAACACAAATATACTTACCATATCATGATATAACAAAGATTGCTAAATCCAGACATTGCCTCAATGTTTCAGCATGTATGCGCACTGTTTTTGTGTTTTACTATACATGGAAGGAAGATGCATCTTTCTCTATTGCTATTGATACCACAAACATCGCAAATTACAACAGAGGTCAGTTGTAAAACGCGATGATGCAGTTATAAAGTTTTGCTACTTTTCCAAGAAGACATGTTGTTGATTTTCGTATTGATTTACATATTAATGTATTCCACGAAAAATACCTCTGAGAAAAAAAACTCAATATCGTTTAGAATTTATTTTAAGAATGATTTTTGGAGGGAGTGCGAATTTGAAAGAGCACATGTCCTCGTTTCTCTGAATTTCCGTTTAAACCAACTTTGCATATTGAACATAAACTTGCCAAATGAAATTTGTTCAGCCAACGAATCTACCGTGCGAGGTTACGTGCGTGTTCTGTAACATCAGATTTACTTTCTATGCAATAAATACATTATTTTAAGAAGAATATTTACCACTGCTGTTGTATTTATATATTAAACGTTTCTAAAGGTCCCTTCCTGCGAGCAAATGCCGGAATTTGATGCATTTGAACTTAGAATTAGAAGAGTAACTTACAGCAATTGCTGACTACCTCCCCTGTCCTTGGTATAAAATAGCGATCCTTCATATTTGCAGCAGTATCTTAACTTCGTGTCATTTTAAGCACATCCCGGTAAACGATTCAGTGATCAACCAGACAGATAAGTTACAAACGAAACACTTGTCCAGAGTCCGGTTTGCACTCAACTGTGATTTTTTTATTCTTTCATTTTTGGCATTTCAGGTATTTAAGCAGTATTTTTCTTCATTGTTTAAATCAGTATGTGCCACGACAGGTTTCAGTTACAGCCATGCTCCGTCACGCGTGACCAGTAATCCACAAGACTGAAATGAACGTTCGAATATTTCTTTGTAACGTCCGAGATTTGAATGAAACCTTGAAGATCTCTCTGGAAAACACTTTGAAAGTCACGAGTTAACGGAAAAATAACTTCGCTACACGCATAAAAAACCTAATACTGTTCGGATATGTAACATTTCAAATAAAATGATATTTTATTGCTGTTTGTTTCCGAAAATGCGGTAAAATTCTCACGGGAATTACGAATCTCGGAATGAATTTACAAAACCGACGCGTAAACTTGAAAACTCCATTCAAATTTTTTAAAAATACTGGTCACGCGTGACGGAGCATGGCTGTTATAAATAGCTTGTTAAAGTACTTGAGTTGCACTCAAATCTGCTCATTTTTATCTTCATTTCCTCACTTTATTTGTAAAAATAAGATGTCGTAGGTTTCATAATGAAGTTTTAATTCAGTTGCAGGTTTTGACTAGTTTAAAAAACAAAACAAAAAACAAATGATTTTACTTCTTTTATAGACAAAGAAAGCAAAGGATTATGTTCGGGCATCCGGAAAAAATATGTATTTTACTGTGTATACAGATGTTTGTGTTCAGATCAGCGGCTCTTAGGAAATTTCTATATTTAACTTTGGTCATTAAGTACAACAAGACGCCTGGAGGCGTTCACGCGGGATGTTTTGGTCGATGTAAGCATTAACTTTGAATGGCTACCCACAGTCGCAATCTATTTTTACCAACAAACAAGAAGCTGTACACAGCTTGATCGCCAACTGAAATAAGAAGGACCAAGCACGCACATGCGCAATCGCGCTAAAGCTGTGTAGATTCCCAGATGGGTGGAAACTGTAGACTTTTGCCCTTTAAATACACGAGCAGAAGTGAACTGTGATGTGACACAGGAATTCTCTCGAGACAGCCCGCGGGTTACGGGAAACTTAAAAAAAACATTGCGTTTTGTGATGACGAAAAATAATCAACCGAAACTTCAACGCGGTGTGCCACAGGCATCCCGCGTAAACAAGTAAATATATTAAAAAGAAATTACGCGCGCGCCTGTGTTTACAAAGTTTGCAAATACGACGAATTGGGGAAAACACTAAAGTTTGTATGAACAAGAGTTACAGCTGGGTTTTACCCAAACACTGTCGGTTTTCGTGAAACTCATTCGTTAGCAGCAGTTTTCTATTTCTTGAAGAGAACTGAAGGATGTGATGTAACTTGAGCAGAAGAAAATACGGTACTAATGTGTGAACTTCATAAGTTCAATAACTTTCTTTGGAATACAAAAAATTCAATTGTGGCAACTTTGTTCTAATTAAACGGCCCTTTTTAACCCGTGAATACGCGCATGCGTAATGAACGGGTTATCAGTAACGGAGACAGATATGCAAATGAGCACTCGGTCACTCACTCACTAACTCACTCCTTCCATCAGCTGTAAAGTTTGTGACATTGCGTTTTGTAACAAGAACAACGTGAATCCAGCGATTGTTGTAAACGAATATAAGCAAAGCTTAAAGATGTTCAGCATTTGGAGTCTTTAATGCAACGTTAAAATCGATCTAAAGTTAAGTTAATTAAATTTATCCTGTTCTGAGTCAGTGATCACGGTGGCCGAATGGTGTAAAGCGCGGACTTACAGCCGAAAGGCCCCAGGTTCGAATCTCGCTCCTGCGTCCTTTTTTCTTGTTTTTTTTTTTCTCTTTCTTCTTCGGACCGAACATTATGAAAGTGATGTACTGTATGTTTCTTTTTGCGTTTGTCGAAAATCTTTACGTTTAATTTAAAAAATATTGAACCGTGTCAGTGTGAAAACAACAGCTTACCGCAATATTGCGTTACGCGTTAGCATTTCTTATTCACGGGTTGGCTCTTAGGAGCCTTTGATTAATAAAACACTCGGTTCTTTTGTTTCTTTCGGGGACTTTCATGGGGGAAGTAATTCAAGAAGGGCGTTTATTTCTTTCGAGGGACGTTCATGGGAGCAGTAATTCGAAGGGGGCGTTTAATCGAGTAAATACGATATTCTGCGCCGTTTACCAGAAGGAACACTTTTCCGCAAAATGGGACGATGACGAAGAACACAATCCTTATTTCGTGTTGGTTACCCTGTGCCTTTCATGCAGAAAAAAATTATAAATGTTTGGTGTCCGAGCTGCCAAATGGTCGCCCCTATTGCTTTTATGATTAGCTCACATCCGTCGGAAACCTTCAAACGCGTCTCCATAATCTTTGATTACTGCTAGTTACATCATTAGTTCTCACTGCGGTCATCTTGGATATCTGGATTTCTCCAAGACCTCAGAAAACCGTGCAAAATGAATCAACTTTAAAAGGTAAAGTAATCCAAATTTTGAAAAATATGGCTGTCAAAATCGTGTTGCCATCAAGTCACGTGAACAACGGACTGTCACACGAAGTTGTTGTAAGATAAATTTCGAATTTTGGTGGCCTTTGCTTTTTATATTAAAAATGTTATGGATGTTGAAAGGAACCCCTCCCCCCGGTTAAATAGGGTTAGTAAACGCGCCTTCACCCGGCTTTTTGTTTGAAAGTAATGATCCGCATAAGAAGGATAGCGCTGAACGGCAATGCACGATGGAATGTAAACTTTTTTCATTGTTACAACTAGTGATCTCATTGGCCTAGACTCAAAAACCGCTAAAAAGTTAAGGTTCAAGGTGCGTTTTGTCTATTTTTTTTTTAAGGTTTCAAGTAATTTGAGATCCAATCACACAACATGCAATTTTTAAAAGACATTGTATTTGGGGAACTTCATCAAAGAAGCTAAATTATTAGCTATTGTCTTTTGCTATTCTGATTGGTTAAGCACGAACATTTCCTAAAATTTATTTGACGCAAATGGTTTTTTTTATTTTTATAATGAAATATAATTATTGACCATCAGCTCCTCCTCTATTCTTGAAATCAAAGATATTCTATGTGGGAAAGAGCCAATGCCGCAGAACAATGAAGTTTGCTATCGTTCTTGTGTGGAGCATTACTTAATAACAGAAAATAGGAAACATACAATTTCCATAACAGTTTTATTAACAAGTTATCAAATATATAAACAATACAAAGCAGATTATGGAGCCACTGCCACTATCCTGTGGAAGATAAAATAAAACGCACTCATCAGTTGGAGCTGTATCTAAATGGCGCCTTTTACGCCTCTCACGCTCAAAATTTAAAGTAAAAAATTATATATTTTACAATCCAATGAATTGCAAAACGGTAGATCACAACAGCGCTGCTAAATAGCTTTTGTTGGAATCATTGATCACACTTTTCTTTTTTCTTACTGTTTTAAAGTCTTATTTAAATTTAAATTGCCACTATGATCAAAAATATACATTTTCTGTTCTCTTCATATTTTGAAAATATGAGTACTCTTTACTTACCTTGCGAAGTTTAAAGTCAAAACTCGTACGGGAAGTGCCATTATTTTAACTTTACATTTCGAATTCGGCTTGCCGCCATTACTCAATTAAAAAATGACCGGGACCGAACCCTGAGAGTTGGATCGAGTTGGTCTAACGATTTTCTGACGTCATTGACTCAACACGTGCCTTTTGGCTTTGTTGTCTGTGTCCCGGAGGTAAACGCGTTGAGTCATTGACGTCACAAATCAAGTCACGTGTACCAGATCGCAAACCAGTAAAACGTGGGCTCGGATTTATGAACGGAGTAATGGCGGACGGATTTTACGTGATTTTCGTGGGTTTTCGGCCAGCTATTTCTGGGCTGTGCAAGAATATATCAATCTAATTTATAGCAATTCGCATTTGTCTAAACCTATTAGATACATTTGCGTTAAAAAAGGCGGAAAACAAATACAAAAATTTTCGTCGTAGTGGCACTTTAACAATTCCAAATAAAGGACAAAAAATGAAAACTTCCATTAAGAAGTTGACTGAATTCGGACGCTAGTCGGGCCCTGTTGCCGGTTATAACCAGTAACTTAAAAGTCACAAGTACAGTTTTTGACCAAAGGTAAACGTTGAGGCAAAAGAGTTGCATTACAATTTTCTGAGTTTTATGTGATTCCTGTTCACACAAAGTGGTCTGAAATGATACTAAAACACAGACGAATAGCCAGGAAGTCATATTAGAGAACGGATGGGAAAGAATTGCCTTGTTAAGGCCAATTTTGACCAGACCTTGGTTTGTAATGATTCGAAAAGCGTTTTTTTCCTGTAATTATTTACATAAACTGAACTTCTATTTTGAAACGTAAATACACTTTTAAATGCACCCTGTCTCGTATCCTAGTCCATAATTCTATTTCATTATTATGACGAACTTTTTAACGTTTCTTTGACGTATAAGAGCGTGCATACGTAGGTCCAATTGTGTGTGTTAGAGACGTTTTTTAGTATACGTTGTTTTGAATGTATTACTTGTATGGATTTATATAGCTTTTCAATATACCTACCTGAGGGTCTAGGGGACATGTAAAGTCATATGCAAGAGGATCGATAGATATACCCCTGAGGAAAAAAATTGAAACAGATATGTTTTTTCTAATCTTTAGGCAATGAAAATAACAATTTTGAAAATACTGATAACCTCTCTTTTTATGAACGTTCTACAATAATACCAATTTGGATAATAATGAGAGCAGTTTAAAGGAAAGTTCCCTCTTACATTTCCTCAGCTCTAAGATAGACTACGAGTGGTCCCTCCTTTTTCCTCAGGGACAGTAGAGCGAGCGAAGCGCGAGCGCGCGTGAAAATCACGCCACGCGAGAAGGTCAAAAGCTTGGGCTTTGTCTGTAGTCCCTCCTTTTTCTCTCTCCCCGCCGCGCGTCTCGCCTTTCTCGCCTGGGGTGATTTTCACGCGCGCTCGCGTTTCGCTCGCTCTACTATCCCTGAGGAAAAAGGAGGGACTACTCGAAGACTACTCGTAGTCTAGCTCTAAGATCAAAGGATACCCTGAACAAATATACAAATGGGTATTCCCATCCACTTGCACCCTAAAAGATAGCCCGTTGTAGTTACAATCCACAAAATGTGGCGTTCAGTTTGGTAGGCAAACTCTAGGCAATTTAGACATACAATAGAATTTCGATATCTTGAGCTCTCATAACTCGAACTTCTAGCTAACACGAGCCATATGCAATTTCTCCTGCTTTACTTCATTATGGAGTTCAATTATCGATAACTTGCCAACTGAAACAGTTTTGTGTTTTTACGAGACAATCAGGGTGACAAGCAACTTTTTTCAACAATTCAAATAATGAATTATATATGAATATGAATGAGTGTGGAGAGAAAGGAACTCAGAAAAAAATTCTGAGTTCCAGATGGGATTTGAACCCACGATCTTCCGTATTCTAGTCAGATGCTCTAACCACTGAGCTACTGAGAACTCTAGTGATGAGCAACGGTCAAATGTGGGTTGTGTATGACACACGGATTGGATCACCCAACCACAGGTATGCCTATGAACACACACTGCATCGCGCAGTGACGTAGAATATAATATAATCTTCGTAATTATCACCTCTATTAAAGGTACACCTCTATTAAGGGGACACTTCTCCTGGTCCTGGCCGGCAAAGCGCTCATATAATCTTTGTAATTATCACCTCTATTAAAAGGTACACCTCTATTAAGGGGACACTTCTCCTGGTCCCGGCTGGCAAAACGTTCAAAGTCTGTAATTATCACCTCTATTAAAGGGACCTCTATTAAGTGGACACTTCTCCTGGTCCAGACCGGTGAAACGCTGATATAATCTTTGCAATCATTACACTATTAAGGGGACACTTCTGCTGGTCCCAATGATGTCCCCTTAATGGAGATTACACTGTATGTTTTGCAAAATCTGCAACTAACGCAATTTATAGTTTTGTTCTTGTATACCCTACCCTATCGGACTGCAACGACCTCCTGGATCACTACACTGTTCTACCTGAAGTCCACTTTCAGTCCACCCAGGTAAAGGAAATAGCTAGCAAGAAAAACAAACAGTGCTAATTCGTGTGGCTGTTCAAAATAATCCAGAACATTACTTGCAAACTGGTCTCAAATTATTTTCAATGTTTTTTTTAATTCTCTTACAAAGTGGTGCAATTAAAAGTGGAACTTGAGCTTCTTGTGGATAAAATTATATAGTTTTACCATTAAAATGAAACGACTGGAAATCAGTACACTCAGGAAGTAGTGCTACTCATTTTGCTGTACAAGGTGGATATGACGTTTTGGTTAAAATCCTGAATTGTGACTAATGAATGAAAGCAATGGGGCAGTACTTCCTTGTGATACTGTCTATTATGCTGTACAAGGTGGTTCTAACTTTTGAATCTGTGGATGAAATCGTAACGTGTGACCATTGAAATGAAAGCTATTGAGCAATGCTTTTCTGTGATACTGTCTATTATGCTGTACAAGATGGTTCTAACTTTTGAGTCTGGTCACCTTAAAGTGGGACCATTCAATTGAAAGCTATTGAGCAGTACTTTCCTGTGGTACTGTCTATCATGCTGTACAAGGTGGCTCTAACTTTTGAGCCTGTGTGTGAAACTGACAAATATTCAAAGGAAAGCTCTTAACCAGTACTTTCCGGTTGTATTATTCAAGTGTGATCATTGAATGAAAGCCTGTGGGTGGAATCCTAAGTGGAATCCTCAGTGCGACCATTCAAATGAAAGCTTCTGAGCAGTACTTTCCTTTGGTGGTGTTTATTATGCTGTGTAAGGTGGTTCTAACTTCTGAGTCTGTGGATGAAATCCTAAAGTTTGAACATTCAAATTAAGGCTATTGAGCAGTACTTTGCTGTGGTACTATTTATTATGAGATTATCAATAATCATAGTTAACTGGGAGATCTTCCGTTGGCTAGCGGATGATCGCATGACGCATGCGCGTTTGAGTTGTTGCTCGGAAGATTTGCCCTCGTCGTTCGCTTCATGTAACTTTGCGGGTGTTTTTGCCTCCTGTTTGCACCCGCCCACCCACCTCGTGATTCAGTGAGTTTCAAGCGTTCAGGTAAGTTCACCTTTCTTCTGTATTGTTCTCCACTGAGAGATCAGTGTGGCAGGTGCCAGGGGGAGGGAGTGGACCCGTGGGAGGTTGCCATGGTTACCCCCTTTTGTTGCATTTTGCCCACACTCAATTGCTTTTGCCTGCATTGCTCACAATTGGCACCTACCCTCCATATAAGTACTCTCCATCGACAAGTTAAATGCTGTACAAGGTGGTTCTAACTTTTGAGTCTGTGGATGAAATCCTAAAGTGTGACCATTCAAATGAAAGCTACCGAGCAGCACTTTCCTTTGGTGCTGTTTATTATGCTGTACAAGGTGGTTCTAACTTTTGAGTCTGTGGATGAAATCCTGAAGTGTGACCATTCAAATGAAAGCTACTGAGCAGTACTTTCCTGTGGTACTGTTTATTATGCTGTACAAGGTGGTTCTAACTTTTGAGTCTGTGGATGAAATCCTAAAGTGTGACCATTTAAATGAAAGCTACTGAGCAGTACTTTCCTGTGGTACTGTTTATTATGCTGTACAAGGTGGTTCTAACTTTTGAGTCTGTGGATGAAATCCTAAAGTGTGACCATTTAAATGAAAGCTATTGAGCAGTACGTTCCTTTGGTGCTGTTTATTATGCTGTATGAGGTGGCTCTAACGTTTGAGACTGTGGATGAAATCCTAAAGTAACCATTTAAATGAAACTATTGAGTAGTACTTTCTTGTGGCACTGTTTATTATGCTGTATAAGCTGGTTCTAACGTTTGAGTCTGTGGATGAAATCCTAAAGTGTGACCATTCAAATGAAAGCTATTGAGCAGTCCTTTCCTGTGGTACTGTTTATTATGCTGTACATGTCTGCGTGTGAAATCCTAAGGTGTGAGTGACCATTGAATGAAAGCTATTGGACAGTACGTTTGTGGGTGTACTTGTTATTATATTATAGATACATGATAGTGGTTCTTACTTTTGAGTCTGTTAATAGAATCTTATCGTTTTACCATTTAATTGAACAGTTTACCCTTTGTTACTGTTTATTATGCTCTACAAGGAGCCTGTGAAATGTGAATTGAACTTAGTATTTCTACATACATTTCCGTCCTTCAGGGTGTCGTTTTCATTTGGTATTTGCACTTGTTGTGCATCTTGTCCATCCGTGTTAAACTGGGGTAATCTAAGAGCATGTTAAAAAAATCGAGGCCTTTAAAAGATTCTTATAGGTGTATCTTTGAAAAAATCAAAAGTTTGTAAGTCAACCCTGGCGCTAAAATTAAACATGAGTTATGGATTTGCAATTCACAGTCAGGAAGAGTGATCAATACAACGACAATAGCATAATTTTTGGGGCTAAATGACAAAAAGTCATGTCAATCTTACTCTCTTGTGTCATCTATTTCATCAGATGGCCCTTGTGGCTCCTAAAAAGCAAATTAATGAGATGATTATTTGCCCAGTAGATGGATAGTTTCACTGACAGCTATTTTAATACAGGGAGGCAGCGTGGTCGAGTGGTTAGGGCGCTGGACATGAAATCCGGAGATCCCGGGTTGAAGTCCCGCTCTGACCACTAGATGGAGTTGTTTCACGGAAGACCCGAGTTCAACTCCTCGGCCATGCTTGTAAAATAGCCAACTGGTTTGCCTCTTGCCAGTTGGGATTTTAAAAAAATGTTATGTTCAATTTGAATGCTCGGTTCCACTAGCACTTGTGCTGTAAAAACTGCCGAGGGTAAATATAGGATATTTATTTGTTTATTTATTTATTTATTTATTCATATGTTTCTTTCCCTTGTCACCTTACGTATACACAATGGTCACACCAAAACCAAACTAAATGTTTAAACAGGAACGTACTGATTTTTCTATGCAGTATAAACAATTGTCTTCTGTTATAATGGTATTAGGTTTTGTTAATCCAAATGGAACTAGAGTAAGTTTCTGTAAGAGAGATCTAATCTCAATTTGAAGCTTAACGTTCGGTTATTTTTGATACTTAAAGGGGAAGTATCACGGGAATTTTGATGTTTTTTGGTCAAAGCCATTTTACCATCATTTACTTATTTACAAAATAATACTTAAACACCAAGAGAGTGAAATAAACCAATTCTTGAAAGAGAGACAGATTATGGTCTGTTCTAGCCCATTTGGAGACGAAAATGTGGTAACTTGAAAAAGATTAGGCTAATTTTTTTGAAGTTGTATTTTATTGAGCGAGACCCAGTCTCTATGGCCAGAGACACTAATCGACAGTTTTGATATATTTTGTGATAATTTATCACACTACTGGAGGTTTATTTTTCGGTTTCTGATCATACAATAACATTTTTTGCTAAAATGACACCAAATCCCCGTGATACTTCCCCTTTAAATGGCAAAAACGAACAAATTAGAAAGTTAACTATCTTTGCCATGAAACAAGAAGTGTTTGTTCAATCATTTCAGCCCATACCTGCTTTTCAGCCATCTGCAATTTACAAGAAAACAGCTTAGATAAATGTCATGTGTTTTGAATCGCGCCACTGTAGACCTTTATAGTTAGCTGATATGACTGATATGATATGTCCATGACTGCAGAGGCGTTTCCACATTGTCCTCACCAGTAAGTGAGAACATTGTGTAACATTCAACTATAAGACGCTCGACTAGAAGTGGACTGATATGCCTGATATACGTGGCTATGTGGTGAAAATGTGACAAGATACATGTACATTAAGCCCCACCCCTGTCGATTACGCACCTACCCTCTCCTCCCTGGGTTCAGAATTAAAACATGGTTTAAAATGTCAGTTGTTCAGAATTAAAATGTGGTTTGAAATGTCACCAAAGTGATTTTCATCAAGCCAATGTAAATAAATTTCAGTCAGTTTGTAGGGACACTTGGTCGTTCAATGGCTTGATGTACCATTATATTAGGGTGCAAATGATGTTGTAGTTATAAATCGTTGATACATACCCCATTTATTTCTTTTTAGTTTATTAGTTGTCTAAAATAATTTTACGAAAATTAATTTTAATTTTTAGTAAATTGTATTTTAAAATAAGCTCCCTCCTCCTCCCCCTCTTTATTTTTGGTTTTCACTTACGTCATATCAAAATTCACAAGCTTTAAAAACATATTTCGATTCCAAAATGTTTGTGGAATTGTAGAGAGTTTAAAACTACACATCTGGGCCAAATTTTGAAGCGCAAGAGCATTTCGTTCAAGAGTAATAGGCGAACGAGTATTAGACATTTTTAGTTAGAAATATATGGAGCGGCCATGTGAGTGGGGCACCAACATGGCGACCAAAAATTCAAAGTCTTAATTACACCAAAAATCAAATCACAAAATATTGTATTCAGTATAAGTGCCATTAAATCGGCTTATAAACATTTGAATTGCAAAAATAACTTTCAACAGGTTCAATTTTGTTTATTTTCACGGCTTGTCTGAAATAGCGTGACGAATTGCGTGACTCATTTAAAACCTTTATAAATCGGAAGCAAAACATCGTTAAAATCTGAGACTTTTTATACCACGTTACCACATACCACGTTAGAAGAGCATTGTAGGACGTATACTTTAGATTATTGCATTTTTATGACGTCAAACCAAGAATTGAGCCCTCTCTTATAAGCGCCCCTTCTCGTGGCCTCAAATTAAATAAGCTCCGGGGGCTTAATATAACTTTTATGGTATGTAATCAATGAAGGGTATATAAACGGAAAGTGAACAATGAACGGTAAATATTTGTGGGTTTATGCCAAATTTATTGGATGACTGGTTTGTGCCATTAATGATTAGTAATTGTTCGTTTCAATAAGCTTGAAAAAGGAAAGGATTATTAACTCTTTTAGGATGAATAAAAAAGTGGTTCCCAACAGTGTTTTAGCAATACACAGAAACTAGGTCACACTTTGGAATGTGGTTTGAAGTAAACAGCAAATTCCTGAAATACAGTGAACTCTTTGTTATTTGTTTTTCTTGTAATAAAAACACTAAGGGGAAGTGAGCTATTTGCCCTTACGTTTTTACAGTAATATTTTCACATAATCTACAAAGCAAACACACTGTTGTTTATATACCATTAGTGTGCTCCGGCGATTTTTTTTATACAAACGATCTCTTGTTTCACCTCATTATGTTCTTATCTTCATTACATGTTTTGTTTCCACTTGATTTCACTGGAAAGGTCACGTTTGTGTTCTCGGTAAGAATATATGTCATTTTAATCTGTAATATAAGCTTGATACATCCTGTGTGGTCTAAACTTGAATACCGTTGTTGACAGTCTAGACAGCAGTATCGGACGTGTTTGACTTTGATCTCAGTTGATAGCTTTTTATCTCAAGCTGTTCCGTAAATATTAGTTATAATCGATTGATGACAGAATTTAAATGTCGCGTGGCGAAAGGAAACACTTTGTGCATTTCCATTCTGTGAAATTGTTTCGGTAAAATATTTCTTTCCGGCCATTGTTTTGAAAGACGGTTGGGATGGAACACATTATGTTAGGCAATATTTTCCACTCGTAAAATGTCATAGAGGGGGACATTGGGGGGTAGCCCATACCGCAATACCGCAGCATAAAATCAAAAATACCGCAATACCGCAACGAAAATCGACAAAATACCGATACCGCAGGTATGGATATCAGTCGGGTACAAATATTTTTGGAGGGATGTAGGATAAGCGATCTAGTTACGGTCAGTTGCGCGTTTTACGTAGTCGTAGTAAGAGACGTAAGACTTACCTCGGAGAAGGAACTAAAGCTTTCGCAGCAAATGACTACGTGACACTCTCGTAACAGTTCCAGGGTGCATAACGAAAATGTTAATTGCTTTCTACAAGTGATATCCCTTTGTCCTCTTAACACTTCGAATTCACGATTAGAATCAACTTTCGCTTTTTCTCCGAGAATGAAGCTCAGTAGTTGGTCGTAGTTGTTTTTTTACAGCAACTGATCACGTGACTCACTCGTAAGAGTTACAGTTGTTACATGTGATAACTTGTTGTTTTTTGTTTAATTAATATGTCTCTCAAATTCACAAGTAAGTTGGAGTTATTTCCCCTGGTTTTCCTGTCTTCGGTACCATGTAAACGCGGTACTACTCGTTTCGGTATCAAATCACTATTATGGTATAAAACTGTATAAAATCACTATTTTTCGTAAATCATGTAAACGTGGTATTAGTTCTGCATAAAATTATAAGTGCAGCGAAACGCGACTTCCGGGTTCCGAACACTAGCCTACAGTCAAGCCGACCAAGCCATTAGTTTATAAGAAATGCCTGAAAGCTGAGAAAGTGTATCGTTTCTTGTCTTTCTTTGTGACTTTTGTGACCGTTGTAGAGAGAATTCCCATCATGTGATGTTACAAGCAATACAAACTTACCAAACACAGTTTGTAAGCTTTATAACCCTTTTCTCTCCCTCGTTGACCTTGCATCTAAACTTGTTTTTTCTTTCGGAAGTTCTCACCGCCCTTTTCCTCTTCATAAAAGATCGCCACAGAGTCTATTATTATTTCTCTTGTCTCGTCTGTCTCTGTGGCCGCCATGACAAAGGACACAAAGGTTATAAACCAAAACCATCCAACTGCAACGTGTTCGCAACTCCTTGTCAGTGTTTCAGATTGTCTCCTACTTAGACAACTCACGCAGAAGCGTTGCGTGAGGAAATCCCCGGCTGCGCGCAATTCGCCAGCTGTCACATTCCATCATGAGTTTATGAATGCGCTATTGTTATACGGTAGAGATTACACACGTCATCTAGAGTTCTCTAGGAGTGTTATTTCATAATACTATTTTGGGGAATGACAGCAACTCGAGCGAGAGAGAGAGAGAGCGGGGCGAGAAGAAGAGAGACCCTGGGAACGAGGTTGTCATTTACCGCAATACCGCGCAAAAAAAACGTGTTTCACCGAATACCACAGTCCGAAATAATCAAATACCACATACCGCAGTCTCAGACAATACCGAAATACCGCGTTCAAAACTAAAATTTACCGAATACCGCACGAAAAATGGACCAATACCGCGATACCGCGAACCCCAATGTCCCCCTCGTCATATATATGTGCTGTAAGAGGGAATTGTACTGTCGAGTGCAGGCGACACAAGGGATTAAAATTAATGGGAAGTTTGTCCCACAAAATGGTCAGGAAATAATACATAATCAGTGCTAACAGCCTTAAATCAATGTGTAATATTTAGTGTAAACGTTGGGAGCTTGATGTCGTTTCTGGATTGTACAACACGCGTAAGCTTACCTTATGAACATAGTGTTACAAAATTTACTTTTAAAAAGTTGGCCCGTATGTATTCGAAGTTTCGTGGAGAAAAATAAACGGTCCCCGAGTCCTTGAGGTACTCGAGCTGCGTAACATTCAAGCCTAAATTTCAAGAACACGAAAGAAGTACTTTATTTCAAAAGAAATAACATATTAATTAACGCTTTCGTATACCATTTCTATGAATGTAATTCGTTCAATGGGATGGACATAAGTTAGATTCGGTTCTTGTTTGGAACACTAGCGGAGGCCAGAGCTTACAATAAACGAAATCTAAGGTGAAAAGTGTCGCTTTTTCAGATTCTTCACTTACCTTGGCTTCGTATCAGTTGTTTGTTGTATTTTTTCTGAGATCCTTTAACCAAACTATTTCAAAACAAGCCACCTTGCTTTTCATAGTCAAGAGATACATGCGCAATGGGAGGCTCGTTGCATACATTGAATTATGGGTAACGTAACGCGTTGAAACTGTCACACAACCTGCCTCATCTTTTTCTACTCAAAATACGCAGTCGTAGACTGAAAATAAAACTGTCGAAGATATTTTTTCTGACCGCAACTCTTTTATTGTTGTCGACAGTTTGCATTTGTCAGTCCAGTAGTAACCTTCAAGCGCGGGACCTCGACTGATGATCTTTAGTAATTAATGAGATGCCGTTAAGAGGTCAGGCTCACATCTCCTGTTGTTCGACAGAAGAAAAATTTGGCCTTCATTTAATCCTTCCGTCGTCCCAGATGTCTGTTTATGGCTTCCTGAAAAGCGAAATGCTAGTTTTGTTAAGCTTTCCTTTTCCCTATGAACAAACATCATTCTAAAACTGATCGCGAAATGTCTAGAGGTTAAACGTAAATGGCTTGCAGAGAGATTGTTAATTTACTGAGTCTAGCTAAGGAATGCTTATGCGCGTTTATGCCCGCATTTCTTTCATATTTAAAGTTCGCTACAGGAAAGTATCAATGCCTCAAAAGTCATGGCGTTAAAATCGGCCGCTCTAAAATTCTATGTCAACATAGTCCTTATGTTGCTGAAACATAAGGACTAAACATGAAACATGGGAAGCAGGGGTGGTGTAGTGGTGAGAGCACTCGCCTCCTACCCATGTGGCCCGGGTTCGATTCCCGGCCCCGGCGTCATATGTGGGTTGAGTTTGTTGTTGGTTCTATCCTTGCTCCGGGAGGTTTTTCTCCGGGTACTCCGGTTTTCCTCCCTCTACAAAAACCAACATTTCCAAATTCCAATTCGATCCTGAATTCGAGGGCCACAGGTTTGTTAGTCTCGTAAAATAACGTTGATTTATTTATTTATTTATTTATAGGTGTTGACATAAATAATCGCCATTAACGAAGCCTCCAGAAACCCCTCACCCCTGTTATCGTTCTTTGAATTATTCATTTCCTTCGTAGTAAAACCAACAATTTTCTCGGTAAACAAAATTTATCCATAGTTTCGATTCACTCTTTACACATCATTCTAGTTATTGTGTGGTGGACTAGACCTTCTATCTGCAAAACAGGTTGTCCCAGGCGTTCAGATAGAAGGAAGAAAATGAAAAGTGGCGCGTGCGGAAATATATATAATGTGTAATGGCGCAGGGCAAATGGAACGAGAGATTTAAGAATAGGAACAGGCTTCTAAGTGGTTAATGGGGTTAAAAGACTTTAGAGAGCGATGCGAGCCCCCTTTCCTTCCTTTCCTCTCCTTTGCTTTGCTACCTATTCTGCGTAAACCTTATAAACTACCTTCGCGCCTATTCATTTTTCGCGTCTTTCTCCGTTATCTGAACGGCAAAAAGTAAAAAGCACTACTGCCAATTTGGAGAGAAAATTAAGGCAATTATTACGATCACTGATCGTGGTACGTTTTGCGTCAAATAGAAAGTTCCCAATACATAATTGTGCGCCCTTTTGCTGATTTAAGGCTGAAAACGTTACTTTGATGCTGACGTTTATGATAGGATGAGGTATATTTCAAAACGCAAATCATACCGAATACTGATATTTAACTTACCATATCATGATATAACAAATTTTTGCAGCCCCATACATTTCCTGATCGATATTTCAGCATTCTTCTGTTCTGTGTTTCACTTCGAACAATGCGGGTTTTTTTTTCTCACTATTGCTAGCGATATCACAGAAATCGCAAGTTAAAACAACAGAGGTCCATTAAAAGCGATGGTATAGCCACACACGTATGCTACTCTTCCAAACGAACGGTTTGTGTTGATATTTCTGCTTCGCATCATTGGCTGAAATTTGAGCTGCCAAAGAGTTCTTACCTTGTCGCTATGGTAATGTTTCCGCGAAATATTCATTTGCATATTAACTACTTCCACGAAAAGTACTTCTGCATGAGAAAAAGTCATTTTCATGTTTTAAAACCAATCTGGTTTTTTTCTTATTAAATTTTCGGTGGCTTCTGTCTACCTTTTTCGTTCAGAATTTATTTTGTGTTATTTTTAGAGAGCAAATTCAAGAAAAAACAAAATCCAAAATCGTCCTCGTTTCTCGGAATTTCCGGTGATATCAACTTTGCATATTGACACTAACTGCGTACAATTTTTAGCTGGTGGGAGGATGACCAGATGGCTATTTGTATCAGCATGACCAAGGGTTGTATTTGGGAGTTTGCTTGAACAATATCATCTAATTACATTACGTGCGAGCTTTAACCATAGAATGGCATTAATTATAAACGTGATATATGCATTTTTTAAAGAATAATACATGTATTTACTACTGCTGTTAGATTTGTCTTTAACGTTCATGCTAATCGGAATTTGACATGGTTGAACTTAGAATTCGTGGTAATCCTCGATATTTACAGGATAATTTAAAGATTCCGTTATTTTAAGCACACTCTGCTTAACGATTCAATATATTGTCAACCAGACAGCTTGACAGCTTGTTTAATACAAGGAAAACATTTCACCAGAGTAAGGTCTGTACTCAACAACCGTGTATTTGTAAAGGGATCGATATATAACTTACTTGTATTGTCTCTGCAAAAACGTCTAAAAGAGTTTTGCAGGAACGCGCGAATCATACCCTGGGTAAAGAGAAGTAATTTTTTATGAGGCGTGCAATATGAGAGAGATGAGAGCGCGAGATAAGCCTCTGGCACCCAGGGTACACGAACCAGCAATTCATCCAGACCGAAAACAAAACCGAACTTTTATTTCCACACTGAATGGCAATTTACATTAAGAAAATTGCCTTTACTGATAAAGAGAAAGACCATTTGTGTTGAGCTCTGTCATGTCATGAAAGTAAAATGTATTCAGTTTTTATCGAGCGTGTGGAACAGTCCCCGACAGTAGTTGAACTCGTAACCTTTGTATACCGGTCAGGTACCCTAACTGCTGATGAATGACAGTTGGACAGTAGTTTTCTCCCAACTCTCAGTGACGTTTGATAGCTGAGGCCAAATAAAGACGACAGTCATTCGAGAGTTGACGCGTACAAGTAGCAAGTACGCGTTTTTCAGCGCTGTGTATCTTTTACCCGGTTGATTATTGTGGAAAATTATTTACAGTATTCTCTTCATAAGCCAAGTCATGGAATGGGAGAAACAGATAGGGTGTGTTGTCCAAAACGTGGCTTGTTAAGAAATGTATTTAAAAATTTTAGGCTTTTCGCTTTGCAAAAAGAGTTCTTTCTACTGCGAAAAAGGTGTTAAGTTTCGCCATCAGAAAAAAGGCAAACAAACTAAACTAAACATGATTTTATTTACATCTTAGGAATCATTTATTAAATACATGAAGATAAGCAAAAAATATACAAAAACTGGATCAACGTCGTTTTGCTCCTGTTATTGAGACAAAAAACAAAGTTACGTAAGCACCAGTTACTACCAAGATTTCGAAAGAATCAACAATATAGTACACAGTGTGAGCATCACACTTAACCAGTGATCGCCATCTTGTTTTTATCTTTGACCACACAAAAGAGTCAAAATTCACTCAAAAGGAATCAAAACCAATAATAGGGTCCCCCCCCCCCCCCCCAATGGCGTTAACAATACCAGAAATAAAAAACAAATTAACCAACAACGTTTTGGGGCAGTACGCAGCTCTTACAAGGTCTTCTCTGATAGGGTAAGCAAGGGTTAAAAAGACAGAAAAAAAAAAGCAAATAGCTTTTGACAACCTGAATATATCTCAAGTGAAGTACATTGTAAGGATATGCGGTGTTCGAAGCTCGACACGTTAGTTCATTTACTTGATGAACTTAATTTAGTGTTGAAATTTTGCTGCTAATAGATGCGTTTGGGACAAATTGTAGCGAACAGTAAATGTTTCCGAAAGTAGTCTCGTTTGTTTGGCAATACCAAATTCAGAAGTCACTGTGAAGGACATTTTAGTACTGAACCCAATATTTCGATTTCTAATAAGCAAATAAACAAGATATTATTTCAGGGAAGCTTGCATAGAGAATTTCATCTTCATTCAAAATGTCCGCCAGCAATTAATTAGAATGACACTTTCACGGTTGACCAGCTGATAAGTTTCTTAATGTATCTTTACAAACCTTTCCCCAACAACAGTTTGTAAAGAAAGCATTTACAAGTACCACAAGTATTGTATTATTGTGTACGGATGCTCACCTTAAATATGAGATGCCCCGATGCACGCTCCGTTCAGTTTCAGACAGAACACGGACCGTATAAGCAACAAGTGCTAAGCGAATATTTTGCTACTGTCACGTGATTGCACCAATATGCCATGTTCGAAATGATCGCTGGGATTATATATCGCAGGCCATTTCTTCTTTGCAAAGATAAACTGAAATAAATTTTCAAGTGTGTCGAATTAAAAAAAGCGAGAACACTACCACAGATTTATAGTTCCTGTCCGTCAGAAGGACTTGAAATCGACAGTGTGTATATAATGTAGTAGGTTCATCTGAAGCTTCGGTCGTTCAGTTCCAGTCTCCGAAGATTGACGGTGACCATATTTTTGCCATGGTGTAGTTTTACCTCCATTAGCTGCCATTTTTTTCTATTTTTCTGCCCTAACAAATTGAAATTTCCGTAATCAATTCTCATTCGTAGGGTCATCCATGCAATTCATCACTGATCTAGGTAATCGCTGAGGTGTGACGTCTGCATGTCTGAAAAGTAATATTCTGTGTTAATAACAGCCACAGTTCCCTTTTTATAATATTTTCGGGAAAACTGGTCAGATCACTCCGATATTCAAGTACCTATTTAGTTAACTATCATAACCTCTTTTTGCGAGTTTCTATGCGGTTTCCAGCGACTTGTAGCATCATGAGTAAATGTCAAAATAAACATGTGGAAAACGTAGTTATAGAAAGTTACTTACCCAGTAGTCTTTTAGATCTGCGTTGAGTCATGTTTAGTGCTGTTTCCCATGTTGGCTGTGGCGTTTCTGGCTTCATCAGCAACATTTTCCTTCTTGTATTATGTTACGCTTGAAATATGCTTTGTAAAGTCACGCTTGAAACATGTTTTGATAGTGACGATTTGTTGCTCTTTTGCGTGCAGTTCAACGATGTGAAAGGCAAGTAAAAGTTAAAGCTGTTTAAACCAGTACCTGTAAATCTGCGATAAAATGAAATAGATTCAAAGTTTCGAATTCGTTACGATGAAACACCTATTGTAGTCATATGACTAAAAAGAAATATGAAATCGTGACTTTTGCAATCACTTTCGGTTTAGTGGCCAAATATGCGGTTGTGATTGGATAATGTGTTTATACTTTCTGTGATTGGATATTAGATAACCTCAATAATCGGTTTCCTTTTGTCATCGTCTGTTGGGCAGTCATATGATACTTCATTATGTTTTGATGAACTAACCGAACCGGCATTACCGGTATGCAGTGCTTCCTGATAAACAGCTTAGTGCTAAGTAAACATAGACAATGTCTGGTGTCTAGAATGGTTTCCCAGAAAACAGATATGCATGCTGTACTGATGCGGACTGAGATCTGTTAAATCCTAGGTTTAAATTTGTTGATAAAAGAGTGAAATAATTCAGTCCACCCACCGTGTCCCTTGTTTGGCACAGAGTAATTGAAGCGCAGTTTTGCGGTGTTCTAAGTTTATTACAAAGCTTATTCCACTTCATGATCAATCGAAGCTCTTAACTCTTTTGCTATAATCTAGAATTGACATTAACTACATAATGATTGATATGTCAATACATTAGCACATAATAGGCTATAAAAGTTCCGGACTGGATGTTAATAAACGTTCGTTAATTAAGGTAATCGATGCGTGGTATTTAAATGCGAGTCATGTTCCATTCCGTTCAGTTCAGTTCACGAAAAGATAAAACTGTTTATGCTTGCTTTTAAATTCGTCTTTAAGTTTTTCCCGTTTTGCAATGTTTGGGATTTAGTTTTATTTTATCAGGTTACTTTGTTATACTTTATCACATCTCATCACGTTTTTGGGTAAAGATGTTCAGTTATGTTTTAAGGTGGTCTTCCACACACACAAAAAAAAATCATTTGAAATCCTTAAACACTTGCGAGCCCTTTTTGATAGGATATCACTCAATTCCACTTAGTAAGTGCACCAAAAAAATTGATCAGTGGTATATAACTTTTTTTTTAGGCAAACTGGTCAGATCTTTCCGATATTCAAGTAACGATTTGGTTAACTACCGTTTTAACAGAGTTAAAACAGCTATGCTTTTTTTTTTGTCATGCGGTTGTGGACGACGTGCAGCATCACGAGTGAATGTCAAACTAAAGAAATAGAAAACTTAGTTATAAAAAGTTACTTTATCCTGTAGTCTTCCAGATCTGCGCTGAGTCATGTTAATCTTATTAGATTACTTTATATATCTCCTGGTCTTTCACACAAAAATATATATTATCATATGGGCCACATGACCCCGCGTGCGCGTTCTTTTGTAAACGATTTACAAAATACCCGTATGATCATGAGGGCCGTACGCAATTGCGCGAGCGGGGACGGAAAAAGCCGTACACTGTCCTACTACAAAAGTGACTACCTCGTCTGTTTTTTTTTTCTTGGGAAGAGGCCCAGAGCTACCTAAAATATTCGAATAACTGAGGTGGCTCTGAACCCCTACCCAATATTTGTTTTTAAATTTTGTAAAACGTTGCCTCTTAATATGTTAATTTGAATTCGATAATAAAAAATGGGAGTCACCTTGGTCGTTTTTTAGTTATAAGCACTTTAAGCTAAAATTAAGGGTATCTTTAACAGGTTATACTGTTACTATGGTAACCTGTTACACATAAAATAGAACATAACTTGTTGAACCATGACTGGGCATTTGTTTGATACCATTATTCTAGCATCAACTGATAAAAAATTGTAGTATTGATCCATCAAAGTATAAGTGATGGAAAATGCTGCGAACTATTGCTACAACGGAAGTCCTAATTCCTTGGGACACTTGATCAAACATATCTCAACCTCCCTCCCCCTTGTTCGAAGTTAAAAAACGGCGGCTTTTACGTAAAAAACAAGAACTTTTAGCCCTTTCAACTTTGGTAAAGGGGTGGGGGCATCCGAGAGACTAAGTGTCCTGAACATTTTCTCTGGGGTTGTAGCCACCTTAATTTGCGCAAATTTTGTTTTGCAATGTAAACACGAACCAACCCCAGAGCCTCCTCTTCGTTCGAAATGACGGCGGGTGCAAACCACTGGACAAGGTTGTCGTAATTCTCCGAGAGTCATGCAGTTGTTCTGTCACATTATATACGAGTAGAATGTTAGAGCATTTAAGCAGTCTTGTCCAGGGATTTTTTAACGCGCCGACATATTGAACGCGGGGAAGGCCCTGGGGACGAGGTTGTGACACTTGTATGACGTCATGAAAAATTTTAAGGAAGTTTAAGACGGTCTCAAATCACCTAATATGTTAACTGGGGCTTGCGGCATGGTGTTCCAATTTTCCGATCAACACACACTCTTGACCTTGCACTTGCATCGGGTTATGTAAGCACACGAGAGAGAAGGAGAGGGGGGAGGGCTGGGGTTTACAGAAGTACTTTCGATTTCATCGAAACTCAGTGGTGTGCCCGGGGAGGAGGGGGGGGGGGGGGGGGGTACTCCCATATATGAGCTATATAGGTATGTGCTGCTGTGAAGGGTATGTTTATCACGCAGTTTAGTCTGGGATAGGGTATACTAATCAGAGATTTTTGGTCTAGGATAGGTATCATTTTCCGCGAAACTGATCAGTTGCGTGAAGAATTTAGTCTAGACAAGGTTTACTGGCAAATGGCATTTAAAAATCGGTACGGCGGTCAGTACGGCATTTTTACTGACCCCTGTTAACGAATAACTGTGATAGTGAACGAGTTTCTGGAAAATAGCGAGGTCTAGGATAGGGTAGGGTTTTTCGGTGTTTAGTCTAGAATAGGGTTGCAAAATGCAGCTAAAATAGTCTAGTATAGGTTAAGGGTCTCAGAGTCCCGGCAGCACACCCCACCCAAAACTTTGCAGAGTACCCTCCCCCCCCGGGTGGTGTGTTTGTATCGGCTTTTATCAATGCCTGTAACAGAAACGTTTTGAGTATTTTAGACTTATCGTCATTCAATAAGAGTACCTTCTACTGCGTAAAAGTAAAGGTTTCAGTTCCGACATCAGAAAAAAGGTAAACAAAAATAAATTAAACAGAATTTTATTTACAGTTTACAGGGTAAGTATAAAATATAGAAAAAATGCCAAAAACACTGCCGCAGGATTGGTCTCCTCTTGTTCCTGTGGAAGATAAAACAATTTTTAAGTTAAAACCTGTTGCTTCTAAGATTTCCAAAGTTGAAAATTAAAAAGAAAAATAACAGCATAGTTCTAACGTGCAGTGGCCAAGCGCCATCAAGGAAAAATGAATCAGTTTATAAAAAAAAGATCAGTATTGTTTATTATCGCCTTACCGGTACTTCTTTCTTTTTAATTAAATGATTATAGCTTGGCGATTTTGACTTGGTTTTCCAACAATCGTCGAATTTAATTCGAGGTCCTTCAAGCTACGCCATTAAATTCGACGAACTTAATTTGTCTGTGAGATTGGGTTCGCCTAACACGTTAAGGCGGATAAAATGACAATAGAACGTGTTCAAATTGAACGACTTACAGTCGTTCAAAGGACGTCTTGGTAGGCTAATTTTTGAAAAGAGGTTTGGAATATTGGAATTGTTTGCGGGGAATAGTTGCTGGATTGAACGTCTTACGACCCTGCTTAGCCCTAACCACAAATTTTAAACGTCAGTGGCCTCAAGACTAGCATTCCTGCTAATTAAAACAGGACGGCTACGTTACACATATTCGTTGTAGCCATGCCTGCAAGCAAGCCCCACCCCTACCCCCAAACTCCAGCCCCCGAGCCCGAGAAATTGCTTGCAGACTTGTTATAGCGCAATATTTTAGTTCAAAAGAGGTCCCCCGATCTTCAGCTACAAAGGATCTATCAAAAAAACTTATAAATTTATTTATAAATTTGTTATTAATAATATATAAATAAATTATAAATAAATTTATTTATAAATTTTAAAAATTATAAAATTTATAAACCTTTGCCTCTTGGACAGAAGGCTTACTAAAATGTTTAACTAAATCATGATCAACTACGCAGGTCATTACTTGCCTGTGGCTGGGCACGCGCCCTTTCTGAATCTGCCACCAAATTCTCGGACCTAACAGTGAAAGAAATGTAAAGCAATTAGTGAGAAAAATTGAATATCGAGCTATGATGTGCAAGAGTAAAGAAAACAACAATGACGGCGATATTTGTGAATTGATTTGAGGGCAATATTGGTATCAAATTTGTGTTATTTTTATGCGACGAGTATTACGGTGATAAAACTTGTATTTCGCGCAGTCGAGTCGTCCTGAGCGACTACCTCGCTTGAACAAGTCGCTTTATTTGGTAGTTTCTTGGTGTAGCGATCACCAAATGACGTAAAACAAAAGATTCAAAAGAAAGTAAACAATACCCACACCACAACACAAAAGCTAACCAACAATAGTTTCCGCAACACCAAGAAACACCCCTTTATTTGTTGAAGATACCAAGATATGTCCGTCTAAATTCTCTTAGGAAATCATTGTAGTTGAAACCTCTGTAAAGGGACTGCGACGACTGTTTCTAACGTTTCTGGTTTAAGATTTTCGACCACTCAAATCACGTTGGTGAGCCAGACAGGACCAACTTTGAACGTGCAAAGTGACCACCTCCTGTCATCACCTCCTTTTTAGGACATTTTTGCGAACTGTATTTTTATCAGTATTTTTCCATATGGCTTAATTTAAATTCCATGCACATAAGAAAGTGAAGCTACAGCACTAAACAAGCCGTTTAAATCAAACATTTATTTTTGTGTTAAAACCCAAAAGTGATCAACATATAATTTCTCTTGCGCTAAAGCGGTATCAATTGAGTATCGAAAGAAATTTCGCGATTGCTTTGATGATGCATTACTACGCTTTATGATTGGCTAAAAATTCTCGCGCCACTTTTTCAACCAATCAGAAGTAAAACCACAACCAACCATGACTTCGATGCATGCGTTTTCCCGCGCTTGGCACTGGCTACATGTATAGGCCTTTATCACGCGGCGGCCATGTTACTTCCCCTGAGAATGAAATGCTTTGCTTTTGCCCGCCCAACCTCGTTTTCAACTTTTTTACTGCGAGGATGGGCGGCGTAAATCTTTGGTTTTTATACAAAATGGCGGGGCGTGATGAAGGCCTATTTGCTGCGAGTTTTCGTTGATTCATTATATTTTCTCCGTCTGTTGTGATTGGTCAGAGTAATTTCCCTTCAGTTGGTTTTGGTTTTACGGCACTCATAAGAAAACCACTCTGTTATTTCATTTTTGAAGTAAACGAGTAATGTATGAGAATAGGTATCGAAAATCGTCAACTACTGAGGGGTTAGTACAGCTATGGTGATAGTAGATCAGTAGAAGCTCGGCTGTATTATTTTTTAGCACTGTTAGACTACGTTTACACTTGAGGAGATTTTTCCGGATTCGTGATGAATCCGGAACATTTTGGTACCGGATTCGTTTTGCCGTTTACCCACAGATGGATGAATCCGAAATAAAAACGTCCCGGTTTGGTCGCGTCTCCGGAGATTTTGAATCCGAAATCTAAAGTGAATACTTTGTATCCGATTACTGTAAATCCGCAATGTTTTGGAAGTGTAAACAGTTGTTCCCATGAATCCGGATACTTTTTCGCCTGCTTTGTAACCGTTCCCGCATGAATGTCCTCGGATTTATCGATGTGTGTAAACGGTTGGGAATCCGAATACCCTTTAAGATAAACGCCTGCGAATCCGAATACCCTAAATTTAATAAATCCGGAAACATTTATGAATCCGGAAAAATCTCCTCTAGTGTAAACGTAGTCTTAGTTAGATTTTTTATTTTAAATTTCTCACCATATTTCCTCCTCGTTCTCCTCGCCCTCACCCTCACCCTCCCCATTCTCCACCTCTTCCACTTCCACTTCCTCATGCTCGTCGTCGTCGTCATCGTTTTTCTCGTACTTCTCGTCCTCCTCCTCGTACTTCTCGTCCTCCTCCTCTTCTTGGCTCTAAACAGGAACAATAAATACTCTCTTTTAGCTCCCTGTTTTTGTGGCTGACTTTTCGGCTAAACAACTTTTGTATGACCCCTTATTCTCTATCAATATAAAAAGAATCAGGATTGTGTAAGGAATAAGATGGAACATATTACTGAGAAAATGATTTTATAAGGAAATTTCCAGGTAATGGTTTAAAACGACAAATACGAAATAGCAGGGCTGGGGGTTGCGGGGAAATTTTGAAAGAAACTTCAGCCAGTATACCAGCCAGTCAGTCAAGCAATCAGTCTGCCTGCCTGCCTGCCTGCCTGCCAGTCTGTTTGTCTGTCTGTGTCTTATATTCTCCACAGATGGATTCAACAAAAGCATTGTATAATTGAAAGTCGTTTGGCTTTTCAAACTAGTGATATAACAGTAGTTGACAAAGTCAGTTTGAAAGTAAGGCCACTTCTCAGATCGTTTAAAATAAATCTATATTCCTACAATCTTAATGAATGAAATGTTTTAGTACGTACAGTAAAAATGAAATTGTATTGCTATGCCGAGTCTTAAAATATGTCTTCATTTAGAGTTTTAAAATGCCGCTTTTCTTATTATTAAATAGGTGTGAGACGAGGTTAATGGGGACTTCACCTGCTCGAGTATCCTGTTTATTCCGGTTTCAACCGGTGGAGTGAATGCTGGATCAACAACCTCCACCGGTTCTGTGTCACTAAAAGAAAACAAAACACAGGTAACGATATATGAACAAAAATGTCATACCTTCTTTTTTTGGTCTTGTTACATATGGAGGTCTCGTTTCATTTCATTGTTTTATTTTATATAACGAAAATTCCCGTAAATTGCGCTGAAGTGAAGTTACAATATGCGTCCAAGTATATTATCATCATAATTTCATAGCAGTGATCCAAATTTTAAGCACTAATATATGTATTTACAGTTGGCTGTACACGTTTGGCGAACGGTATTGTACAGCCAAGATTTTTGCCAGTTGAACCTAAGTGTTTACACAACATGTGCTATTCGCGTTTAGGATACGGTATTTTCTATTCGTCGTTTCTTGAAGTGACTCCTTCTTACCTTTTTTCATCAGAGGAGCCGTCATTTTCCTTATAAAAAAAAGTGAGATAGAATTAAATCGCGTCGAGAAACTCGCTGTATAACGGCTACACCTTTTTAACATAATAGTGTCAGAGTAAAATTAATGTCAAGGTTGAAATTGTCAAAAAAACAAAACCTGCTACAGAAAAGTACTGTTCATTGCCCAGAAGCTTTCAGTGTGTCCAGTCAGGTCTAAATACACTTGCAGAGTTCTTTTTTTTTTCAACTAAATAACTAAAATAATAATATTAATAAAAATAATGAATAAATGGAAATAAACAAACAGACCAAATCAAACCGGAGGAGGGGTTTTGCAAGTCCAAATTTGTGACCTTTTGTAAGATCTGTGGAATTTCAGTTTGCCTATATAAGTTTAAGTTACATATGTTCTTGGATATATAGATTAGTGTCCTGAGATAGGCCTTACTTGAACCGATATTAGCATTATTAATTTCATACGTTATTGCCTGTACCGACGTCAAAAGTTGTTAAACAGTTTACCGTAGTTTTGTTGCCGTATTTGAAATGTGATACTAAAGATCTAGAACAGAGTTTGTTATTGTTTAATGCGAAGTCACAAAAGGTACAATATACGTTTGTGACACAGAAGAAAGGGACCACACCCATATTTTATTAGTTTTCTAACCAGCAGCGAGCTCATATTCCCTTAAAAAAATCTTTTTAAGAACCTTAAAGGGGCTATGTCGCAAGGTGAGTCTGCGCAATGAGTTCCTGTCATGTGACGTCACCTGACGTCACACATGTCAAATTTCTATTGTTCCTTCCCGGATCGTGGCAAGTTTTATCGCGCTTGTACTCGTGTCGAACCACGCGAGGTAAACAAACACACGATCGATTTCGCTTTTAAATTCCTCCCCAACTTCCACCACTACTGGAAGACATCGAATTTTTCGAAGGTACGACTAACAAATCGCAGAAATAATTTAACAAAAATCTAGCCAAGTAAATACTCTAACTAATTTGTAAACTTGAGTTCTATCCTTCCAGGCAATACGACGGGATGGAACGGATTGCAGCGAATTCGACAGTAATGGCCGCCAACTTGATAAAAAGCCACCGGACGTTTTTCAAGTTGTTAGTACCCAGTACTCACCCGCCATTCTCGCGACATAGCCCCTTTAATAGCCTAATTCCCATTTAGTAGACGCCAATCATTTTGGAACTTTTTTCGGCTAACCTGGAAGAATTTCGGTTGTTACACATGGGTGTTGAAGGTACTGCCCTGTCATTGAACTGCATTTACGGATAGTCATGATTTTTAATTGCCACCTGTCTACTTGACAGAAGATTCCTACTGTAAGGATAGGGTTATAACATATTTAAAAACATCCAGATAAGTGGTTCATATTTTTATTGTATTTGTTACTACTAAAATAGAAAACAAAAGTACGTTAACTTACCATGTGGCCAGATGTTGCCATCTGCAAAAGATTACAAAATTGAATTTGTTATTAGCAAGCCCCAATGTGCAATTCTTACATGTGCAAGATGATGAAGAGTGGTCCCGACATGAAAATTCAAAATTAAAGACTCAATTTGTTAAAAATACAGTTTAAGGGACACTTTCCCGGCTGGGATATCGTGTTTTCATGATTATGGGCAGGATCTTGCTTTATTTTATAAAAAAAAAAAAATGAAGAAAAAAAAATCACCAACAGTAACAAAGTAATATTATCTAAACAGACGAAATAACGGCTAAAGAAAGGGGCGCCACGAAGCTCTCGGAACGGCTCACAGGATTGTCTGAGAAAACAATAGAACAAACAACAGAAGAATGGTTCCTAGACCTAAAACAATAGAGCTTCGTGACACCCAGGGCCAATGAAATTAGAGGTTCTAAAGAGCTTCGTGGCTCCTGTAAAAAAAGGCAAAATTCCATAAGAATGGAAATTTTGATTTCTTGATCGCCATCCTTGCAGTCCTGCACTTAATCTCCAAACTACTGCTTCTGTTTTGCTTTGTGGAGTTTTTTTAAATAAATTTAGTTGTATATTTGATTGCATTTGGCGATATAACAGGGACGTGTAGGCAGTAACATTTTGATATTTTGGCGGGACAGTGTGAAAATTAATCGTATGGGAATTTAACTGTATGGTGGATCTATCGTAAAGAAATTATATTTCACTTTGGTAATGTTTTACAGACATCTGTCTTTACATAGCCTTTTGCACCAAATTAATAATTAGAAGGTTTTTTAAGAAATTTTAGTCCAGCAATAAGAACACTCAAAAAATTAAAATACCTGTTGTAAAGCCATTTGCCGCGAATTGTCACAGGACGATTTTACACCTCGTTCAAAACAAACCGCAAAATTTACCTTAGTTTGCCGACTGTGGTTATATATTGTAGAAGTTTCTATTGCTTTTAACGCGCTTCTCTCTGTCGAAATTCAAGTCGGACCTTTTCTAGTAACAAAACAATGCCATTTCGTACAAAATTTAATGCATAGTTGCTATTTACGGCCATTATTAATCTGAAACTGTTTAGTACCGTAGTCGTTTCTCCAATCGTTACGTAACGGCATCTCATAATAAACTACATCTTTATTAATACATTGTCATAGCTGTCAGCTCTAATTATTTCCACTCATATTTTTCTCGCCTCGTAACAAAGCAGGTTATTAAATACTCAACCTCGTTCCCAGGGTCTCTCTTCTTCTCGCCCCTCTCTCGCTCCAGGGGGCGGGAAGAAGAGAGACCCTGGGAACGAGGTTGGTTAATGCTAAATTCGTTAAATCTTTGTCTAGTCACTAGCCTTCGTTTGGCGTTCCTGTTATTTCTAAATTCAGTCGCATCTCAAGCGTCATTGATCGCACTTGGAAAGAATATAACGTTCGTTTCCTTACGTAAACATACATATAAAGACGATGATCGTAAATACAGATGGTTTTCACGGCGGCCATGTTGGTGGACAGAGCAATGAAATTTTCATCCTTTGGGAATAAAACTCTATTTTTATGCAAACCATTTCTATTGTTTTTAACCCAAAACATGGCCGCCGTGAAAACCATCTATACGCAAAGATGTTTGGTATTTAACCCTATTTAGCCTGGGTTTTTTTTAGTTTCTGAGCTTGGAGGGGGGGGGGGGGGGGGGGGGGGGGGGGGGGGGGGGGGGGGGGGGGGGGGGGGGGGGGGGGGGGGGGGGGGGGGGGGTGGGGGGGGGGGGGGGGGGGGGGGGGGGGGGGGGGGGGGGGGAGGTACGGTACATAGTACGTCCCAAACTGTCTCCTTTGCGGTCAGCGCAATGGAACGATGACGTCATATGACGTAGTTATTAGGTAATTAGTTATACGGCCGCCATCTTGGTTCCGCCATCTTGGATTTCTAAAATTTTTTAAAACCTCTTAAAAACCATCCAAATTCACTCAAAATTAATCAAAACCAATAAATAAACGCTAAATGACGTAAAACTATAAAAGTTAAACCAATAAACATTGTTTTTCTTCATTCAAAGGTATAAATATGCAAATTTCAAAAAACATGGCTGTCAAAATCTTGTTGCGATGGAAACATCAAGTCACGTGATCAAAAAATTGTTATATGAAATTGTTGCCAGATAAATTTTAGGAAAAGTCACAAAGTTTGATGGCGTTTGGATACATATTAAAGAAGTTATGAATGTTGAAAGTTAGCGCGGTCAGCAGCGCCCCCTCCCCCCCCCCCCCCCCCTCCCCCCCCCTCCCAGGCCGAATAGGGTTAAGTAAGTCTCTGGTGTGGCAAGGTGCAGCACCGTTAAGAGCTTTGTAGACCAGTAAGAGAATCTTGTAGATTGCAAGATAGCGGATAGGTAGCCAGTGGAGTTTTTTTTTTAACACAGGTTTAGTACTCGCTTGGCTTTGCCTTTAGCGGCCATGCAAGGGCGATGAAAGGCTGCCGCAAGACACGAATGTTAGACATAACATATGTGCCAGTCTATTAAATCCAGTTGTTTTTGTGAAAGCACCGTTGATTTAATTCGAAGCCATTTCTTGGTTTATTCGTCTCGGCATGAAATTTGGTTTACTGGATACGGTTCAATTTCAATTACTCTTTTCTCTTTGTAAACACGAGTTTGTTGAAAGTAAAAATTATTTAAACAGGGGCGGGCCCCTAAATAAACTAAATGTCGACTTAAGGCGTGCAGGTGTTTCTTAAGGGTTGAATAATAAGACGACCACTTGGGGTCCAAAATGGAGTTAAAAATACATTAATCAGAAATTGAAAAGAAACGTTAAAAAGCTTGTTTAAAAAGGTGCGTGTTTTACATGTCTTTTAAAAGTGTCGATGGAATTACTAGACCTCAAGTCAATGGAATAGTGTTCCATAGTTTTGGTGCTGCCACAGCAAAGGATTTTTCTCCATATGTTTGTAGTCTAGCTTTTGGAGTTGCCAAGAATTGTTGAGACGATGATCTTAATATACGCGAAGATGTTTGGTATTTGAGTAAGTCTCTGATGTAGCGAAGTGCAGCACCATTAAGAGCTTTGTAGACCAATAAGAGAATCTTGTAGATTATACGATAGCGGAAGGTAGCCAGTGGAGTTTCTTTAACACAGGTTTAGTACTCATTTGGCTCTGCCTTTAGCCGCCATGCAAGGACGATGAAAGGCTGCCGCAAGACACGAATGTTAGACATATGTGCCAGGCTATTTAATCCAGTTGTTTTTGTGAAAGCACCGTTGATTTAATTCCTATACGCAATATGCACGCTCTCCAGCTGATGCTGACTAATTGACCAGTTGTTGTTTTTGTGTAAGCGCCCTTAATTTAATTCCAAAACACAACATGCACGCTCTCCAGCTGATTCTAACTCATAGTTAAATAACGTTTCCAGTTGTTTTTACTGCATAGGCACGAATCTTTTTATTGGCATCGTGGGCTTTTTTATTCTCAGCAGTTGAGAATCGTACACAAAGAGCTTCCTTATTATCCACATTGTCGGGTGTATGTGTTTACTTCAAACCCACTCGAAGCCATTTCTTGGGTTATTCGTCTCGGCATGAAATTTGGTTTGCTGAATACGGTTCAATTTCAATTACTCTTTTCTCTTTGTGAGCACGAGTTTGTTGAAAGTAAAAATTATGTAAACAGGGGGCGGGCCCCTATAAATAAACTAAATGTCGACTTAAATGTGCAGGTGTTTCTTAAGGGTTGAATAATAAGACGACCATTGGGGGTCCAGCGTTTGATAGCCTTTTAAACTTCAACTTGATAGGGGTTTTGATGATAAATAGTACCAAATTGTGCTGTATGATTTATTTATTTATTACCAGAGGACCGCCTAGGTTATAGACAGGTTAAACACGTCTTTAATAAGAGCAAATTGATCATTCTATAGTTTGCTTCCAAACATTCTTACTAGATTGTTTCCTTAAAGGCAAATGAACGAGATGCTATTGCATCTGGTAAACTTGGAGGGAGTTTCATCTTCGTTCATAATGGCTGCCAGCGATCAACTCGTCGTGTGTTTTAATGTATCAGTTTTAAACCTTCCCCTAAAAGCGATCGAGGTTACTTTTAAGAAACATCGTTGTATATTTAGTAGAATAGGCCGAAAACACTGACGTTAGCAAGGCGGGAAAAGCTCATCAATGGTACACACGACCCGACATGGCATGCAACAACACCGAGCGTCTTCAGCAAAGCCTCCTGTTTTCTCTAAGAACAGCATTTACAAGTACTACAAGTATGTATTACTGTGTACAGATGCTCACCTCAGGTTTGTCCTGGAATTAAAACTTTCTAGTCGTAAGTTCCGTCTTGCAGTTCTCTTTGAGCCAAGCGAATGACTTGTGCCAGCGAATGTGTCCGCTACAATCACGTGGTTTCGTCAAAATCCTATTGCCTGAAATGGAAGCTGGGATTGTATATAAAACGCACGCCATGTAATATTCTCTCATGTGTCGCATTCAAAGAAAGCGAGGACACCGCCACATATTCAAAGTTGCTGTCCTTTAAGGTGGCTCCAAGTAGTTTTTTTTTGGGTCACACTTCCCTTTTTGAATGCGCTTATACATAATCTTACTTTAGCTCAATGAATCTGAATTCGATACCAGATGTTAGGCTTGGATAAAAGTTTGGATGATGCATTTTTTATGCTAATCAGCGTTTCTATAGCAACGGTAAACAAATATGGCGAAAAACAGTTTTTCTTAAATATCTTTCGATTTTGGGGCTATCCGCGACAAGCGACTAAATGCGCTATAATCTACACAGTGTAGCACACTAAATGGGTTAATTTCAAACAAATTAAACTGTTTGATTTTGAATAAATCGCTGAAACATTTTTAACATGTGATTTTTCATGTTTAAAATGTAACTGAACATCTCTATCCAAAAACGCGATGAGATGTGATAAAGTATAACAAAGAAACCTAATAAAGTAAAACTAAATCCCAAACATTGCAAAACGAGAAAAACTTAAAGACGAATTTAAAAGCAAGCATAAACATGTTGGTACCTTTGGGTTCAAGACTTTGACCTCTTTCGATAAGGTACGCTTCTCGAGCTTTGCGTATAGCGTCACGAGATGAATGTATGAGTTCTAATGGAATAAGTTCTATGTCGGTAGGTAAATGATCGTCGGAAAGAAAATGGTCTGAAACTGCAGTAGGTCTAGCGGAAGCGGTGGGTGGGACAGGCCTTACTTGAACCGATATTAACGTTATTAATTTGATACGTTATTGCCTGGACCGACGTCAATAGTTGTTAAAACAGTTTACCGTAGTTTTGTTGCTGTATTGAAAATGTCATACTAAGAATCTAGAACAGGGTTTGTTGTTGTTTAATATGTAGTCTCAACAGCCATAATATATGTTTGTAACACACAAGAAAGGGCCCACACCCATGTTTTATTAGTTTTCTAACCGGCAGCGAGCACTTATTCCCTTAAAATCTATTTAACCCATTGACTCCTGAGAATTTTTACGTTTTTGAGCGATTTCCTGCATACACACGCCCCATAGGATTTCGTGACTCCATATTAGTTACCATTGAAAGTGCTGCTGTTCTAAAACACTGAAGGCTCGAGTTTACTGGAAACGTCATTCTGACGTTGTGATTTTGCTTCGTTGAATTGTAATAAAGGCTCCAATATGGTGTATCTGCGATTTTTGGTAAGTTCAGAGCCATTTTTCATCTTTAGTAGCTGCCTGATGAGCATCATTAAGCTTGAAGGTAGTTCAAAGTCCATTTTCTCAATAAAGCTAGTTAGGTGTTGTACTTCGTTTACGAATTTGGTTCGTTGCACGTTGAACTGGAAAAATGGCCGCCCCGAAACGAAGTAGCCTTGGGACTCGACTCTGGATGAATTTCTCGACCTACCGCGGCATATTTTGGAAGTTGCGACCGGTAGGCAAGAAATTTGGCTGCGCGATACGAACGTCTGTGAAATTTGCCGACTTTGCGGAGCTATATCTCCACTATTTTAAAATATATCGCTTTTAAACTCGGCCACTTTACTAATTTTGAGATGCTTTTTCCAGTAGTGTCGATGGATTTTTGCTATCAGGCCAGTATAAAAATTTGGAAAAACCGTGATAAGGCCTATTATCTTAAAGGGACACTGTCCTGGATGGTATATCGTGTATTCATGATTATGGTCAGGAGCTTGCTTTAAGCTTACTCTATTATCTTAAAGGAACACTGTCCCGGCTGATATATCGTGTATTCATGATTATGGACAGGAGCTTGCTTTAAGCTTACTCTATTATCTTAAAGGAACACTGTCCCGGCTGATATATCGTGTATTCATGATTATGGACAGGAGCTTGCTTTAAGCTTACTCTATTATCTTAAAGGAACACTGTCCCGGCTGATATATCGTGTATTCATGATTATGGACAGGAGCTTGCTTTAAGCTTACTCTATTATCTTAAAGGAACACTGTCCCGGCTGATATATCGTGTATTCATGATTATGGACAGGAGCTTGCTTTAAGCTTACTCTATTATCTTAAAGGAACACTGTCCCGGCTGATATATCGTGTATTCATGATTATGGACAGGAGCTTGCTTTAAGCTTACTCTATTATCTTAAAGGAACACTGTCCCGGCTGATATATCGTGTATTCATGATTATGGACAGGAGCTTGCTTTAAGCTTACTCTATTATCTTAAAGGAACACTGTCCCGGCTGATATATCGTGTATTCATGATTATGGACAGGAGCTTGCTTTAAGCTTACTCTATTATCTTAAAGGAACACTGTCCCGGCTGATATATCGTGTTTTCATGATTATGGTCAGGAGCTTGCTTTAAGCTTACTCTATTATCTTAAAGGAACACTGTCCTGGCTGATATATCGTGTTTTCATGATTATGGTCAGGAGCTTGCTTTAAGCTTACTCTGTTATCTTAAAGGAACACTGTCCTGGCTGATATATCGTGTTTTCATGATTATGGTCAGGAGCTTGGTTTAAGCTTACTCTATTATCTTAAAGGAACACTGTCCTGGCTGATATATCGTGTTTTCATGATTATGGCCAGGAGCTTGCTTTAAGCTTACTCTGTTATCTTAAAGGAACACTGTCCTGGCTGATATATCGTGTTTTCATGATTATGGTCAGGAGCTTGGTTTAAGCTTACTCTATTATCTTAAAGGAACACTGTCCTGGCTGATATATCGTGTTTTCATGATTATGGCCAGGAGCTTGGTTTAAGCTTACTCTATTATCTTAAAGGAACACTGTCCTGGCTGATATATCGTGTATTCATGATTATGGTCAGGAGCTTGGTTTAAGCTTACTCTATTATCTTAAAGGAACACTGTCCTGGCTGATATATTGTGTTTTCATGATTATGGCCAGGAGCTTGCTTTAAGCTTACTCTATTATCTTAAAGGAACACTGTCCTGGCTGATATATCGTGTTTTCATGATTATGGTCAGGAGCTTGCTTTAAGCTTACTCTATTATCTTAAAGGAACACTGTCCCGGCTGATATATCGTGTTTTCATGATTATGGTCAGGAGCTTGCTTTAAGCTTACTCTATTATCTTAAAGGGACACTGTCCCGGCTGATATATCGTGTTTTCATGATTATGGACAGGAGCTTGCTTTAAGCTTACTCTATTATCTTAAAGGAACACTGTCCTGGCTGATATATCGTGTTTTCATGATTATGGTCAGGAGCTTGCTTTAAGCTTACTCTATTATCTTAAAGGAACACTGTCCCGGCTGATATATCGTGTTTTCATGATTATGGTCAGGAGCTTGCTTTAAGCTTACTCTATTATCTTAAAGGGACACTGTCCCGGCTGATATATCGTGTTTTCATGATTATGGACAGGAGCTTGCTTTAAGCTTACTCTATTATCTTAAAGGAACACTGTCCCGACTGATATATCGTGTTTTCATGATTATGGACAGGAGCTTGCTTTAGCTTACTCTATTATCTTAAAGGAACACTGTCCTGGCTGATATATTGTGTTTTCATGATTATGGTCAGGAGCTTGCTTTAAGCTTACTCTATTATCTTAAAGGGACACTGTCCCGGCTGATATATCGTGTTTTCATGATTATGGTCAGGAGCTTGCTTTAAGCTTACTCTATTATCTTAAAGGGACACTGTCCCGGCTGATATATCGTGTATTCATGATTATGGACAGGAGCTTGCTTTAAGCTTACTCTATTATCTTAAAGGAACACTGTCCTGGCTGATATATCGTGTATTCATGATTATGGTCAGGAGCTTGCTTTAAGCTTACTCTATTATCTTAAAGGAACACTGTCCTGGCTGATATATCGTGTATTCATCATTATGGTCAGGTGCTTGCTTTAAGCGTATTCTTATTCCAGTTCTTCTGGAAATGTTTTAAGTTTTGCAATCCCTTTTCAAAGCGTTGTGTGACAGCATCTTAATCACGCCTAAGGACTTCACTAACATTGTTATGAACAGTCTTATAAATGTTTAAATGTAATATTTGCCCTGGTAATATAAATGAGTGACAATCAATAACAAAAACAGGCAAAATGAATTCAGTTCAGATAAACCCAGGCATTGATGCAGCCCAGACAAGACAAACACGTCAAGCAATAAGAACACTCGAAAAATTGAGATACCTGTTGAAAAGTCATTTGCGGCGAATTGTTACAGGAGGTTTCTGGCCTTTAGTTTTACACCGCGTTCGCATATTCGAAGTATTTCAAAACAAACCGCATAATTTACCTCAGTTTTTTGACTCAGTGATTGTAAATCATATCAACAGGTGACCTTATGGAAATTCTAGAAGTTTCTATTTCTTTTGACGCGCTTCTCTCTGTCAAAATTTAATGCACTGTTTCTATTTACGGCCATTATTATTCTGGACCTGTTTAGTACCGTAGTCGTTTCTCCAATCGTTGCGTAACGGCATCTTAATTACATCTTTATTAATGCATTGTCATAGCTGTCAGTTTTAACTATTTCCACTTATATTTTTCTCGCCTCGTAACAAAGCACGTTAATACTAAATTTAAATCTTTGTCCAGTCACTGGCCTTCGCTTCGCGTTCCTGTTATTTCTAAATTCAGTCGCATCTCAAGCGTCATTGATCGCACTTTGAAAGATATAACGTTTGTTTGCTTACGTAAACATATATTTGACTGTTGTGAAGGTCATTATAGCAATTAGTACAAAATCGCATTGCGATCAGTTGTGTTTTAACATCCCTCTGATATTGATTGCGATAAGCTCATCACTTACCATTCTGGTTTCCGATTTAAAACCGATGCCATCTCCTGATCTAAAGTTGTAGCTTTAGAGTTTTCTGAGAACTTTAATGGAATTTTAAATAAAATATATTTGTCCTCCGATAGGCATCGATACATGTAACGAAAACGTGAAAATTATTGAACTCAAAGCCGGGCATTGATGCGGCGTGGGCGATAATGCTCGTATAAAGTGTAATGAGAACTGTGGGATGCGATGGTTACAAAAAAATGTTGAAAATTCGCTTCTCCAGCACGAGGTTAATCTTTAATCGTACGTGTTTAATACGACATTCTAGGTTTTGCACTCATGTTGGCTTTGCCTTTAGCGGCCGAGGGCGATAAGAAGCTGCTGTATTTGCGCGCTAGTTTTAAAGCATTAGTCTATGAGATTTGCAAACGGATCAGTTGCCCATCCTATATGACTCACGGACCGCATCGTGCAGCCACAAGTGAAGTCTTGCCCTGGTAATAGAAATGAGTGACAATCAATAACAAAAACAGGCAAAATAAATTGAGCTCAAATTAACCCGGGCATTGATGCAGCCCAAACAACACAAACACGTCTATCATGTGATGCGATATTTTAGTTTGTGTCTTGATTAATTATTGAAAGTATAGACTTTTTTACGATAAATAAGAAAAAGGGCATTTTTTAGATTAATAATAGTGGGTAATTTTAGTCAAGCAATAAGAACACTAAAAAAATTGAGATACCTGTTGAAAAGCCATTTGCCGCGAATTGTCACAGGACGTTTTTACACCGCGTTCGCGAATTCGAAGTATTTCAAAACAAATAATTTTACTCCAGCAATAAGAACCGACTTCAAAAATTGAGATACCTGTTGAAAAGTCATTTCCGCGAATTATCACAGGAAGTCTTTATACCGTGTTCGCGAGTTCGAAGTATTTCAAAACCGCAAAATTGTTTTCAGCCAATGATTCTGAGGTAATTAATCACAGGTGACTTTATGGCGATTCTAGAATTTGCTATTCCTTTTAACGTGCATCCATCTTTCCAAATTCAAGTCGGACCTTTTCACTAACAAAACAATGCCATTTTATACAAAGTTTCATGCACAGTTACTATTTAAGGTCATTATTATTCTGGAGCTGTGTAGTTCCGTAGTCGTTTCTCCAATGGTTGCGCAACGGCATCTTAATTACATCTTTATTAATACATTGTCATAGCTGTCAGCTCTAATTTTGTTCAATTTCTCGCTTCGTTACATTGCACGTTAATACTAAATTCGTTAAATCTTTGTCTAGTCACTAGCCTTCACTTGGCGTTCCTTTTTAGTGAACTGTTTCCATGCGTCCATGAAAATTGTCGCCCACGCAGACTGTTGAAAATTCGCCTCTCCAGAACTAGGTAAATGTTTAAAGTTTCGTGTTTTGCAAACAAATCAGTTGCCCATCGTAATGATATTACATGTTTTTCGTTTTCTTACCTTATTGTCTATCGTAGTAATTTCCTTTTTTGCCCTTCAGTTTACCCGCATAAACCGCCTTGGGATCGAACATCACATATTGTCAGCCCAATCCCTCGTAAATGAATAAATTTACTCTAGGAATATAAACACTTCAGAAACAGACACATTACTTTGAAACCGTCTTTGAGAACCTTTCAAAACAAACCGCAAGACACGAATGTTAGACATAACATACGTGCCAGGATGTTAAATCCAGTTGTTGTTTTTGTGTAAGCACCCTTGATTTAATTCCTACACACACTGTATACACGTTCTCCAGCTGATTCTGACAAATTCATAGTTGAATAACGTTTCCATTTGTTTTTTCTGCATAGGCACGAATCTTTCTAATGACATCATAGGCATTATTCTTTTATTAATTCTCAGCAGTTGAGAATCGTAATCTAGAACTTTAAAATGAAGAGCTTCCTTATTATCTACATTGTCGGGTGTATCTGTTTACTTTAAGACCCACTCGAAGCTATTTTTTAGGCCATTCGTCTCGACATGAAATTTGGTTTACTGAATACGGTTCAATTTCAGTATTATCTGTTTGTGAACATGAGCTTTTTGAAAGTAAAAACTATGTAAACAGGGGCGGGTTCCTGATGTTAACAACGAAAATAAACTAAATGTCGACTTAAAGGTGTGTAGGGGTTTTTTAATACTTGAATAATGTGACGACCATGCGGGGGTCCAGCGTTTAACAACCTTTTGTCCTTTAACTTGATAGGGGTCTTGATGATGAGCTGTTAATAGCACTAATGCGTTTCGCTTTAGGTCGTGCTACGCAGTTGTAATTTTAATACAAGGTTGTTAACAAATTAGCACCAAGTGTTACAATTCATCAAGACAAGTGTGTTTTACTGTTATTGATGTCTATCTTCCGTTAACATAACCTTTGCTACGACACAGCTGTTAGCAAAGATTAATAATAGATATTTCATTACTGTTTTAAAAAGCCACTGATGCACTGTAGGGTTGCCCTTAAGAACAATATGTTTTATGTTTGTTTTGACTGTCAAGGAAGCTAATCACACGACTCTGCAGTGACAAGGTTTATCGCGGTTTAACATTTTATCGTGTTTATTAAAAGATTATGGTGATTGTACGCTATATATCTCGTCTATTTTCTTAAGCTATTCCTTTCTGCTTCCTGTGTTGTTTTGGTCACGGATACAGCACCGGAGGTCTAATTTTCTCTCCTGTAGACACCCACGCGACCGATAAGAGCATCTAAGATGTCTAGTTTGCTTCCGAAAATTCTCACTAAATTGTTTCCTAAACGTTAATTGCACACCGCACTTTTTTTACAGTTTCATTGCGTAGTCTTGAGCGGTGATTCACAAAGAAAAGATGGCTGCGAACAGTTAATATCTTCGAAAGAGTATAAAATTGTCCTTGATTTTAAAATCAAACAAAAAAGTAATATACATAGTTTATTTAGCAGTACCAAATTTGGGAGTCACGGCGAAGTATATTCATATTAAAGCAAACTTTTTCGAGATGTTATTGCAGCAGGTAAACTTGGCGAGAGTTTCATCTTCGTTTATAATGGCTGCCTGAGCGATCGATGGGAATGACATTACAATTTACTAATAAGTTTTTTTAATGTATCAGCTTTAAACCTTTCCCCAAAAGCGATCGAGGTACTTTAAGTATATACTTTGTATATTTAGTAGAAAAGGCCGAAAGCACTGAGGTTAGCAAGGCGGGAAAAGCTATTCAGTGATAGACATTTACACGACAGGACATGCAATAACAGTGTCTACAGCAAAACCTCGTGTTTTGTAAGAAAAGCGTTTACAAGTACTGCAACTATTAGTTAAAGGTTTGAAGTTTGATGTCATTTTTGGTTTTGCGGCACACGTAAGCTTACTTTATGAACACAGTGTTGCAAGGTGCACGTTTAAAAGTCGGCCTTCATGTATTCGAAGTTCGGTGGAAGAAAACAAAAGGTCACCGAGTACTTGAGTGAGGAACTCGAGTAGCGTAACATTTGGAAGTAAACTTCTAGCACTCGTCACGCTGTTCGAAAGAATAACTCAATTTTCAATACATAAAAAAAAACTAGCTAAAAACATGCCGTAGGTTAAGTCTGTGGATGTAATTCATGCAAAGGAACCGACATTGATTTCAGTCAGTTCTCGTTATCTTGTCGAAGCACTGGGGTAGGTGAACAATTGCAGACCCATTGCAGTAAACGAAGCCTAAAGCCCGGACCAAACGGGAAAGAGAGCTGACGAGAGTTTGAGAGCCGAGACCAAACGGTAGCGAAAGTTCAGAATTTCCACAGACTGTTATACAAATTTCAGTCGGCGGATTGAAACTCTTCTCAAGCACATCACGAGAGTCGTCAAGAGCACATAAAAGTGTCAGGCCAAACGAGCCGGAGCGAAAGTTTGAATTCTCGTCAATTATCGTACTTGTTTGACCCGGGCTTAACATGTTATCGTGGTTGCTCTATCAGAATTTCACTTACTTGTTAAAAAACGCTGGATCTTTCAACCAAATTCGCATGCGGGCTTCTTGTTTTCATCTGTGCATGCGCAGTGAGGGCTTCGGCGCAAGCCTAGACTTCAGGTCGAAGCCGAGGGTCGGTAAGAAACGTAGGCTCGTAACACGGAGAAACTTTCAAATATTGTCCCGAAGACGAGCAAAACGCCCACCCTGCTTCATCCTTCCGTGCTGGAAGTACACAATCGGAGTCTTAACTTTTTCACCATGTTAGCCAAGTTCTTGGGGGTATATTTTTCCTGACATCAAACTCATTTATTTGTTTTCGTCAATTCAGTGCCTCTGTGTGTCTTGATAGATGTTGTGAAGCTCACTCCTTGTTTTTTGACGGAAGACCATTATGGTGTTTGCATAATCCTTCCATCGCCCCTCATATCTGTTCACGGCTCCCTGATGTAACACGGGAGTCTACTGGAAAGATAAATGCTTGTTATGTTATGATCTATAAGCAAGCCTATGTCTTTCTTGTACATGTAGGCTGCCATTTTCCTATTTTTAATTGTTTTTTTCTGAGGCTTTCGTCATTTTTTTCCTATTTTGAAAGGAAAACCAAAATCTATTTTCCATTTTTCGTTTTGTTTTGGCTTTTGATTAGAGGCTTAAAGCACGTTTTACAGGAAAAAATATCTCCACAAGTATTGTTAAGTATTAAGTATTATTATTAATATTAAAACATTTTCAGTCGGGGAATGTCCCGCGCCCCCTTGTGGCAAGTACCCTTTGCAAAATATGGAAATAAGGATCTGTCTGAACCTTGAGAAAGCAATAACAGACCCGATTTTCTGCCCCAACTGACATAATTCGGTCGATTTTGGAAAGATTTTGAAGTGTTTAGGGCCTTCGATAAATGGGTCATAATATTTTACTTCATACTTTCCCTTCCTTTCTTTCTTTGATTTTCTCAGAAGAACAAACATTACAACAATGTTGCTAGGGCTAAAAACAATGCATGGGTGTGCAGTTCATCAGCATGCACTTTAGATAGAGTTCTTAGACGGATGCAGCCCAACCGAAGATTTCCTATCTTAATTTTTTATATGTACCCTCCATGCAGGCATAGCCTGGGAAGACAGTCACCTCTCATCGGCCGGGAACGATGAGATGTTGCTACTAGCAGGCTACCAACGAGTGGTGTCAGTTAGGGGAGTTTTGACTGTATTTCACTTGATGTGGCCAGAGGGTGTAGGATTCAGCTACTATAGGAAGCTGTATCCTATATAGATGGAGGTAGTTTTCACGCATTAGCAAAATAAAAGCCGAAATAGCCGTTTTGTTTTGTTTTGATGTCACGTTAAAATGACCACCATCTGCGAGGCTATAGAAACCACCACCCTTGTTGGTTTGAAATATATGTATTCGTTTACATGGTAATTTTTCGTGGTACAACCGTTACCTTTCTCGGAAAATCGATAAAATTAATCCATAACTCTGCTTCATCTTTTACACATTGTGCTTTTGTGTGGCGGACTAATGTAATAATCGACAAATGGATGTTTACCTGTTTGGTGCGTTTAGATGGAGACGAGTTAAGGAAGGGCGGTTCGTGATGAATAAAAATAAAATTATGATATGGCGAGAGATGACGCAGGATTGATAAGGCAAAACAGCTATTTTCGCGCGCTTTCTTTTCTTTGCTCCACTCTCCACTGTCTGAACGCCGACAATGTGAACAATTCTAAAACAGTAAAACTTGCTGAGTGCTACTACTATAGCTTGACTTTAAAGATGACAGACATATGAGAGAAGATTAATAAAATGATAAATGTGAACTTCGATTGGGTGACGCAACTCGGATCACAGATCGTTTTGCGTCAATAGGAAGTATGCCGTACATAATATTCTGCCTTTTTAGATGATTTGAGGCTGATGTTAAAGATAGGATAAGTTTAAAAAAAAATAGCAAATTAAACTTAAGACCTATATTTAGCCTACCATGCATAGTGGTGTTTATCCTTTACGTCATCGCCTCGGTTTGAGTTATCTTTCAACATTCTACTTCGAAGTTAGCAGTATTTTTTCTTTCTATATTACCGGTGGTATCACAAGCGTCTCAAATTAACACGACTAAGTTCAGCCATATAACGCGATATTCTAGCCATATACTCAGGGATGTGGGGTGATTTTGAAGGTACACAAGCCAGAAAACCCGGCTGAGCTTGTCAATGAGCCTGCTGAGTTTTTTCTTAGCTACAGCACTGTATACTCATGCAGTGTTTTATGTTGATATTTCTTTTCGCGTGATTGGCTGATATTTGAGTTGCCATGGAGATTGTAACGATAATGTTTCCACGAAATATGAATTTACATTTAAATCCTTTCCTAGAAAAACACTACTTGAAATTTCCTTGTTTTTTTTCCTACATAGTTTGTGTTAGGAATTTCCTCATTTTAGAGAGAGTATAACTCAGATATGAAAAGCACAAAAATCATTCTGCTTGTTTTCGATGAGGACAACTTCGCATAATGAATGTGTACTTCGTACGAATCTCAGCTGGTTGGTGCTAATGCAAATAGCCAATTGGTCAGCCTCGGCCGAAGATTGTGGAAAGTTTTAGGAAAACCACCGAGTTACTTTACACGTGAGTAGTAAAGCTAAATTTCTGTTATGTTAAATCTGCTCGCTTGAACGTTTCCATTAATCTCTTTCTGCGATCAAAACGCCAAAATTTGATGCAGCTGAACTTAGAACTCGAAGAGTAATTTACAGTAATTGTTGCTTATCTCTGTAATATTCCATCCTACCTCTTCTGTGCTTGTTATCCAATCGCAGTCCTCCGTGTCTGCAGCTGTATTTTAAGTTTGCGTCATTTCATTAAACATACTCCGCTTATCGTTTCGTTGTTCAGCCAGACTGCTTGCTTGATACAAGCAGAACATTTGTCCAGAGTTAGGTCTGTATTCAGCTGTGGATTTTGTAAAGCATACGATATACATACCATTCCTGTATGGTATAGTCTCTGAAAAAAGTTTTTTTAAGGGCATATCTTAAAACACATCCCGCTTAGGATGTAGGTGATAATTGAACCAGACTGAAGCAAAATTGAAGTTAGATTTACCTCAGTTCTGAATAGTACATCAAGCAATCTGTGGGATATTTCCCTTCATTGTTTAAAACAGTTGGTGCTAAGTCTAAGTTCTGTTCAATAAATAGCCTAGCTGAATTAAGACTTGAAGTACTTGATTGGTGCTCAGAAATCCGCTCATTTTTACTCTTCCTTTCCTTAACTCATTTGCAAAGGTAAGATGTCCTAGATTTTGTAATGAAGTTTTAATTCAGTTGCTAGCTTTGACTTGGTTAAAAAAAAAAAACAGATGACTAGACTTCTTTTTATAGACAAAGAAAACAAAGGAGTCTCCAGGCATCCGGAAAAATATGCGTTGAATGTATATACAGATGATTATTTTTAGTGGCTCATATGAAGCGCGCGCCAGTGTTTTCAAGGTTGACGACGAGTTTGGGAAACTCGAAATTTTTTTGAACAGTTCGGTTTCTCTGATGCTGCATTTTTTATTTGTTTTAAACAATAATGCATAACTGTGTTTACATAAGTAATGCAGAGCTCTTAGGCAGCCAATCGGAGAACGCGTTATGTAACATAGCTATTACAAGGCGTTCTTTAATTGTTATTGTGATTTCTCTGCATTAATTAACTTAATTTGCCTGTCGAGTGTTACGAGACGAGCATTCATAGAGACTGGAAACTACGACATTTATTAACGATTACAAGTATACATCTTTATTGAATTTAAACGCGCAAATTATTATGTAACGCTTGTTTGATCGGTTAACATGTTTGATGTCACATCATGGAAATGATCAATACTGTCGTACTCAAATAAGACCTACGGTTCCACAAAAAAGATGTTGGTCTGTTTATGTAGCCACCTACCCCACCTTAAACTCTTAAAGGGGCTATGCCATTAGGATTTGGCTGATTTTTGCTCCAAACGATAATAAAATTACTGATAACAAGACGCTGTGGAAGCGTATACTTGGGCGTCGTTGTATTAGGCATATTGGAGAATAATTGTCTTGGGAATCTGCATGCACGTTATTTCACGGTTTGATGATAGGGAGTATTCGGATAGTGTGAGCAGTCTAACAAAGAAGCGCGTTAACCGTCAAAACAAGAAGACACAGTACACTTTAATAGCGTGCGAGATCGCACGTAAATTATTAAAGTAGCGTGTCAACTGTGTCAAAAGACGAGTACATGCTGAAAAATACAAATCGATGCCTACTTTGTACTTACCGTTGAAAAAAAGGCCGTATGTCAGAGTTTCCCGATGGTTGTTATTGGTTTTAGCTAAATCTTGTAACTAGCTGGTCTGTGTTTCTGACACTTTTGAAGTGAATGCAAATGTAGCCGCAAAGTGGCCTTTCGAAGCCATGATGTAATTGCCTGGTCCGGACCCGAGATCAAAACAACTTTTCCAATTGAAAGTTTTGCTGGAAGTATTCCCGCCGTTATTATAATAAAGTTTGAATGAAACTTATAACTTTAATCAAAGTTAACGACAGAAGTGATAATTTAGGAGGAGAGAAACAAATTTAGCCCTTTGAAACATATTTTTGCAGTTGAGGTAAAAATGTTGCAATTTGCATAATGTGAAAGTAATTTGAAACCTTTCCAGTAACGCATAACGCAGCTGTTTCATAAAACATCTCGCAATTAGTCACACGAAAATATATCCAGTTTTTATTCCTCTGTATCCGAAACACAGAAAAGAATATTAAATGAAAAAGTGATCGCTTTAAGGTTATTTTCGCCCGAGAAACATTCACTAGCGGAAGCAAAACTCGCAAGTAACGTCTCGCAAGACAACGCGTGCATTGTTTACATCTTCTCTCGGCGGTGAATTTTTGCACCCAAAGTTTCAGTTGGCTGTTCTGTTCCTTCAACTTCACGAAATAAAAATTAATGAAAGGCAAACAACCGAAAGAAGTGAAATTAATTGGGATTCCTACCACGCTTATATTTCTTCCTTCGCTGTCCCCTGTTCACTTCTTATTAAATAAGCGCTAGGTATGTATTCGTCTAAATTATCTTCTTCATGTTCGTTTGAACATGTTTTAGCGGGTTTCCGTCATGAAGGTATCGTAGAATTAATAGCGAGTGTCAAATACTTTCGCAGTGTCTTCTTGAGTAATTTCTTTACGCATATTGAATATGAAACTGTTAGATGCAACAGAGAAAACACGACTCGCACTTTGTGACGTTCGCCTCGCATCAACAAACAACAGGTGTACTCCACCGCGGTTAAACGAGAGAAATTTGCAAAAGTTAACCAAAGTACTTCAAAGTTAAGGTTGTCATTTTCACTGTTTATTAAAAGTTTCATATATTGACAATACACTTTCAACTCACTAAACGTTTTGAAAGTTTACTAAAAAAAGTTCTAAGCGTTTGAAAACTATGAACCGCAGAACTGTTGGCGCCATTTGCCAACACAATTGTGCTCAGGCACGAAGCGTTTTGATCAGTTTTCAACGATGGAAAAGAAGCTCGTTATTTTGAGCCGGAAAGATGAAAAGATAGTTACATAAACTAATTATTTTATACATCCTTGCCCACGTTTCCACTTAATACTAAATGAATCCCACCAAATAAAACGAAAAACGCCTCGGACGTGTGACCGCGGTGAAGGTTTGAACAATCCCGCCATCCCCAGAGTTGCGCAATACTGCACATTTGTCGACGACCAAACTGCATTTTAATACTTGGTCGCTCCGCCCAAGTAATAAGTACCATTAATTATTTACAAAAGTTAATTTGAACCTAGAAAAGAAGATATGCGTTGGGCCATGTAAGCTCGTAAGAGTCGTTACTTATTACGTTAGACAATAGGAGAACGCCTTCTAATTGGTCAACGCCAAATCAGGGGTACCTCTCGACTGGAAACTGGTACTCCAGGCCTCGCTTTCATTCTCGTGCTCAGGCTTCCCCGGCATCGAACGCACTCTTTTAATCTGTGATTACTACTAGTTATTGAGCGGTTTTCATTTCAGTGTCGTAAAACCAAAACCAAAACCAAAGTAATTACTTCGACCAATCACAGCAATCGTACACAATCCAATGAACCAATCAGAGCTCGAAGCAAATACATGTAGCACGTGCCAAGCGCGGGAAAACGCGTGCAGGCAAGTCGCGATCGGGTTTGGTTTTACTTCTGATTGGTCGAGAAAGTGGCGCGAGATTTTTTAGCCAATCACAAAGCGTAGCAATGCAAAGCCAAAGCAATCGCAAAATTATTTCGACACAATTAAAAATTGCTCTAATTCATTTGTTGAAAGTAATAAGTAAACAATAGACGAGTGTTTTTGTTGGTTGGTTGGTTGGTTTCCTTTTTTTTTTTTTGCCCTTTTTGTCTAGGAGTTGTGTCATCTTGCATCTACTTTTTGTAAGCCGAGGACATATTTTACATTAATGTTGACCCAAAAATAATGGTCAGTTTCGTTTGAAATCATTCTGCTGTAGAGTTCTGAAACTATATATAAGTATGTCTTTGGCTCCGGATAGCCAGGATGAATGAAAGGTACTTTGTTTTAACCCGAAATCATAGAAATCCCTTAAAGTAGGCTTTCGAGGCTATTTTCTTTTTTGGTCTGAAAAGGTAAGGAGTAGTTTTCGAACTCCGTGTGGGTAACACACGACTTGAACCTCAGGTGGGGGACAGGGGATTTCAGTAAACTGACTATAGACTCGCGTTTAAAGAATTTTATTTAACGAAGTACAAAACATATACAAAGTAGTGAAACAGAGAATGGAATACATTACATATTTTAAGACAAAAAGTACAAAAGAAGCAAAAAAATAATGACTGCGATAGGATCACAGTCCTGATTTTCCTGTGGAGGAATAAAAAAAAATTAGTTCGAGCACTGATTTAATTGACAATGTCACTTCGAAGGTTTTCAAAGTTCAAGTTGAAGGGAAATCAAGAGTACGTTTTACCGTGCAAGAGTATTACCACTTCAAGAAAATATCATATATTACTTAAAAACCAGACGATACTTCTAAAGTAATTTTTTTAATGATAGGAAGAAAAAAATTGAAAAAAAAAATGCAAGGTGGATAGACAAAAAATAGGATAGATTTGATCATATTTCAACTAAAATCTGCTAAATTCATCATTTTATAAACAGCGAAAACCAAAAATTAAAAACTCGAAACTTCCTCCATATAATAGCAAAAACAAGAATAGAGTTTTGTCTGTTGTTAATAGCTGTTTGAGTTAGTAGGCTGGGTAGAAGGGTTAACTGTCCTACCTCAGGCCCGATACGAGCGCATGGGCATGCTGTATCCCTGGAAAAAAAGGCATTTAAAACAAGCAGTTATTTTGCGTATACAGTGGAACCTCTACTTTGGGGCACCTTTATTAAGGGACACTTCTCCTTGTCCCGGCCGGTAAAACGCTCATATAATCTTTGTAATTATCACTTCTATTAAAGGGACACCTCTTAAGGGCACACTTCTCCTGGTCCCGGCCCGCGCCGGCAAAACGCTCATATAATCTTTGTAATTATCACCTCTATTAAAGGTATACCTCTATTAAGGGGACACTTCTCCTGGTCCCGGCCGGCAAAACGCTCATATAATCTTTGTAATTATCACCTCTGTTAAAAGGTACACCTCTATTAAGGGGACACTTCTCCAGGTCCCGGCCGGTAAAACGTTCATATTATCTTTGTAATTATCACCTCCATTAAAGGGATAAGCTTCCCCATAATTTCAACTTCACGCTCAGGCAATTTCAGTGAAATTAATCGCCCACTTTCTCCCTGAATTGTATTCCACTTAGTTCAATTACTATTACTAATCATGACTCGGGAACAGGCCCTTTAGCTGTGGTTAATCTGTCATGAACAACCGCCCTTCCTTGGCATTTTGGATTGTCGCGTTACTTACCAAACGGGACTGTGTTGGCCACCGGGCTCCGTGCACTCACACACCAAGCGCCCTCCTTCAGTGTACTGATTATAAAAAGATGCAAAATAGTATAGCTAGGTAATGTTTATGTCAGTACTCCTTTGATGACCCACATGTTTCTGCGGCCAACAACACAGTGCATGCTTCATATGATCGGTATGGTCGTTAAAAAACGAAGTGTAAAACGTACAAACCATGGATTTTATAACAGATAGAACGGTCTTCTTCTAAGAGTGGAATTGCATGCGGGAAATAGTTGCTGGATTGAAAGTCTTACGACTCTGCCTATCCCACAACTTCCATTTTAGTTCAAGTGGTCACCCGATCTTCAGCTGCAAAGGACCTATCTATAAACTTGTCCTTAGCCTCTTGGATAGAAGGCTTTCTAAACTGTTTAACTACATGATGATCAAATACGCAGGTCAGTACTTGCCTGTGGCTGGGCACGCGCCCTTTCTGAATCTGCCACCAAATTCTCGGACCTAAAAGTGGAAGAAATGTAAAGCAATGAGTGAGAAAAATTGAATATCGAGCTATGATGTGCAAGAGTAAGGAAACAACAATGACTTTTTGAACGGCGATATATATTAATTGATTTGGGGGCAATATAGGTATCAAATTTGTGGGGTTTTTTTTATGCGACGAGCATTACGGTGACTAAACTTGCATGACGCGCAGTCGAGCCATCCTGGGCGACTACCTCGCTTAAACAAGTCGCTTTATTTGTTGAAGATACCAAGATATGTCTATCTAAATACTCTTAGGAAACATTGTAGTAAGAGACTGCGACCGTTTCTAACATTTCTGGTTTGAGATTTTCGATCACTCAAATCACATTGGTGAGCCAGACAGGACCAACTTCTTACGTGCAAAGTGACTACCTCCCGTGAGCAACTTCTTTTTCAGACACTAAAGCAACACGTGTAAATCAAACATTTATTTTTGTGTTAAATCCCAAAAGTTATCAACTGACTATCGAATCGCGATTGCTTTGATGATGCATAACTAAGCTTTTTGTTTGGCTAAAAAATCATGCGCCACTTTCTCAACCAATCAGAATTAAAACCAAAACCAATTATGACTTACTCGCACGCGTTCTTCCGCGCTTAGCAATGGCTACATGTCTTTGCTTCAAGTTCTGATTGGTTCATTAGATTGTCCGCCTCTGTTGCGATTATGTTAGTTTTGGTTTTACGACACTTTTGTGAAAACCACTCTATTATTTTATTTTGAAGTAAACGAGTAATGTATGAGAATAGGTATCGAAAATCGTCAACTACTGAGGGGATAGTACTTTAGTGGTAGTAGATTAGTAGAAGCTCGACTGTATTATTTTTTTAAGCCTTAGTTAAATTTGTGATTTTAAATTTCTAACCATATAGAGCCACATTCCTCCTCATCCTGTTTCTCGTCCCCGTCCTCCTCCACCACCACCACCACCTCCTCCTCCTCCTCCTCGTCCTGGTCCTCCTCGTCCTGGTCCTCATCCTCATCCTCCTCGTCCTCCTCTGCTTGGCCCTAAGAAAAACAATAAATACTCTTTGTTAGCCCCCTGTTTTTAGCTAGAGAACTGTTGAATGACCCTTTATTCGCTATCAATAAAAAAATCAGCATTGTTTAAGAAATAAGCTGGATCATATTACTGAGAAAAGGATTTTATAAGGAAACTTCGAAATAATGGTTTGAAACGACATATACGAAATATTAGGGTGGGGGGTTGCAGGGAAATGTTGAAAGAAACTTCAGCCAGTAAACCTGCCAGTCAGTCAGGCAATAAGTCTATCTGTTTGTCTGCCTGACTGACTGACTGCCTGTCTGTCTGTCTGTCCGTCTGTCTGTCTGTCTGTCTGTCTGTGTTATATCCTTCACAAATGGATTCAACAAGAGGATTGCATAATTGAAATTCGTTTGGCTTTTCAAAGTGGTGATAAAATTAGCTGACAGTCAGTTTCAAATTTAGGCTACCTCTTAGCTCATTTAAAAATATATCTATATTTTTACAATCTTAATGAATGGATACATTGTTTTAGAACATTAAAAATGAAATTGTATTGCTATGCCGAGTCTTATAATATGTATTAATTTAGAGTATTATACATTTTTAATGTCGCTTTTCTTATAGATGTGAAACGAAGTAAATGGGAACTTCACCTGCTCGAGTACCATGTTTATTCCAGATTGAACAGGTGAAGTAAAGGCTGGGTCAAAACCCTCCACCGTCTCTGTGTCACTAAAAGAAAACAAAACACAGGTAACGATATATGAACGAAAATGTATTTTAGTCTTGTTACGTATGGAGGTCTCCTTTCATTTCCTTGTTTTATTTTAAAAAACAAAAATTCCCTTAAATTTCGCTGAAATGAAGTTAGAATAGCTGTCCAAGTATAATATCGTCATAATTTGATTCAGTGATCCAAATTCTGTGATCCAAATTGCGATACGTGTTTTCAGTACAGTTGGCTGTATACGTTTGGCGATCGGTATTGCACAGCCAAGATTTCTCCTACAATACTTTAATTTTAAAGAATACTGAACTATTTTTTTCTCCATTGATACAAATATATATTTTGGCTTTTTATATTAATCTTAAAATAGTTAAAAAAGCCCCATGTCCTCCATTTGGTAGTCGGGTTACCAGTGTACACTTACATGAGAGGTTATATTAGTGTTATGTCTTGACAAATCTAGGATTATAGATCCGGGACCGGATTCACGAAGCCCTCCGAAGTTAAGACATATCCTTAGTATTGTTTCTTAACAATAGCCTGTTGTTGGAATGACAATAGACTATTGTTAAGAAACAATACTTAAGATATGTCTTAACTTAGGAGGGTTTCGTGAATCCGGCCCCCGGGCTCAAAGCTCTCCCTCAAGTTGTATTAGCTTTTCACATGCACCAGAAAAAATTAGGTGCTTTCAGTGAACATATCATTATTTTAGTCCTAACTAAAATTTCTAAAATAAACGAACAAACAACTGCACAACCATCGTTCGAAAAGCGTCGTTAACTAATGTTTCTTCAAGGGATTTTAAACATAGCAATGATTGAAGTCAGCGATTATGAAACGGCGTCTTACCTAGCACGTTTTTCCTCCTCGTCAGAAGATGTCCCTTCGTCTTTCTTCTTAAAAAATATGTAAAAAAGAACTTTGATGTAAGTGGATACAATATGACAAGTATTGTTTTTTCATAGAACTATTTTCACATGTTGCAAACTCTTAACATCTTGAGAGGGTCATGTAGAAATTTCACAAGATATCACAACAAATAGCTTTTTGTCTTTGCAGTGATATGTTAATTTCTAGCAAAACTAGTACTCGACCATTATCTGTATGTTTCCTTTGATACAAATGTCTTTTGGCTTTCAGTGTGGTAATAAAATTCGTAACGTACTTTATTATATAAACACCAATGAAATACCAGGTGAGCTTTCGCGCGTAAACATCATATCTTCACACGTGAGAATAACATGTTATCTTCACACGTGAAAAGATCACCGTTGCTACGTTGTTCTACTTTAGGACTACAAAAAAATATTAAAGTGAAATGGTTTGATTTCATTGGTGTTTATATAATGAACAGAACATTACATGGCCGCTTGAAGATACGAAATTTCTCTTCTCGTGTTGAAAAATATTTCACTCGTTCGCTGCGCTCACTCGTGAACTATTTTTCAACACTCGAAGAGAAATTTCGTATCTTCGCGCGGCCATATAATATCCTCTATGTAACACCATTTTTTTTTAAACATCACAATCTGCTTGCCAGTGTCTCGTATTGATAGCATCATCACATTATAATTATTATATTAAATGTTCTTTTTTTCTCGGATACTAGCTTTGAATCGTTTTCAACTCAGTCGGACCCGGTACAGGAACAATTTAAGATGTACTCCAACATTAAACTAAATCCAATAATTATAATAATAACATTTGAACTTTGCTGAAAAGTCCAATTAATATGAAATTGAAGGTCCTACCTTTTCTTTCGGTGACGCCATCTGAAAAAGATAACATACCATTGTTATTTTTTTCTATTGACTAGAGTTATTGATATGGCTATTTCTTATTATTGACTAGAGTTATTGATATGTGCCTTCATTTTTGCATACACATTTTTTGGGTGGGCGAGTGCTGAATTTGGTGTTTGGTCGTCGTTTTGGTTTTGCAAAAACGTCTGGAGCTGGGAGAAGTGCGCTTTCGAACTTGACTCCCACACCCTTGGTCGCGTCCTTTGACTCGCCTCAGTCCGCGGTTTAACTCAGCGCTCATTCGCCCGGGGCCAAATACGTCTGCTTTGCACGCTCAAAATGAATAGCGTATTTCAATTGGTTATTTACTGCATTGATTCTAAATTAAAGGAAATGTCAGCTGGAAGTGCACTGAAAATGTTTTTAAGTATAATTTAAAATTTAGACAATTGAATTCAGGCTAGAAACTACAATATAGAACTGCTATACTCCGCTCGCGTTGTATTCTTCGTGGGTGGGCGGGTGGGCAATTAAGTTATCATCAACTAAGAGATAAAATTAAATGCCCGCGAAATGCTCAATTACTTTCTGTTGCGTATATGCCTGTAGGATGCCAGTGATAAGTCCTTTGTCAAAACAATTAGATTCACGCTCGAATTATCACCTTTTGAAAACCCACGAGGCGGTTTATTTACTGTATCAACTTGGGATGTGTTGTAAATAGATGGTGTTGTTTTGATTGAGTGTTAAAACTGTTATCAGTACTTATCGGATTAAGACCATGATCAGAGCAGTTTCGTTTCCGTGTAAATCCGGAAGAACTTTATAAATCCATTACAAATCATTTACGACTGCACAGCTAAAGTTATTTTTCTCGTCAGTTAGCTAATTTCCGTTCCGCATAATTATGATAACAACATTCGCAATTATGTTCCTTTCCGTGCGATGGTTTTCCCGTTTATAAGTTCATTATTTGTTTTTACTACTATAATTGTGTCTTGATAGATAAAAAGCGTTTAAAGTCATGTTTCATCACCATTTATTTTATTTTTTTTTTAGTCAGATATGATTGCAGTTTATTTTTTCTTACTATAAACACGCGTCACATTGCCGGGATGAATTTGGCTTTATGACCCCAAGTTTTGCGCATTAAATATTATTTTGTCAGGTAGTCCCTGAGCCCTTAAGTCTTCTGCTCCTCGCCCTGTCCATGTCTTTATAAGCTCAGTGTTTGCTTTTACTGCTATAATTGTGTAGCTTGATCGATAAAAAGCATTAATGTCGTGTTTCATCACCATATTTTCCACAGACAGATATGATTGCAGTTCGGTTAACGCGTGGGAAAACCGTTCGTGGCGGCAATAAACTCGGCCTTGTGAACCCAAGTTTCGCGCACCTCGCTCTGTCCATGGTTTTATGAGCTCAATGTTTGCTTTTACTATTATAATTGTGTAGCTTGATCGATATGCAGCATTTTAAAGTCGTGTTTCATCACCGTATATTTTTCAGACAGGTATGATTTCAGTAAAGTTAACGCGTGGGAACTTCCGTTTGTTGCAGGAATAAACTCGGCCTTGTGACCCCAAGTTTCGCGCACGTCGCTGTGTCTATGGCTCTATGGCTTTACTATGCCTCAGTATGAAGTTGAATATTTTCTCTTCATGGTAGTGTGTTTAAACAACAACCAACGAGAGCGTTGTATTTTTTTTACTGACATATTCTTAAAAATCTAGTAACCATTCCTGTAAAGGTTTTGCTTACCGGCAGCATTCTGAGCGTTTCCGACATTAGAGAGTATTTTGTTTTCTATTCCAAAAAAAACTTCGACACAGATGAGAACTGCAGTGCGAGATTTTTGCGGTGTAACATTCAGTGTACTCACCATTTGGTTGTGGGCGACTAACCATTTGGTCGAGGGCGACAAAGCAAGAGATCATTGAAGCGAAATATTTCAACTCCATTCATTAGCTTCACCATGCAGCAGTCATTACGCATTATTTCAGTTTGCATCGTCTATAACCAGAATTGACTAGCTAGCATTGTCTTTTAATTACGACTTTTCAAGTCAGTTAAAAAGGCTGAGTTTCCCGTTACTTATTCGCAAGATTTCATCGGCAAAATAATCGATGTTACGAAGTCGTTTATCAACAAGGTAGTGGAACTTGTTCATGTTGAAAGCGCACAATGAAAATCGCGCATAGAAAGCTCCTTTTGGTAAGAAACATGTAACAAATAGTACTATTACTTTCGTATTTTGTATGGTAGGGTTTTATATTACCTTTGTTGAAGATAATCTCCGTGATACTCAGGCAGGAAAGCCACAACTTTGCTGCAAACTTTCGTAAAGCGACCACGAGAACCGTTCCGTGACAACCGTGGGAACTACCGCCTCAACTTGAGGACGAGGTTGAAGCGTGACTTCCTTTTGTCCTTAACCGTTGCGCAGTCATGCGATATTTTCATATGTTGAACTTTCAGCTATTTATAACTTACCGCGTTGGAATCTAGTGTAATTTTGTGAATGTTAACTTACGTTAACTTAGAATAGTTATACAGAAAACAGTTCACCGTCCCCAACTAGTGTGCAAACTAGTGTGTGTTAATACAGATAGGTGAGTTCAAACTCAAAACAATTTTTGACAAAATGAGGAAAATAACTCATAGTTTACTTTTTTTAGCCCCAGGGCTACAATCTGAACTTTACATATAAATCAAAATAATATAACACACATACGAAATAGTACTCATAGTTATATATGAAGGGACCTGGCATTCCTCGTTAAGCAGTTTTAGTGAAACGGGGACCGATTAGTCAAATCAAAGTATTAAAACAACACCATCTATTTTAATACAACAAATTCCAAGTTGATACGGTAAATCGCCTCGTGGGTTTTCAAAAGGTGACAATTAGAGAGTGAATCTAATTGTTTTCACAAACTTATCACTGGCATCCTACATGCATCGCTTTTGAAATACGCAAAAGCAAGTAATTGACCGTGTCGCGGGTATTTAATTTTATCTCTAAGGTGACGATTACTTAATTGCCTGCCCACCCACGAAGAAGACAACGCGAGCGTTCTATATATACTGTGTGTTTGTACCCTTAAATCAATTGTCTAAATTTTAAATTATGCTTAATAACATATTCTATGCACTTTCAACTTACATTTCCTTTAATTTAAAATCAATGGGTATATAAATAATCAATTGAAATACACAATTCATTTTGAGTGTATGTAGCCTTCAGGCGTATCCGGGGGGGCAAACGAGCGCTGAGTTAAACAGCGGACTGAGGCGAGTCAAAAGACGCGACCAAGATTGTGGATGACTTCTAGATCGTTCATTGAATATCCGGGAAAAGTGAAGTTATTATTAGAAACGGCAGTGGGTTTTTGATTTAAGGTTTTCAACTGCACGTCTACATTCTCTCCCCCCCCCCCCCCCCCCCCCCCCAAAAAAAAAAAAAAAACGAAGAAATATATGACAATCACTAAAGACAATGAAACCACCAGTCCCCCGGAAAAGACAATAAAAGACCACCAGTCCGGAAAATTTATAGTTTTTTTTAAGCTAATACAATGACAGATCAATAATTAATATCAATTCTAGAAAGAGTGGTTATTTGGTTCAAAACACTTAAGAGCATTGATGGAGTGAATAGCTTCATGATGACTCAACACCAGCTTAGCAAACCACTCTGGGCTCACTGACAACATAAATTAGTCGAGTGTTAAAACTGTTATCAGTACTTATCGGATTAAGACCATGATCAGAGCAGTTTCGTTTTCGTGTAAATCCGGAAGAACTTGATAAATCCCTTACAAATCCTTTACGACAGCACAGCTAAAGTTATTTTTCTCTTCAGTTAGCTAATTTCCGTTCCTCATAATTATGATAACAACATTCACAATGATGTTCCTTTCCGTGCGATGTTTTTGCCCTTTATAAGTTCATTATTTGTTTTTACTACAATAATTGTGTCTTGATCACTGTTGATATTAGATAAACAACGTTTAATGTCGTGTTTTGTCAACATTTATTGTTTATCAGACAGATATGATTGCAGTTTATTTTTTCTTACCATAAACACGCGTCACACTAGGTTAACACCTGGGAAATTATTTCCGGAATGAAATCGGCTTTGTGACCACAAGTTTCGCGCCTCAAATCTTATTTTGTCAGGTGGTCCCTGAGCCCTTAAGTGTTCTACTCCTCGCTCTGTCCATGGCTTTATAAGCTCATTAAGCTCATCTTTATACTACTATAATTGTGTAACTTGATCGATAAAAAGCGTTTGAAGTCGTGTTTCATCACCATATTTTCCACAGACAGATATGATTGCAGTGCGGTGAACGCGTGGGAAAACCGTTCGTGCGGCAATAAACTCGACCTTGTGAACCCAAGTGTCGCGCACCTCGCTCTGTCCATGGTTTTATGAGCTCAGTGTTTGCTTTTACTACTATAATTGTGAAGCTTGATCGATAGGCAGCATATAAAAATCGTGTTTCATCACCATATATTTTTCAGAGGTATGATTTCATTAAAGTTAACGTGTGGGAATATCGTTTGTTGCAGGAATAAACTCGGCCTTGTGACCCCAAGTTTTGCGCACGTCGCACGTTGCTTTATGGCTTTGTTATGCCATAGTATGAAGGTAAATATTTTCTCGTCATGTGTTTAAACGACAACCAACGAGAGCGTTGTATTTTTTTTTACTCACATGTTCTAATTAATCTAGTAACCATTCGTGTAAAGGGTTCGCTCACCGGCAGCATTCTGCTGAGTGTTTTCGAAATTAGACAGTATTTTGTTTTCTATTCCAAAAAAAAAAAACTTCGCAACCAAACAGATGAGAACTGCAGTGCGACTGAGATTTTCTTCACCATGCAGCGCTCATTACGTATTGTTTTGCATCGTCTACTACTACAACTGACTAGCTAGCATTGCCTTTTAATTACGGCTTTCCAAGTCAGTTAAAAAGTCTAAGTTTCCGTTACTTATTCGCAAGATTTCATCGGCAAAATACCCGATGTTACGAAGTTGTTTATCAACAATTTAGTAAAACCTGTTCATGTTGAAAGCGCGCGAGGAAAAACGCGCATAGAAAGCTCCTTTTGGTAAGAAAAATGTAACAAATAGTACTATTACTTTCGTATTTTGTATGGTAGGCTTTTATATTACCTTTGCTGAAGATATAAATCTCCGTGACGCTCAGGCAGGAAAGCCACAACTTTGCTGCAAACTTTCGTAAAGCGACCACGAGAACCGTTCCGTGACGACCGTGGGAACTACCGCCTCAACTTGAGGACGAGGTTGAAGCTTGACTTCCTTTTGTACTCAATCGTTGCGCAGTCATGCGATATTTTCATATGTTGAGCTTTCGACTATTTATAACTTACCGCGTTGGGATCTAGTGCAATTTTGTGAATGTTAACTTACGTTAACTTAGAATTGTTATACAGAAAACAGTTCACCGTCCCCAACTAGTGTGCAAACTAGTGTGTGTTAATACAGATAGGTGAGTTCAAACTCAAAACAATTCTTGACAAAATGAGGAAAATAACTCATAGTTTACTTTTTTTTAGCCCCAGGGCTACAATCTGAACTTTGCATATAAATCAAAATAATATAACACACATACGAAATAGTACTCATAGTTATATATGAAGGGACCTGGCATTCCTCGTTAAGCGGTTTTAGCGAAACGTGGACCGATTAGTCAAATCAAAGTACTAATTTGTTTTGTCTGTGAGCCCAAAGTGGTTTGCTAAGCTGATGTTGAGTCATCAGAAAGCTATTCTCTCAATCAATGCTCTTAAAGTGCCCCTATGATCAAATTTTTTATTTTCATTTTTTTACATTTTCGTGTACTATTAGACTTTCTTACTCATCTTGCCAAATTTCAATCCATTACAAACATCAGAAGTCATTTTATTTTAACATTCATTTCCGAGAATTTACGGCCGCCATTAATCAACCTTATTCCAAGGCTTGGTTGCGAATGGGAGAAAGTGACGTCAAAGACTGAAACATACCTTACGGGTTGAAGTTATAATAACAATCAGCATAGAAAATTGCACGGAGAACAAGTCCAAAGTTTTTGTTGCTTTTTGCGTGACTTTCAATACTTACTACGCTTCTCGTAAAATATCCGCGCGTATTATCTGTTAAACCATCGAATAACGTGTATATATTTTAGCTGGGACAGCTGTCCCTTTAACGGATTCCCATGCTCAACACTGTTACAGTAATTTTAACCCCAAATTACACTGTATCCTATTTAGCTTAAGTTTCTTTTCGAGCCTTTTGCTCTCTTATATTAAATATACTGAACCTATTGTACAGTTTTCCAAAATAAATCACGTACACCCTTGTTACATAGTGTTTAAAGTTCCTAAATGTCAAGGATTGTTTAAATTGCATTCCACGTCCGCATCTTAGTGTTCTAAGTATATTACATGTAAGTGTTTAAGAAAAAACAATTGAAGCGTTTTTAGGCTGGATTCTCAGTCAGTTCATTTTGAGATGTTCTGACGGCAATATTTCCACTTCCAGTCACCTGGGTTGAGGAGAAAAAAATAAAATCAGAAGTCAGAAAACTCTATCTTGCAGGCGTCAAACAAAACTGCATTTGGTGGTTCACCTATTCCTTTGCCGTGTTCGTGTTCGTGTACTTCGTCTAAAAACAAAAACAGTTCCCGAAAACAATGTTTTCTGTTGCTTGTTCAGTACACGAAGAAGAACCCCTGCTTTTTGGGTATCTAGACTCGATTTCCGTTAATTGCTGTATTACACTGAGCAATGTTTCGTGCGAGTCAAGTTGCACGAAACATGTCACAGAATAACATCGCGTGCAGTGGTCAAACTCGATGTGTCACAAATTGAAGCAATGGTTATAGAAATGAATTATTTCTGGTGTGATCGCAGCAACTTTATTCATCGTTGCACCATGAACACAACACTCTCTTGTCCAACACGACTCGCAGTTTTCGTAACGCTGCCTATTTCCAATAGAGAATGCCACGCCCCTACAACGATTTTGTTTCATTCTCTGGGGCTGTGAAGGGTACGATAAATGATCAGAGTGTCTACGAGTTCATATATTTAATGCCGGGGTTTCTTTCTTTTTTTATTTTGAACTGTTACGTGTTATACAAATGGATCCTAACCTGCAAATCTGCTGTTGTCACGAAGAATCGTGCACCGGGTACTCTACTAAAAAAAATGCGAAAAAAAAAAATAACGAAACTAATGCAAAAAGACTCAAAGCTTTCCTTACTTTTAGCCCCTTTTACTTGAAATTTGCTTCTGTTTGGGTTTCTTTTCTTGTGTACTTTTCATTGTTTTGCCGATTCCTGTGTTATGAATTGCCATAAACTCTGATTCATTCGAAAGGAAGAAGGATATAGAAGACTTAAGGCGGACAATTTATATAACTCCGACTTTACTTGTTCAGTCTGAAGCCAGCTCCTTTTATTTTTGTTACTTACATCATTTCGCAGTGGGAATAACTTCGTTCTGTGCACTGCTCGACTCTCTTTCCATTCTCTGTATATCCATATCGAGGAAAAACCTATGGAAACATTGACGTTATTGCAGTTATTTGTCAAAACCACAGCCTAAGTGCATTGCAAAATGTGAGCGTGTTTTGGGGAAAAATATTCTGGCCATTCAGAAAAATATTTATATTTTAAACACAAAAATATTCTAACGATTTTTGGTCTTAAGATCGACTTCTTTTCACAATTTAGGAAAGAAATATATCGAACGTTTTGAAGGTTACGAAGTATTCATTTATAAAATGGCCCGTGTGTGTCTCCATAAAACGCATCGTAACACAGGTGTTCATCGTCCTGGAAACAACAAATTTTCTATTTTTAGTCTGGTCCCGTCCCGTCCCGAGACCTTAGACTTCAAGGACCTTTCTCAAAATGGTGGCCGTTCCAAGAAGTGAAGACTTGCAAAGTTCTAACTCTGTTTGGAATTCCTATTTTCTTCAAGTGACCCTTTAAGTTCTTCGGTATCACTTCCAGAGCTCCCACAACGACTGGTACTACTTTTGTCTTTACTCACTAAAGCCTAGATATTTCCCTTGCAAGATCTTGATATTTTTCCTGTTTCTCTCTCTCTTTGCTTTCAACGTTCCTATCGCCAGGTACCGCAATGTCTATGATGAGGACTTTGTTGTTCTTGTCATGGACAGTTATATCAGGCCTACGGTGATGTATCTCATGATCGGTTTGTATGGTAAAATCCCACAATATTTTCACCTCTTCATTTTCAGTTATTCCTTCAGGACAATGTTCGTACCACTTGCTACTGTATGGGAGATCATAAACTCTACACAGTTTCCAATGAACAACCCGAGCCAATGTGTCATGCCTCTTTTTGTAATCTCTCTGTGCAAGCTTGCTACAGCCACATACTATGTATTCTACATTCTCCTGGCATTTTCCACGCATTCTGCACAATGCTGACACGCTCTGATGTTCGATATTTGCCTTGATCACGTTTGTCCTCAATGCCTGGTCTTGCGCTGCCGTAATTTGGCCTTCAGTCTCTTTTTTAAGGTCTCCCACTTTCAGCCAGCTCCAGGATTCACTACCAGCCACATCTCTTGTCTGTCGTATGTCTTGCCCATGGAACCCTTTCTCTGGCCATTCTTTCACTTTTTCCTCGTGCTTTCTTGTCTTATAGTCATCTGGTCGTTCCACTTCACTCCTGTTTCTCCTTCTCTATGCAGCCTTTAGCAGTTTTTCTTCACTTTGGCTAAGGTAGTTGTCAAGGCTAACAACCTTATCTCATTTTATCTTTAATCTTGAATGATTAAGGAAATTTCTTGGTCACACCTGCTTGCCCCGTCGCCTTAAAGCAAAGCAGGTATACGGAAGGAGACCATTGAAAAAACGTAATACACTGCTCCCCTCTATGGTTCAATAGTTCTTACCATTATATTTGTCTCAGTGTCTGATCTTTAAAGTCTACTTGCATGACGTATAATTATTTTTAAAGGGTATAAAGTGTCTTTGATATCTTCAAATCGTTTACAATAGGAAAGCCTCTTTAGCACCGTAGTTCACACGGAAGTTATTTTTTAATTACGTGGATTGAGTTAGATTACGTTTGATTTGACCCAAGATCGAGTTCGACTGCGTTCGATTACCAAACATTTGATGAGATAACCCGGGTTTGACCTGCATGTTTGAGCCAGTCGCACGAAAACCTGTCTCCTTGAAACTTGAACTCCCACGGCCGCAGTTTCAACTCAAAACCTGCTCTTTTGTTAATCCGCTCGCCTGTAAATCTAATAACCACTGTTCCCGAATTAGATAGGTGCTTCAAGAATTAGTTGAATTGTTAGTAGTAAATCTCCATAGCCGATGAGGATATAGGATGTTTCTGTTTTATTTTTAATCGCTTGTACCAAATGACAACTTTTTTGAGAGAACTTCAGACATACACACATTTATCAAAACGTTTAAAGTATAATTTTTTGGAACGTAAAAACGTTTGGTTTGCATTGAAATATTAGAATAATATACGTAAATCAAAGCTTTTCATACTAAAGACGTCTCAACCTCCGTAATCTGATTAAATAATCGCCTTGAATTCCTTGAAATCCGAATAAGTGGTACTGACGCAATTTATTTTTTGTGCTGGATAAAGTTTCTTTTAACCTCCCTTAATCGGAGTCCGCTTTTAAAGGTAAAAAGAAAAAACAGCAGATGGCAGACTTTTCCTCGGTTCCTTCGGCCCGAGTAAAAAAGAAACTTGCAATCATTGTTGTATTGCTTTCGCTGGATTCGCCAGTCAATTGAAAAGCCCGAAAAAGCTATTGCCCCCAGTACGTGAAGACTTACATAACGGTTGTTTTACAAGATCAAAGACTGTACAATAACATTCTCAGCCGTTGCGGTATTTCAGGTATTTAATGAAAGCTAATGTCCTTGGGACGCCTACTGTTAGCCTTTTGTCGCAACAATTAGCCCCATAAAAAGTTGACGCTCGGAATACTACCATGGTTGTCATTTTGCGTCTTGAACAGTTGGAATGTTTTGTGGAAAGATTCGTTTTGTTTTGATTGCCAATTATAAAACTGTTATCAAATTTACATTGTGTTTAATATGTTGCCGCTGTCAGTGCCAAAACCGCCAAGGCTGTATTATTTTTTCCGATAAGTATATTGTGATTTCCGATTTCCTGCTCAACTCATTCACGCCCACAGCATGATTATTTTGTGGGGTCATTATAACACGTGTGAAACGTTTCGGGAAAACCTGTGTTTGGGCGAATCACTTTAATGTTAAAATAAATTCTTGCTTCAAGACTGTGCAGTTTGGTTATGAAATTATTCTGATGGCTTGCCGCGTAACTGCAGAGCTCTCGCATAGATTTCGGTGTTGAGATACTTTCATGAGTCATTTCTTATGCTCATATCGAAGCTCAATTACTTGCTCCACGCCACAGTAGCGCCCCTCGATTTCTTTTTTTATATACTCAAAATTTGGCTTCGGCTAGAAAAGTTTCTGCACCTTCTCTAAACGCTACATATTGCCTAAATGCGAAGATTTAGGTATGTCAACCTCATAATGGTTCCGGTTGTAAGCGATATATATATATATACATATATACATTTGGATCATCCACTGAGCTCTAGAATTCACCAGTCAGTATTCCCTTCCAATTCTACCCGTTATAAGTAAGTGGTTAAGGTTACATTTATGGGTGCAAGTTCGCTAGAATGCATCGAAAATATACGCCAGGTTTATACGGAGTAGAATAGACTGCCTGCATTCCCTCTCTGGATCGTCGAGTGGGAAAGGCCACGTCTTCTATCAACAAGGTAGTAAAAACTTAATTTTGATAACGTTACATGTAATCTTTAAGTTAAACGCGCAAAGAAAGATTCGTTTTTTTGGAAAGTTATATATAGTTAATACAAACTTAAACTAGTGTACAATGGGATTTCATCTTACCTCGGCTTTTCGAGTTGATTTGAAAATTTCACGCGCGTACGGGGATTGTGGCACGTTGTTTGTATCACTTCGGTAGCCTGTATATAGAGTTGACCGTCGGTTGACAAGGCTGACGCAGGCTATCACTTCCGCTAAATCGGTAACCCGGAAACTCTTCTCTACAGTGTCGGAAATGATTCTGGTGCATCAGCTCCGCTATCGTTCGGGAAAAAGCACGCAAGTACCATGTGCTCTACAATTCAAGGAACAGTAACATTTATCAATGTACTACATGTACAACAACCGCTTCAGAAATAAAACTAAGCTCGATTATGCAGCAGCGGCCGTTATAGATTCCAGTAACAGATTTGGCACCTGTAAAAACAAAAAATAGGTGAATACACCTTCCCCGGAAGGGGCGCATGTAATTAAAACCGGTTTTTAAATAAGCAATGGCTTGTTAAAGCATTTATCTAAAAAAATGTAAGGATTAAAATTTTCGATGTATCCGGCGACACAGAAATTAATTATTTTTGAAACCGAAACAAATCATGGTCTGATCTAGCCCATTTTGGGAACGAAAATGTGAGAACTTGAAAAAAGTTAGGCCGCTAACTGTTTTCAAGTTGCAACTCAGTAAGACCTATGTCCGTCTCACACTAGAGACACTCATCAACTGTTTTGGTCCATTTTGTGCTAATTTTCACAAAACTGGACCATTATTTTTCGGTTTCTGTTAATACAATTTTTTTTTTAAATAGCACAAAATCCCCTGACGCTGCCCCGTTAACGATGTACGACGTTTCCATGAGACATCATTTTCAAGAATAAAGTTCGTAGTGTCAAAGTTGTAAATCAAAAGAGTTTGAATTTGAATATGGCACTTTCCGTGCAACTTTCAAATCCTAACTGTAATGATATTCAATGATTACGCCGGATACATCAAAACGTCGATTTACTTTAATTCTTATATTTCCGGTTTCTTATTGGTTCCTAAATTTGTAAGGTTCGAGATATTAAGGGTACATTTTTGGCATGGGAACCAAGAATCGGTTCGAAATATCGAGGGTACAATTACAGTGTTTGTCAGACTGAAGCAAATCCAAGGGAAATGAAGGGCTAGCGCTCGAAACGTCAGCTATTTTAATCTTTTTACGGTGGTCAATTTACCTTATCGACTCAGTCGATAAAACTAAATTCTCGTG